>MU225720.1:1724754-1744619 GCA_018584345.1 Thuja plicata
GCTTATATTTAATCATTTGATGTCATTTGTTAATTGATCCTTTGATTTAATTGATTTATCCCAATTTTATTCAATAAATGTCCATTTGAATTGATTTGATCCATTTTGATGAGATTTAGAGCATTTTGGTGAGATTTGCAGATTTGCTTGATTAAAGAACACCTGTCCAGTTTTAGGTGTCTACAATTATTATCATAATAATAATAATAATAATAATAATAATTATTATATATATATATAATAAACAATCATAATATATGTTATCATGATGATTATTATTGAGTTTCAATGCCATTGTGCTTTATCATGGTTGATAAATATCTTAATTGGAGTTTCCACTGCTATATATTTTAAATATTGAATAATGATTATTTTAATGATTTAGTTTAAAAGAAATATTATTTAATATTATGCTTATATTACTATTCTTATGGATCATGCCTGATGTAGTTGTACGAAGAGGGACAAAATCATAGTTACTCATTCATGAGGTCCACACGATGTCTTGATCCCCTTCATTGTTTGATTATTATATGCATGTTCTTCGACTATATATTTTGTGTGTAGCACACTTGATGTGTGCATGTTTTAGTGAATAGGTACCAAACATCATTTCACCTGAGCTGTAGGTTTGAGTTTTTCTTTATCCCCGACGATGGCTACAAGAGATAGTTACATTGGTCATTTTGCATACTTAGCCAATGTTGTTCCCATATGGAATGATGTATTTGATTTGCATTATTACCTTTCAGATATCATGTAGGAAAGAGCATAGATTTCATGCATTATGTTTAGACCAATATTTGTCTTGCATTTAGGCAAACTTTAGTTGTCTCAATTATATTATATTTTAATATATATTGACTAATAATATTTAATTGTTGATTAACTAATCGCAGACAATTGTGCCTTGGGTTTAGTCCAATTTTGGGAATTTAATTAATTTTTCCCCTGGGATTTTTGGGAGTTTTAATTTGGGTTTTAATTTATCAATTTAACTAGCTTTTTATTTTAGCCTTTTTCACTTTTGAGCAAAATTGACTTTATAATGAGAAATTAGAACTCATTTTACACTTACGCATTTTTGAACTCCAAGAATTACAGAAACCCTCTTTGAGATAATTAAATCTTTTGATTGTTGGGAATGGCTTGGTTGTGGGATTTTTGTGGGTAGTGGCTAGTTGGAATCGGGCCGTGATTGCTACGTTTTTCATGGATGCTTATTCGATTTCATAAAGTGCAAATTTCCTCCTACATTTTAGTGTTTCCCTCTATTTAAGAGGTAGGGCTCTTCGTTACTCACTCATTTATTTGGTTACTTGCTTTAATTTTTTTGCAATTTATATGTGAGATGTATATATGACATTCCCCACTTGTTTGAGCTCTTTTGATTCTCGTTTGGGCTTGTATGTGTTTAGTAATTTTGGAGTTGAAATTTTACACCGTTAGGTTTCCCATTTTGTCATATGACATTAGATTGTGAATTTTATTACATTTTTGGGTTAGTGGGACCCTAAGAACCAATGGGTTTCTGATTTTGTCATTATATTTTGAGTTTCATTTTCGGGCATTTTTGTGTGCACCTCGTTTTGCATGATCTCTCACTTGGGATTTGTTGGTTCCCAAATAAACATATTGGAAAGTTCTCAAAGGATGCCAGAATTTTTCTTCAAACTTTCCAATTTACTTGGCCAACTGATAGGATCAACCAAAACTTGATTGAAATCCTCTTCACTTTAGGCTCTGCAAGACCCAAGCAGGTAGGCTTATTCTTCAACTATATTTATGAGTTGAAGCTTTTTATAGAAGATTGTTTACAATCTTCCTTCTTAATCCTTACTTTAGAGCAGCATATACTTGAAGTACAAGATTAATTTCATATCACTTGATCACTTCTTTTTAATATTCTCTACAAAAACCTTACTTCTATACTTATCTCATTTCAACTGTATATGTACTTCTACTTCTTTTAATTTTTGTTATTTATTACTTTCTTGAAAGAAATATGAGATTGATAATATTAAAAGTTCTCTGTTCTTTGAAGAATTCAAGACCAATCCCTTGTCCTAATTAGGCATAGAGACATTTCTTGTCAAACCCTCATGTACAACTCTATGAGACATATTTTTATCATTTAGATAAAATATCAAGCATCCAATCCTATCAATGCATAATGATTAAGTACATAACACATCAACCAATCTAATTCATTTTAATTTCTCTTTCAAAAATCCAATTAGACAAGAAAACACAAGTAAAACAACTTCACAAATTCTTCTTGATAATCAGATTGATGTGAAAGGCAAATAATCTCTGTACACAAGTTTTAAAGATGGCAATTGATTCTAAAAATCAATAATCACAAAGGAACAGTCTGATAAGAAAGTAACTTCATACCATAATTTGGGACGCAAAAAATTGGATCTTTTTTCTTGCTTCAAAATATAAAGTACAATATATGAGTTTTTGTTCAACATTGTTGTTCTATCATTCCAAAAAAATCCTCATCTACTATGATCTTGGTTTCCCCTTTATAGAAAATGAGGGCAAGCGACAAGCTTCAAATCATTTACATACGTGCATTTTCATAACTAAACTTCCTAAACTTAAGCTAAACATTAAAATACTAGAACATGATTAAGAGTTTTTAAATAACATAAACAAAAATATGGAAAGTGTCCCTATTATGGATAGAATCATTTGATGATTTTCTCTTCTTCCTCGATCACTTACTTCTTTCCTTTGGAAGGTATCTTGACATGATTTAGATATTCTTGAAGCCATTCTATAATTTGTGCGTGTGTAGGCCACTGATGGTGTAGGACAGTTGGCATGTTGAGCAGATGATCTCTCCATATTTTTCCTGTAATGACATGAACCTCAACCACGAACTTCAAAAAAATGTTCTCAAGAATAATAACCCTATCCATAAATATGTTAAACTCTGACACATTGAATTCTTTCACTAATCCAAGTGTGTGCATTGTTTGTTCAAAAAGTTGGCCATCATTTCTATTAAATGCAGCTGACGCCATTTTGCAATATCATTTTTCTTATTCCAGTGGTAAAATACCCTTTTTGCCAATTCACAAGTCCTTCAAAGTGTTACTTGCAAAATAACGACGAGTTCTCTATTTCACAAACTCCTTTTCTGCCCCCTTGCAAAATAGTGAAAGGTTCACTATATCTCGGCCTTTACTTTTCACTCCTTGAAAAATAGCGATATGTTTCTTTATATCACAACCTTCTATTATGCACCCCGTGAAATAGCAATATCTTCACCATATCATATCCCTTTAATTATGTGCTTTATGAAATAGCGAAGGGTTCACTATTTTACAACCCTTGTTATTTGGCTACTATGAAACAACGAAAAAACTTTGAAATAAATGCTTATCTTGTAGGATCATGGCTACTGAGAATTTCTTTGATCTTAAGCGCGTACCGTTATCAACTATGAGCTTGCAAGGAACCCCAAGCCTGATTAATATGTTTTCCATTAAAAAAATTATCACCACCTTACTAGTAGCCTACCTTGTAGGTATTTCTTCTACCCATTTGGTAAAGTAATCAATAGCTATCAGTATCCATATGTGACCACCACTATATTTATCAGATAATTCACCAATGAAATCAATTCTTCATTGTTGAAATGGTTCTTCAACCAGAATAGGTCTTAATGGAAAGGCTCCCTGGTATTTCAATTTGCCTGAGAATTTTTGACAATTTTGACATTTCCTTACATACTCATGACAATCATTGAATACACATGGCCAATAATATCCTACCTTAAGAATTTTATGAGTTTTAGTCTTAGTAGAAAAATGTCCACCACAAACACCATCATGTAATTCTTTCAACACAACTTTTGACTGATATTGATCTAAACATTTAACAAAAGTACTCCATCATAGTTCTGCCAATATAAATCTCCCTGGATCAAAACATACCTGGCTGACTTGAGCTTCAGAGTTCTTTTTTGACTTTCATTCAATCCTTTTGGGCATTGTACATTTTTCAAATAGTACACTATATCCTTGTACCATGGCACCATCTCAATACTCATAACATCATCTTGAATGTTCATATGACTGATCTGAACTCCTTCCAAGTTTGACTCAACCATTAAATTTTCTAATCCCTGCCCTCTCAAAAGCTTTGTGATCTAAATTTCAATGTTAAATTCTTGTACCTGGTTTATCCATATGCTCCTCCTACCAGTTACTTCAGACTGTCTAAAGATATCTTTAACTGTTGCATTAGGAACATATGCCACAACCTTTGCTCCCACAAGGTAGTGTCTGAAAGACTTAACTGCTTATACCAGTGCATAAGCTTGTTTCTCATTTATGTCATACTTCAAATTGACCTCTTGTGGAGCTTTACTGAAGAATGCTATAGGTTGTTCATGACCCTCTTCATTTTTATGTAACATAATAGCGACAATGGTGTGGAAGTATGCAAAATAAAAAATGGAATGGTTTGGAAAAATTAGGAGATTTCAATATAGGGGCCTCTTTGATAGCTCTCTTGATAGAAACAAATGCATCAAGGGACTCAACATCCCAATCTAATTTAGCACCCTTTTTCAACATTCTTGAAATGGGTTTGACAATTTTAGCAAAATTAAATATAAATCTTCTTACAAAATTTATTTGTCTAAACAAAGATTGAATACCTTTCACTATTTTAGGGATGGGGATCTTATAAATAGAAACCACACACTCTAGATCAATATTTACTCCTTTGGAAACAATGTGTCCTAACAATTTACCATTAGTGACACCAAAATGACATTTTTTAGGATTCACAGAAATACCATATTCAAGTGCCTTCAAGAATATTTTCTCCAGGTGATTGCAATGGTCTTATGCTTTCTTTGAGTATACAATAAGATCATCCTGATAAAATACCATCATGACATTAATCAATTCCTTGAATGCCACAACCATAGCCCTATGAAAATTTTATCTATCATTTGTATTTCTTTCTTTAGAATTTTAAATTGTTACCTTATGTCACTAATGTTGCTCATTTTTAATTTATTAAAGTAATCATACAACATTGCCTTCCATGGATTATTTCATTATTTAGCATTAATTGCTCTCAAATTTTAAATGACCTATTGTTACATCTTTTATGAGTTCCATTTGATCAACTTGTTCCATTTTTAAGTTGCATGGGATGCACTTACTTCAATTGATGTTTATCAACTTGTTCCATTTGTAAGTTGCACTGCGATGCACTTACTTCAGTTGATGTTTATTAACTTTTTCCGTGTTTAAGTTGCAATAGGATGCACTTACTTTAGTTGATGTTGATAAACTTGTTCCATTTGTAGGTTGCACTGGGATGCACTTACTTCAGTTGATATTAATCAACTTTTTCCATTTGTAAGTTGTACCAGGATGCACTTACTTCAGTTGATGTTTATCAACTTGTTCCATTTGTAAGCTACAATAGGATGAACTTGCTTCAGTTGATGTTTATCAACTCATTCCATTTTTAAGTTTCATTAGATGCACTTGCTTCAGTTGATGTTTATCAACTTGTTCCATTTGTAAGTTGCATTGGATGTACTTACATCAGTTGATGTTTATCAACTTGTTCCATTGCTTATTTTTCTCTTCGTGAGGATGATTCTTTATTATGTTCCTCAGTGAGAGGATGGTTATTTATCCTGTTCCTCAATAAGAGGATGATTTTTCATGGGTTTCCCTATAGTTTCACATTTTCTTGAAGGCAATATGTTCTTACTTCTCATTGTCTTGTCTTATGGTTCACCACGGTAAACATGCTTGGCAAATCAGGATCTTACGATTAAGTCACATATTCTACTAATTTCTCTTTGTCTCTCTCATATTTCTTTGATAAATATACTAATGTGATAATGCACTGCATTCTTCATTGCTTAGATTATGAGTTATGCAGGTGGTGGTGTTGCAGCCCATTCTCTTACAGTGAGATAACTCATTAGTAGTATGTCTATATCCATGTGATTGACGTAATGTTGATGCAAGTTTCATTAGTTGACCTTGTTTGTGGTCATTTGTGTATTAGTATATTTCTTTCATGGGAGCATTGATAAATACTTTCATACCTAACTTGTTCAGTTTGGAAATTTGAGCATTTAGTTTATCTTGATATCATGTTAGCTCCATTGCATTTTGGTGAACAAATTACATTTATCCTTAAACCTCTATCTCAGTTTACACTATGACAATTTTCTTACAATTATCTTTTGATGTTATCAATTTCAAAATTTATACTAACTTGAATATGATATGAAATTCTACTTATGGAGTTACACTATAGACTTGGAAGTTACATTCTAAATCCTTTCTCTCATCTCTATTTAAGAGATGCTCCTCTCTCATTTCTTTGGATGAAGTTATTGTAATGGGCATCTTGGTCTCTTCCTCTCTCTCGTTTCTCTCTTTAGGCTATGGCCTCATTCAGAATATCACAAAGGGGTTTTTCTTTTCTTTTCCCCTTATAAAATATCTTGTCTTCTTTTCCTTTGGCTCTTTTGATGAATGCTCTTAGATTTGGTTTTCTCATGCTAACATTCTCCCTTACCTAGCTCTCTTGGATTTTTTAAGTTCCTTTTCTCTTCCATTATTATTTCTTACATGGTATTAGAGTAGGTTACTAATCATTGTTTTGAGCAGAAAGGTGTCGGAGGTTACCATTCATGGACCACTCCTTATTTGGAGGATTTTATCTAATTTATTGTTTTGCAGATACAATATTTGTTTACAATATTTGAGTTTGAAAAGAATCTTGTGCCATTATGTAACTCATCCATGTTTTGTTAACGCTTGTGATGGTAGGATTTCTATTAGGTCTCCTTTTAAATTTCTTTTTCTAACCATCTTGGCTGGCTTGCCGCCAAAGAATAGAGTAGAATTTATTTTTGGTTTGGACGGTTCACTGCCAAACCCATTGCATAGTTTTTCTATTTTGTTATCTTCATTTTAAATCTGCACGTTAATAGTTGTACCCTTTGTCGGGAGACCGCAAGGGCTTCAACATGCATTTTAATCGTTCTTATTGAACTAATGAACTACAGGGAATATATTTGTCCTAATAAT
This sequence comes from Thuja plicata, assembly GCA_018584345.1. Classification (NCBI taxonomy): domain Eukaryota; kingdom Viridiplantae; phylum Streptophyta; class Pinopsida; order Cupressales; family Cupressaceae; genus Thuja; species Thuja plicata. The sequence continues at coordinate 1,731,849 of MU225720.1, forward strand.
CTGCAGGATATCATTATCATTTTTTTTTTGCTCATTCTAAAGTTTATTGCAGGAATGAACATTGCTTTAACACTCTCTTCTCATTAATAAGTAAATATTTAGCATGATTATTTTTATTTTTAAATAATCTTTTTTTGATCTCTAATTACATTTGTCTACATTTCCATGCAAACCAGTCAAACAATTCTCTGACTGTCATTTTGAAGACAGTTTTATAGACTCGCACTTAGTCATTAATAAATTTCAACCATAAACAATTTTGCCAATCGCTTCAGTGGAGTGCTAGATAATTACGTTTTTAAACACATCCAAAAATTGGAAAAATCCAACGGTGCGTTTAAACGTTATGCCCCTCGTAATTTGACTGATTTCTTTGTTAATACACATTTTTCGTAGCAACATTCTTTGATGTATATGTATTTGTATGTTTCAATCTTGATTAAATATTTCATCTCTAGATGGTTTGAGGGTTGTTGGCCTAGATATTTTTGCAAGTATATATCAAAAAATTAATACAAAAATTCACCCAGCCTACAAACCATTTTTGTTGTCCATTTTCTTTGGTTGATTAAAAAAATCTATTCCATTTGTCCCTACATAGCAGTTTAAACTCCCTTCCTCTCATTTTGTCAGCCTCCTTATTGGGTGGTTGCTTGCTTGCTGCTCCTCCCTCACTTCTCTCTCTATTTCTCACAACTCTTCTAACGCAGCAAGCAGAGTTGTTTCTCTCGAAAACCCCTCTTCTTCTTTTAAAAATGGCGTATGTCTAAAGGCAACAACACCACCTTTTTCTGGACCCTTTGTCAGAGCCTCTACATGTTATTCAAGAGTTGAATATTTTTTCATATTGTGTTTTGATATTCCAAACTGTTGGTGCAAATAATCACCCACAATTGACGCTCATTGTTAGCCTACAATATCTCTTTGGTTTCTCAAGGAGTCCACACTTATAATCTTAGGCATTATTTGTTTAACTATAAGGATTGAAGAGAGATTTGCTGCGTAATTCGATGCTACTATTAGAACTACAAAAATCCAGATTATAATGACAACTTCAAGCTCCTCCTTCCATTATCTCTGCTTCGTGTAACTCCTTATCTCCCTTTTCTCCCCCACTCCTTATTTCTCTTGTATATATGTGTCTCCTCCTTACCCCTCATAACAGCTACCCCTCTTTTTTGCAAGTCTTCTTCCTCCTTGCGTAGCCAAGTTGCTCCTACGCAGCCCCATTTGGTGTGGTGATTTGGAGGTGACTTGTAAAGTAGTTGGCACAAGAACCTACCAACTCATTGAGTTTTTTTGAGCCCCATACATCTCTCCTTCTCCACACAACCCCTCCTCTCCATGTAGCCCTACATAATTCCCAAATGCAACTTTTGGATTTGGCAATGTATGAAACATATCTGCTTGCGCAATTTTCAAAATTTCAGTTCCCTTCCTTGCGCATGGTATCTTCTAATTCAATGCAGGTTATCATTTTACTTGTGTAGGCTATGATACTTATTCCTTTCGCAGCTTTTCTTTTATTCTTTCATTTGTCTGCTTTGTAACTCCCTCTGCTAACGTAATCATAGCAGTTTATTTTACATGTGTATCTAACATTATCTCAACATTAGTGCAGTTTTTTAATCATTTTCCTTGTAGCACATTCACTATTTTTAGATTTTCATTGACTGGTTAATTCATTTGAATCATTTAATCTTACTAATTAATTTCTTAATTTATTGCCTCCATTATTATTGTTATTATCTTACTTTTTGCATAGTTCATTTTAAAAAATCAATTAGTTTAAATCATTTTAATCCTTGTTTATTTTCTTTGTTTTTTAATTGTTTTTCATTTTCATATACATTTGCTTCATTGAATCTTTTTAACATTAATACATTGTTGTTATTACATTTTTTTCTACACTAATCCAAGATTTATTTTAATGTTAATCATTTTTATTTTATTATTTTAAACATTTACCAAAAAAGTTTAAACTTGAAAACAAATTTTCTACTTAATATTTATTAATATTGTTTTAACCCAATATACATTTTATATATATTAACATATTCCAATTGCTATTTTGCCAATTCGTTGCTCTAAAAATTAATTCTCTCATTTCAACAAAAAAATTAAATATTTTTTAATTTTTAATTTACTTCCAAATTAACGGATAACATTTACGTTAAATTCAACATTACAATATAATAATATGGCAGAGCGCAGAAGGAGACTAGGGTTTCATAGCCATGGCGGCGGCAGGCAGCGATGAAAGCCTGGTTTTGGAATCTGTAATGGTTCGGGGCAACCATGGAATCCCCCACGCCCCTGGGGTGGTTTCCTGGACAACAATAATAGGCCTGAACAAATCCGCAGAGCGCCGGATGGTACCCACAGGAAGGAAGTTTCAGCCACTACCCAAAAGAGGGAGACAAGACCCAACTGGAAGTGGGTAAGGAGACACAATGAGAGGCCATTAACATCTGGAGGACTCACAAATGATGTCCCATCCATAGCAGATAATAAGGCGATTGACATTCAAATAGATACAGAGGAATGGAAGAAATCGGTTAAGATGTTAAGGATAGAGCCTTCTTTATGAAATGGGGAGGCGGTTGGCCATTGCTGCCCAAACTACAAAGTTGGGTCAATGACATTTGGGGGAAGGAGGTAATCATCAAACCCATGACCAACGGTTTTTTCCTAGTAATCATGGCGTCCAAACACGACAAGACAAGAATCATGTTTAATGGGCCCTTTTTGATGGAGGGAGTTGGTTTCTACATCAAAGACTAGATACCCAACTTCAACCCCAAACAGGAAAAAGTGGAAGAGGTCCCCATCTGGATCAGGCTTTATAACCTCCCTCATGAATACTAGACCCCGGGGATTTTCAAGATGATAGGAGATAAACTGGGGAAGTTCATAAAAGCTGATGAAGCAATTGAGCAGAAAGATTTTAGCCAATATGCGAGAATATGCATTATGTGGAAGCAACATCCGTTATTGCCACATGCAATAGAGATTCGAATGACAGAAGGCTATTAGTGGAAAGAGATTTAGGTAGAGGAAGAAATCAGTTGGTGCAGTAGCTGCAAGGAATGGGGACACACGGTGGAGACATGCTCAGTCAAAAGCAATAGAAAAAAAGGTAGAGGAAACAATTAAGTCCATTGGCACACGGGAACCAGGACCCTCCAAAAACTGTGTAGGAGAAGCATTCACACCTAAAGCCCTGGTCGAGGAGAGATGTAGGGAGGCTGATGTGAGGGATGTGGAAATCTCATGTGCTGGGCTTTATCAGTGTCACCCCGAACCAAAAACTGTTGAGGCCACTAATGGAAACTCACCTCAGGTTTCACAACATGACGTGAACTTGGAGTCGATCTTTTTGGCAGTTGAAGGAGACTCTCATAAGGTTTTGGAGGGAAGGACAAAATTGGACATGGTTAGGGAGGATGACTCGCAGACGAAGACTTTGGAGGAAACCATTATGGCTGAGCCAGTCGATCCAGAAAGGGGTAGAAGTCTTGAGGAGCAATTACAGGACACACATCCCATAAAGTCCCCTATAAGGACGCTGATCCCCTTCTTGGGGAATCTTCCAGAGATCGTTGAGATTTTGGAAGATGGAGAAATTGCCTATAGGGACGAGCTTGGGCTCTCAAAAAAGTGTACTATTTCTCAATCCCAGGCCAAGAAGTGCGCTGCTAAAGGAAGTTCGCACAAGAGAGGTAGGAAAAGCATACAACAGCTACTGGAGGATGCTGGCAACATGAAGGGTCAAACCCATTTGAGATCTGGGAGGGACACAGTCCTTCCTGGGCAACAATGAAGTTCCTTACATGGAATGACAGGGGCTGCAATGCCCCTGACAAAAGATGCCTGATCAAGAGAGCTCTGGATCAGGCGAAAGCAAATATTGTGTGTATTCAGGAAACTAAAATGGAGGTTGAGGAGGAAGCAAAGGTTTTAGGAGTTAGACAGTGGTGGTCTAATTTCTTTGATGAGGAAGTAGGGGCGTCTAGGGGCTTGGGGATTCTATGGAATCCTAGACTTATTAAAGGTGAGCCCTTAATCAGGAAGAGGTCTTGGCAAGCTCTTCATTTTTCTTCCTTTACTGTTAAACTCTCGGGGGTCTTGATTAATGTTTATGGACCCACCAAATTGGATGAGAAAAAGGTGGTATGGGAGGAGATTGGCCTTTTTCTAGCAACATTGGGGAATGAATTTCGCATGGTAGTAGGAGATTTCAATGCTACTCTCAGTTTGGCAGCCAAACGAGGGGGGGCCTACACCTTAGGCCCAATTTAGACAGATTTCCAAAACTTTGTACAACATAATCAACTTTGGGAGGTCCCTGCCAAGGGGGTCACTTCACGTGGAAAAATAGAAGGAAAGGTTTTTCACATATTGCTAAGAAACTTGATAGGATTTTCTTGGGAGAATGGCAGACACTGCCTATTGTGTTTGAAGGCAACATTCTAGGGCTCTCAGGTTTTGACCACTATCCAGTGTCAATGGTGGTACAACAGGATGGGATCCCGATCAGGTGTCCTTTTAAATTCAAGAAGATGTGGTTCAGGGTGGAGGGTTTCCAGGATATGGTGGCTAAGTGGTGGCTCAAAGGGCCTCGTGTTGAGGGCAATGTTGCCTTTCAGTTCTTCTCTAAACTGAGACACCTCAAGCTGAAACTAAAGGAGTGGAATCATCTTCATTTTGGAAACATCTTTAAGGCACGAGAAAAGGTGAAGGTGGACTTGTTTGCACTCAAATACAAGGTTTTTGAGTAGGGGATGGATGAAGTGGATTTTCAAACCGAACAGATCTTGATGGGAAAATACTCAGAAATCCTGAGAAGGGAGGAGATTTATTACAAACAGAAATCAAGAGAGAACTGGCTGCATTATGGGGATAGGAACACCAAATTTTTCCATGGTTCTTTGAAGGTAAGGTGGAATATAAACCACATTATTTCTATCAAAGATAGTAATGGGACCCTTTTGGAAGACAATGACAACATTAATAAGGAAGTAGTTGACTTTTTCTCTTCACTTTGGCAAGAGGAACAAGCAGACAGGAAGGCAACCCAGGAAAAGGTCCTGAGAGTAATCCCAAAGATTGTGTCGGAAGAGGACAATAGGATGCCTATGAAAAAAATCACGATGGGTGAACTCAAGGCAACAATTTTCAGGATGGGGGGAGACAAGGCCCTAGGGCCGGATAGCTTTCAGGCCTTCTTTTACCAAAAGTTCTGGGAGTTGCTTAAAGATGACTTGTTGAATGTGGTGGAGTCAAGAAGAGAGGGCTTCATCTTGAAAGATTTCAACAACACCTTGATCACCCTCATCCCGAAAAAAGGACAGCCATCAAGGTATGATGATTTTAGACCCATTTCCCTTTGTAGTAATGTGTACAAAATTATCACAAAGGTTGCTGCAAATAGATTAAAAACTCTCTTAGATTCCTTAATCTCTCCAGAACAAAGTGGCTTTACCCCCAACTGTAGCATTGTGGATAGCATCATTGTAGCACATGAGGTAATTCACACTGCTAGCAAAGGTAAGGGAAGACATATGACGCTTAAATTAGACATCCGTGAAGCTTATGACAGAGTGGATAGGGAGTTCTTACTTGGTGTGATGAAGAGATTTGGATTCGGGGAAAGCAGGCTGAAATGGATCAGAAGTATGATTTTAGACTTCAGAACTTTGGTTCTTGTCAATGGCAGCCCATAAGGCTTCTTCAGCACAAGCTGGGGCATCAGACAAGGTGACCCAATCTCCCCTTTCTTATTTATCATTCTAGTAGAGGTTCTAGGGAGACTAATCACCAAATATAGAGTGGGTGGAGCCTGGAAAGGCATCTAGATTGCGAATGGGATACCTCCTACATCCCACTCTCAATTTGCGGATGACACCTATTTTTTTGGTGTGGCGTCGATGGCTGAGGCCAAGGTAATGAAATAGGTGCTGATTGACTATAGCTTGGCATCATGATAGTCAGTGAATTGGGACAAGTTAGAATTTTTTTTCTTCAATACAGAACCAGGTCTTCAAAGATCTATCGCTGGTCTCTTTGGCATATGGATTGGTAAACTTCCAGGGAAATTCCTAGGAACCCTCTATTTGGTGGCGCTAGGAGAGGACCAATCTGGAAAACATTGGTGGAGGATTGCAGAGACAGAAGGGACAACTGGAAAGGAAAATGGTTCACGTTGGTAAGAAGGATAACCATCCTTCGAGCTATTATCTCGGCAAAACCAATATATTCTATGGCATGTTTCAAAATTCCCAAAAAAGAGATTCAGTCGATCCAATGATGTATGCAGAAATTCTAATGGAATGGATCACAGGAAGGCGACAAGATCCCCCTGATGTCCTAGTTAAAGGTGTGCAGACCAAAAGGAGGTGGTGGAGCAGGAGTGAGGGACTGGCTGCTTTTCAACACGGCCCTTGGAGCCAAGCTAGTCTAGCAAATGTTTAGTGCTGGCAACCAGAGATGGGTCAAAATTTTAAGAGCCAAATATTTGGATGATCAAGAGAATGATAGGATACTGACTATTGCAGATCTGCTAAGAGGTTTGACCATCTGGAATTTCCTCCTCAGTTGCAGAGAACTAATTACCGATCATTTAACTTGGAAGATCAGGAATGGAGAGAAGGTAGATTTCTAGCATGACTCATGGGATGGGGGGCAGAGATTGGCTTCCTCTGGGGTTCCTCAAAGAGTGATCATGCTGATGCAGCACTTATGGGGCACCCAAGTTAGAGACTATATAGATATCCAGCCATCAGACATGGGTTGCCCGAGGAAATGGAAAGACCCCTCAACATTGGCAATCAATAACAAAGATAAGGAATGGATGAGACAAATCCTGGCTGAGAGGGAATTGATTGCATCTTCGCAGGAGGATCATCTCAATTGGTGTGGCTTCAAAAGCGGCAACTACTCTGTTAAGCTTGGGTATCAGCTTTTGGAAGGGAATCACAACAAAATTGATTGGGATTGGAACCTCTATTGGAACAAGGAATGCCTACCCAAAGAGGGTGCTTTCACATGGTTGGCAGGCAACGGTAAAATCATAACAGGTGAAAGACTCAAACGAATGGGATTTCAGGGACCCTTCAGATGCCCTCTGTGCAAAGAAGCAAAAGAAATGGTTGACCACCTTCTACTCCATTGAATTTACTCTCAAGAAGCGTGGATCATGGCTAAAACCAAATTGGAGTGGGCTTGTCCCTTGATGAAAACTTTGGAAGGATGGGTGAAAGCATGGTCAGAGAAGAAAAATGGGTCAGTTTTTGGATCAGCCTGGAGGGTAATCCCATCAACTACGCTGTGGGAGTTGTGGAAGGAACAAAACAGGAGAATCTTCCAAGGAAAGGAAGAAACACTTGCACTCTTTGGTCAGCAACTTTATAGAGCCATAGCAGAAGTCATCTCTTCGGCAACCTCTTCATCAAGCAAGCACAACCCTTCCTTTACGCGTTTTGATGCTCGTTTGCAAGATAAGTTACCTGCCATCAAATACCGGCCCATTAATGGGCCTCCAAGGGTTTTTCCTTCTCTTAGAAAGGATAGGCATGGATGGAAACCTCTAGAGGAAGGATAGATTAAAATTAATTTTGATGGCGCTGCCAGAGGTAACTCGGGCACCTCCAGGTGTGGATGTATAGCACAGGATTATGAAGGCAATACAGTGGCGGTCGCAGTGAAGTGGTTATGAGATGGGACCAACAATGAGGCAAAATTTGAAGCTGCAAAAGAGGCTACCTTACTGGGAGTGAAGATGGGCTTCTGAAAGGCGCACTTGGAAGGGGATTATGAAATTATCATAAATGGGATCAAGAAAGGCAAACTGGAGTCATGGCACCTGGATAAGCACATTAAACATATTAGGTGTTTTATGTTGGAGTTCAAAGATTTTAGGATTTCCCATGTTTATAGGGAGGCAAATGTGGTGGCCGATAAATTGGCCAACCTGGGAGCAAATAACCCCCCTAGGAATCATAACGTAATTTTTGAAGACTTCAGTCTTCTCAAGTTGGATTAATTTGAAGTCGATCCTCTTTGCTTTACACCCACTTGCTTACCTCGAAGGAATGAATTTCAATTATTACCCCAGATTATGTACACTCATGGGAGTGTAATGCTACACATGTGTTTAAACCGCATGCAGGAAGAAATTGGTCGCGTGTCTCTAGAACTTTCTTGGGAATGCATTAAATTTGGAGAACGGCCTCAGCTCGACATACTTTGTGCAGGGTTTTAGCAGAGCAGTAGTCATGGAGGCAAATATTGCTTTGGTATCAAGCAACCATACGTAGGCATACAAGGGGAACGTTACGGCCCAACGCCTGAGGCACATTTTTCTTTTTGAAGATTAGACCTTCATGAGCGCAGTCATGGAGTTCTTTGGGCCGAAATACATGGACGATTACTGGTGGAGGAGGTTGAACCTAGACATTGCTTCACTTTTTGTTGCATTGGCATTGTTGGTGGCGGAATCAAAGGAAGAGGCCTGACAAGTCATAGAAGCATGCATGGATCCGCAGTGGCTTATGGGGGTTGACGAAATCATCAACAGGGCCGAGCTGGGTGTAGGGCTAAACATGGGACCAGATCCATGGAGGAAAATTGGAGGTGGATAGACTTCTCTGCATCCCCTGATGGTATGGTCATTTACAACCCCAAGGGAGGTCCATCTGCCAAAGGCTGCCAAGGCTTGGCAAGCTATAATCGGTTTTCTGCAGGAGATTACTGGGGAGAATTGGAAAAAGGGTTCTCATGAAGACGTCCCCAAGTAAGAGTGTGCACCCTCCTAGCGAGCCATTGAGGCATCAAGTGAACAGGGGTAGATGCGAAGCGGTGGGGGAATCCACAAGCGCAAACACATGGATTGATAAATCACTACTTGGAGAGGAGGATGCATGCAGCTTTGGAAGACATTGACTCTCGGTGGCAGACGATTGCTCCATCCAAAATTTTACCAAGGAAGAAGCTGCTTCCTGGTTCAAAGAGTGAAAAGGTGGGGTGGCTTATTGTGCAGTGGGGAATACTCCATTGTTTTTTGGCTAGGTCTGGAGTTTCTTTTGGAGTTGATGCCTTTTCTCTTCTTTGCATCAACCCTTTGAAAAGGGGTATCTAGTAGGCTTATAATTTTCTCTCAATCTATTGTATACACTCTTTTTTTGGGGATGTTTATATCCTTTAGTCTCTAGTATTACGACTATATAGTTAGGTGTCGGGGTAGGCAAGTAATGGGATTGTAATGCGGCAGCCAACCGGATAAATGGCTTTATGATGTAATCTGTTTCTTATATCAATACAAAAATGTTACCGATAAAAAAAACATTTACATTAAATTCCACTTTTGGGTTTATTTTAACATATAAATTCTTGTATTTCAATTTATTTTGTCACATTATGACAACTTTAATCCCATAAATTAAATTAAATAATTAAACTTACCATGCTTGGAAGACGCAAAAGGATAAAATATGGTCATGTAACTAATAACTGCTTTAAAAAGTAAAAAGATAAAAGGCCCATGAATCAAAATAATCGACCTTATAATTCTAAGGAGGATAATGGTAATCAATCCTGTCATGCATTTATAATTAATCATATTGTTACTAACCCTTTTTAGTGGTATGGTGCATCTTCAGGGGGTATTTCTTTCTTTAGTATTTTAAATTGTTACCTTATGTCATTAATGTTGCTCATTTTTAATTTATTCAAGTAATCATACAACATTCCCTTCCGTAGATTATTCATTATTTAGCATTAATTGCTCTCAGATTTTAAATGATCTATTGTTACATCTTTTATGAGTTCCATTTTCTCAACTTGTTCTATTTGTAAGTTGCACTGGGATGCACTTACTTTAGTTGATGTTTATCAACTTGTTCCATTTGTAAGTTGCACTAAGATGCACTTACTTTAGTTGATGTTTATCATTTTGTTCCATGTTTAAGTTGCACTGGGATGCACTTACTTCAGTTGATGTTGATCAACTTTTTCCATTTGTAAGTTGCACTGGGATGTACTTACTTCAGTTGATATTGATCAACTTGTTCCATTTGTAAGTTGAACTGGGATGCACTTACTTTAGTTAATGTTTATCAACTTGTTCCATTTGTAAGCTGCAATAGGATGCACTTGCTTCAGTTGACATTTATCAACTTGTTCCATTTGTAAGTTGCATTGGATGCACTTGCTTCAGTTGATGTTTATCAACTTGTTCCATTTGTAAGTTGCATTGGATGCACTTACATCAATTGATGTTTATCAACTTGTTCCATTTCTTATTTTTCTCTTGGTGAGGATGATTCTTTATTATGTTCCTCAGTGAGAGGATGGTTATTTATTATGTTTCTCAATGAGAGGATGATTTTTCATGGGTTTCCCTACAGTTTCACATTTTCTTGAAGGCAATATGTTCTTACTTCTCATAATCTTGTCTTATGGTTCACCACGGTAAACATGCTTGGCAAATCAGGATCTTGTGCTTAAGTCACATATTCTACTGATTTCTCTTTGTCTCTCTCATATTTCTTTGATAAATATACTATTGTGATAATGCACTGCATTCTTCATTGCTTAGATTGTGAGTTATGCAAGTGGTGGTGCTACAGCCCATTCTCTTGCAGTGAGATAACTCATTAGTGGACTGTCTATATCCATGTGATTGACGCAATGTTGATGCAAGTTTCATTAGATGACCTTGTCTGTGGTCATTTTAGTATTAGTATATTTCTTTCATGGGAGCATTGATAAAAACTTTCATACCTAACTTGTTCAGTTTGGAAATTTGAGCATTTAGTTTATCTTGATATCATGTTAGCTCCATTGTATTTTGGTGAACAAATTACATTTATCTTTAAACCTCTATCCCAGTTTACACTATGACAGTTTTCTTACAATTATCTTCTAATGTTATCAATTTCAAAAATTATACTAACTTGAATATGAGATGAAATTCTACTTGTGGAGTTACACTATAGACTTGGGAGTTACATTCTAACTCCTCTCTCTCATCTCTATTTAAGAGATGATCCTCTCTGATTTCTTTTGATGAAGTTATTGTAATGTGAATCTTGGTCTCTTCCTCTCTCTCTTTTCTCTCTTTAGGCTATGGCCTCATTCAGAATATCACAAAACGATTTTTTTTTTTTTCCCCTTATAAAATATCTTGTCTTCTTTTCCTTTGGCTCTTTTGATGAATGCTCTTAGATTTGGTTTTCTCATCCTAACATTTCTCCCTTACCTAGCTCTCTTGGATTGTTTAAGTTCCTTTTCTCTTCCATTATTATTTCTTACATGGTATCAGAGTAGGTTACTAATCGTTGTTTTGAGCAGAAAGGTGTCAGAGGTTACCATTCATGGAGCACTTCTTATTTGGAGATTTTTATCTAATCTGTTGTTTTGCAGATCAAATATTTGTTTACAATATTTGAGTTTGAAAAGAATCTTGTGCCATTACATAACTCATCCATGTTTTGTTAACGCTTATGATGGCATGATTTCTATTAGATCTCCTTTCAAATTTCTTTTTCAAACCATCTTGGTTGGCTTGCTGTTAGACAATAGACTAGAATTTATTTTTGGTTTGGACGGTTCACCGCCAAACCCATTGCATAGTTTTGTCTATTTTGTTATCTTCATTTTAAATCTGCATGTTAATAGTTGTACCCTCTGTCGGGAGACCGCAAGGGCTTCAACATGCATTTTAATCGTTCTTATTGAACTAATGAACTATACGGAATACATTTGTCCTAAAAATCTATAGGATATCGTTATCATTTTTTTTTGCTCGTTCTAAAGTTTATTTTAGGAATGAACATTGCTTTAACACTCTCTTCTCATTAATAAGTATATATTTAGCATGATTATTATTATTTTTAAATAATTTTTTTTTCATCTCCAATTACATTTGTATACATTTCCATACAAACCAATCAAATAATTATCTGACTGTCATTTTGAAGACAGTTTTATAGACTCGCTGTAATACCCACTCATGTTTTGCTTTTTAGTTAGTGGTGTCGTACTCTTTCAGGCATTGGTTTCAGTTGATTGGCCAAATTCTTTTAGGCTACTTTCATGTGAGCTGATATTATTTCATTTGATGATGATACTTGTTTATGATGTCATGATTTTACCTTATGCATAGATAGATGCGATGATGTTATCATGTTGATTATTATATGTCGATTTCAGATTATGATATACTTACCCCATACTCACATGTGTATGGTTGTCTTATATGTGAATGTACTTGTTGATGTGTTGTTGTGGTAGAGGACAGAGACGTAGTTACTTGCTTCGGCGAGATCCACACGTTCGACCAATCCTTATCATTGGTTGCGATATTATATTAAGTATGTACATGCGTGTTCTTTGATGATAGGATTGCAGGTACAGGGCATCGTCTTCCTTGAATTGGCAGGAGTGAGCGTGCCCATAAATATTCATCTCAATGGTAAAGAGGGGAGGTAACATACAGATCTGAAACCCTAACCTAAGCCTAATTGTCCTAATGTTGGATGAGTTTCAGTATGACTACCCTATTCGGATTTGTCTAGGTTGACAGAATTCGAATACCCTCTCTCTTGTGTATGTGTGTGTTTTTCTTGATTATGCTTTCAGGTATTTTTGGATTATTGAGTGATTTTCCATATTCTGTGATTTAATGGATTATAGTTGAATTAATTATTTAATTATATCCTAAGTTTATTTTAAATAATTAATTAAATTGAAATATTTGAATATTTTGAT
>MU225720.1:1744734-1759916 GCA_018584345.1 Thuja plicata
AAAGTTGAGTTGTGGCAATAAAGGATATTTTAATTATTTAATTTGGATTTACTTTCAATTTTGAGTGGAGTTAATTTAGGGATTGAATGGGGAGTTGTCATGAGGGTTTGCACAATTAGGGGAAGTTGGTTCTCTTTACGAGAATTCTCCTCTCATTTCCCTCATAACAGGTTTTGGCATTTTTGAGAGCTCTTGGTGTTTTTTGCATTTTTTTGAAGAATTGGAGATTGTTGTGGTTGCTTGTGGGATTTGAGATTTTGGGATTTCTTGTGTTGCATGTGTTCGGTTCTTCGTGGATCTCAGATCTATGGTTGAATCAGGATTAGAGGCTTCCGGGTTTTCTATCTTCCTCAAAGGCACAGTTCATCGTTTCTTACATTAGATTCTAGGTAGGTTTTATTTCTCCATGTATTGTTTTCAATTTTGTGAAATCTGGAGTTTATAATGGTTAGATGGATGCATGTTTGTTATTCTTGCTTCTAGATGATTATTAGGGTTTTCTTGTTTTTGGGTATCTAGAAAACCCATAGATCTGTATTTTATACATTTTATCTAGACTTGGCATAGTAGGGAAGTGATGGCAAAATTTCATGAGAAAAATCACAATAGAACTCCTAAAAATCAAAAAATTAAACTGTGATATAGTCTACACTATAGAGGAAAAATAAATAAATTGTCCCATGAAAATTGTCTTTTGAAAGAATTAAATTAGTTGAAAAATTTAGCCTCTGGAAAAAAAATACAGGCTTGCGAAAAAATACATTTCACCAGTAAAAAGATTAGTTTCTAGAATGGACAAAAAAAAATCAAATGCTTTTTTTACCTTTCTTAAATTTCCGTATTTCGGATTTTATTAAAAAAAATAAAAAATATAAAAATATAAAATGAATTTCCTTTTAAAAGTATTTCGCAGTTTTAAAAAAAAAGAAATGTTAAGGGGGGGGGTGGGCTCCACCCACCAACCCCCACTCGCATTTGGGGCCAGGCCACCAGCGGACAGTACCAGCACTGCCAATGGCAGGCCGAACCGCCGACGACAGGTCACAACACTGCCACAGCAGGCCGGACCGCCTGTGGCGCCGGTACTGCAGAGGCAGTGACTGGAGGATAGGGGATGGAGAGTGGGGTCCACGGGATCCCCCCCCAATGCGTTTTAAAATTGTTTTTTTTCTATATGTTATTTAATTTGTTAAATGTAATTTAGTTTAGGTTAATTAATTGTTAAGTTAGTTAATTAATTTTTGATTTAGTTCAATTAATTTTTAATTTAGTTAATTTAGTTTAATATTAATGATTATTAATTAATACATTTTATATACATAGTATTTAATTTAATATATTAAAGAATTAATTATGTTTTAATACATCAATGGTTGATTTAAATTAATAGGTGATTATTAATTTTTAATTAATATATTGATTATTAGAATAATTAATTTAATAATATGTTTTATTAATTACTTTGGTAAAAAATGTAGTTAATTAGATTAAGTTGATCAAGATTGATTTAAATCGAGTAGTTATGAGGTAACTTGAGGGTAGGAATAGATAACTAATTGGACATAAATAATGGACACTTTGATTAGAATATTTAAATACTAGAAGTAGTATCAAATGGATTTTAATGCAAACTACCTTGATTATTTCAGATTAATTTATTAATGGAATGGAGGTTATGTTGATTTATCTATAAATGTTTACATGCTTATAGTTCAATTTTCAGTCGTTTAAGACGTTTTTGTTTCTATGCATCATTATGGATCTCTTGTGCTTGAATGTGTTATTATGCGGGCATTAGATGACCTAGGATGTATACAGAGGCTGGGGGTGTTTATATTTCTGTTACTTTATGGTGTGTGTATTCTATGCTATTACCCTAAACTAACTATGTGACCCTTACGATTATGTTATCTGCTAGTGTACCTATGTGACCATTCTTATTGTATGGGATACTGATTTGGGGTACACTAGGGTTGTGACCTATGCTAGATCTATTAGGATCTCTAAGCCTAGGGTAGGTTACCTAGATGTGTAGTAGGAGGTGGCTTGCAATAATTTCCGTGTCCGTAAGAGACTATTGGATTGCTTATTGTAGAGTTTCTTAATAAGTGATAACTAAAGACATACTGAGAGATTAAAATGAATTAATAAGATATGGTTCTCCTCACCCATGCTTGAGTGCTAGTAAAGACTGAGATGTAGGTTGAGATAGTGCTTGCCCCCTTACGAAGCGCGGATTCGGGCATAGTTAGTGGCCTTGTCAGTTGGAGAGGTCATTGGCTCTGTGTATGGTCACTTAGGTGCCGGAATCCATTGTGATTATCGGGGCTAAACTTAAGGGTTAGACGTACATGATGACACCTTCCTTTACACATGCTAGATTTCCTACGTTGTCAGTTGCCTCTAGATTAGCGAGTCTTACCTTTTTGTGATGATTAGTACACCGGATTAGAGAGCTGTCAGGATCCCTTGCTTAGTGGTTATTCCTTCTTGGTTTTGGATATCCGATTGGGATATGTTGTTATCTCCTTAGCACGGTGGGGTGGACCTTTGTGGTTCCACACGGACGGGTGGTAATGATTTTTTACCCATTGAGATTCGACGTCCTTGTACCAGGCACTTGATGGTTCTTTGTAGATGAGCTCCTTATGTTACTTCATCATTTATTATGTAATTTCATTATTGTAATCTTGTATTAGTGTATCGCATGTGATACCTAATCTGAAAATTGTAATATTAAGTAGATTAGAGTGATTACCACATACCCTGCAACATGTGCAGTGGATATGTGTTATGGTGGTTTCGTGGTTATCCATGAGGTTTATAACTATAGTTATGTAAGTTGTATTTGATATGTTTAATTAGATGGAATCTTTTGTTATATTGTTAGTTGTGTTTTGCTCTAAGTAATTCAACGTCATGGAACCCTTGAGTTGTGTAATCTATGTGGGTGTAAGACATGTGTATAAATGGTAATTGCTTCCACATGAAGGTATGTTTCTTTATGTTAACTTAAAAAAATAAAATTTATTCAGCACACATAGTGACATGTACTAGGTTAATCTCTCTTGGGTTCCCTGGCGGGGCGTTACACTCGCATTGAGTCATTAATAAATTTCAAACCATAAACAATTTTTCCAATTGCTTTGGTGGAGTGCTAGATAATTACATTTTTAAACACATCCAAAAATTGGAACAATTCAACGGTGCCTTTAAAAGTTATGCCCCCCGTAATTTGACTGATTTCTTTGTCAATACACTTTTTTTGTAGCAACATTCTTTGATGTATATGTATTTGTATGTTTCAATCTTGATTCAATATTTCATCTCTAGATGGTTTGAGGGTTGTTGGCCTGGATATTTTTGCAAGTATATATCAAAAAATTAATACAAAAATTCATCCAGACTTATTGTACACCCAACCTACAAACCATTTTTGTTTTCCATTTTCTTTGGTTGATTAAAAAAATCTATTCCATTTGTCCCTGCGTAGCAGTTTAAACTCTCGTCCTCTCATTTTGTCAACCTCCTTGTTGGGTGGCTGCTTGCTGCTTGTTGGGTGGCTGCTAGATTGCTGCTCCTCCCTCACTTCTCTCTCTATTTATCACAACTCTTCTAACGCAGCAAGCAGAGTTGTTTCTCTCGCAACCCCCTCTTCTTCCTTTAAAAATGGCGTATGTCTAGAGGATCTCATCAAAATGGCAGCAACACACCTTTTTCTGGACACTTTGTAGGAGCCTCTACATGTTATTCAGGAGTTGGATAATTTTTCATATTGTGTTTTGATATTCCAAAGTGTTGGTGCAAATAATCACCCACAACTAAACCTCATTGTTAGCCTACAATATCTCTTGTGTTTCTCAAGGAGTCCACACTTGTAATCTTAGGTGTTATTTGTTTAACTATAAGGATTGAAGAGAGATTTGCTGCGTAATTTGACGCTAATATTAGAACTACAAAAATTCAAATTATAATGACAACTTCAAGCTGCTCCTTCCATTATCTTTGCTTCGTGCAACTCCTTATCTCCCTTTTCTCCCCCACTCCTTATTTATCTTGCATATCTATGTCTCCTCCTTACCCCTCATAGCAGCTTCCCCTCCTCCTTGCTGCAAGTCTGCTTCCTCCTTGCGTAGCCAAGTTGCTCCTACGTAGCCCCATTTGGTGTGGTAATTTGGAGGTGAATTGTAAAGTAGTTGGCACATGAACCTACCAAATCATTGAGTTTTTTGAGCCCCATACATCTCTCCTTCTCCACACAGCTCCTCCTCTCCATGCAACCCTGTGTAACTCCCAAATGCAGCGTTTGGATTTGGCAATGTATGAAACATATCTGCTTGCGCAATTTTCAAAATTCCAGTTCCCTTCCTTGCACATGGTATCTTCTAATTCAATGCAGGTTATCATTTTACTTGCGTAGGCTATGATACTTATTCCTTTCGCAATTTTTCTTTTATTCTTTCCTTTGTCTGCTTTGTAACTCCCTCTGCTAACGTGATCATATCAGTTTATTTTACATGTGTATCTGACATTATCTCAACATTAGTGCAGGTTTTTAATCATTTTCCTTGTAGCACATTCACTATTTTTAGATTTTCGTTGACTGGTTAATTCAGTTGAATCATTTAATGTTACTATTTAATTTCTTAATTTACTACCTCCATTATTATTGTTATTATTTTACTTTTTTCATAATTCTTATTTTTTAAAAATCAATTAGTTTAAATCATTTTAATCCTTGTTTATTTTCTTTGTTTTTTAATTATTTGTCATTTTCATATACATTTGCTTCATTGAATCTTTTTAACATTAATACATTGTTGTTATTACATTTTTTTATACACCAATCCAAGATTTATTTTAATGTTAATCATTTCTATTTTATTATTTTAAACATTTAACAAAAAAGTTTAAACTTGAAAACAAATTTTCTACTTAATATTTATTAATATCGTTTTAACCCAATATACATTTTATCTATATTAACATATTCCAATTGCTATTTTGCCAATTCGTTGCTCTAAAAATTTGTTCTCTCATTTAAACAAAAAAAATAAATATTTTTTAATTTTTAATTTACTTCCAAATTAATGGATAACATTTACGTTAAATTCCACTTTTGGGTTTATTTTAACATATAGATTCTTGTATTTCAATTTATTTTTTGCATTATGACGACTTTAATCCCAGAAATTAAATTAAATAATTCAACTTACCATGCTTGGAAGACGCAAAAGGATAAATGACGGTAATGTGTAACTAATAACTGCTTTAAAAAGTAAAAATATAAAAGCCCCATGAATCAAAATCATCAACCTTCTAATTCTAAGGAGGATAATGGTAATCAATCACGTCATGCATTTACAATTCATCATAATGTTACTAGCCCATTTTAGTGGTATGGTGCATCTTCAGGGGGTATTTCTTTCTTTAGTATTTTAAATTGTTACCTTATGTCATTAA
This sequence comes from Thuja plicata, assembly GCA_018584345.1. Taxonomy (NCBI): domain Eukaryota; kingdom Viridiplantae; phylum Streptophyta; class Pinopsida; order Cupressales; family Cupressaceae; genus Thuja; species Thuja plicata. Next base: position 1,750,198 of record MU225720.1, read on the forward strand.
ATGTTGCTCATTTTTAATTTATTCAAGTAATCATACAACATTGCCTTCTGTGGATTATTTCATTATTTAGCATTAACTGCTCTCAGATTTTAAATGATCTATTGTTACATCTTTTATGAGTTCCATTTGATCAACTTGTTCCATTTGTAAGTTGCACTGGGATGCACTTACTTCAGTTGATGTTTTTCAACTTGTTCCATGTTTAAGTTGCACTGGGATGCACTTACTTCATTTGATGTTGATCAACTTGTTCCATTTTTTAGTTGCACTGGGATGCACTTACTTCAGTTGATATTGATCAACTTGTTCCATTTGTATGTTGAACTGGGATCCACTTACTTCAGTTGATATTGATCAACTTGTTCCATTTGTATGTTGAACTGGGTTGCACTTACTTCAGTTGATGTTTATCAACTTGTTCCATTTGTAAGCTGCAATAGGATGCACTTGCTTCAGTTGATGTTTATCAACTTGTTCCATTTGTAAGTTGCAATGGATGCACTTGCTTCAGCGGATGTTTATCAACTATCATTTGTAAGTTGCATTGGATGCACTTACATGAGTTTATGTTTATCAACTTGTTTCATTGCTTGTTTTTCTCTTGGTGAGGATGATTCTTTATTATGTTCCTCAGTGAGAGGATGGTTATTTATTCTGTTTCTCAACGAGAGAATGATTTTTCATGGGTTTCCCTATAGTTTCACATTTTCTTGAAGGCAATATGTTCTTACTTCTCACAATCGTGTCTTATGGTTCACCACGGTAAATAGGCTTGACAAATCAAGATCTTGCGCTTAAGTCACATATCCTACCGATTTCTCTTTGTCTCTCTCAAATTTGTTTGATAAATATACTAATGTGATAATGCACTGCATTCTTCATTGCTTAGATCATGAGTCATGCAGGTGGTGGTGCTGCAACCCATTCTCTTGCAGTGAGATATCTCATTAGTGGACTGTCTATATCCATGTGATTGACGCAATGTTGATGCAGGTTTCATTAGTTGAACTTGTCTATGGTCATTTGTGTATTAGTATATTTCTTTCATGGGAGCATTGATAAATACTTTCATACCTAACTTGTTCAGTTTGGAAATTTGAGCATTTAGTTTATCTTGATATCATATTAGCTCCATTATATTTTGGTGAACAAATTACATTTATTTTTAAACCTCTCTCAATTTACACTATGACATTTTTCTTACAATTATCTTCTGATGTTATCAATTTCAAAAGTTATACTAACTTGAATATGAGATGAAATTCTACTTGTGGAGTTACACTATAGACTTGGGAGTTACATTCTAACTCCTCTCTCTCATCTCTATTTAAGAGATGCTCCTCTATCATTTCTTTGGATAAAGTTATTTAATGTGCATCTTGGTCTCTTCCTCTCTCTTTTCTCTTTTTAGGCTATGGCCTCGTTCAAAATATCACAAAGGTGTTTTTCTTTGCTTTTCCCCTTATAAAATATATTGTCTTCTTTTCCTTTGGCTCTTTTGATGAATGCTTTTGGATTTAGTTTTCTCATGCTAACATTTCTCCCTTACCTAGCCCTCTTGGATTGTTAAAGTGTCTTTTCCCTTCCATTATTATTTCTTACATGGTATTAGAGCAGGTTATTAATCATTGTTTTGAGCAGAAAGGTGTCGGAGGTTACCATTCATGGACCACTCCTTATTTGGAAATTTTTATCTAATCCATTGTTTTGCAGATCCAATATTTGTTTACAATATTTGAGTTTGAAAAGAATCTTGTGCCATTGCATAACTCATCCATGTTTTGTTAACGCTTGTGATGGCATGATTTCTATTAGATCTCCTTTTAAATTTCTTTTTCTAACCATCTTGGTTGGCTTGCCGCCAGGGATTAGAGTAGAATTTATTTTTGTTTTGGATGGTTCACCACCAAACCCATTGCATAGTTTTGTCTATTTTGTTATGTTCATTTTAAATCTACATGTTAATAGTTGTACCCTCTGTCGGGAGACCGCAAGGGCTTCAACATGCATTTTAATTGTTCTTATTGAACTAATGAACTACAGGGAATACATTTGTCCTAATGATCTTTATCATTTTTATTGCTCATTCTAAAGTTTATTGCAAGAATGAACATTGCTTTAACACTCTCTTCTCATTAATAAGTATATATTTAGCATTATTATTATTATTTTTAAATAATTTTTTTTTATCTCCAATTACATTTGTCTACATTTCCATGCAAACCAATCAAATAATTCTTACTGTCATTTTGAAGACCGTTTTATAGACTCGCACTCAGTCATTAATAAATTTCAAACCATAAACAATTTTGCCAATCGCTTCGGTGGAGTGCTAAATAATTACGTTTTTAAACACATCCAAAAATTGGAAAAATCCAACGGTGCGTTTAAAAGTTATGCCCCCCCCCATAATTTGACTGATTTCTTTGTTAATACACATTTTTCGTAGCAACATTCTTTGATGTATATGTATAAATGTATGTTTCAATCTTGATTCAATATTTCATCTCCAGATGGTTTGAGGGTTGTTGGCCTGGATATTTTTGCAAGTATATATCAACAAATTAATACAAAAATTCATCCAGACTTATTGTACACCCAACCTACAAACCATTTTTGTTGTCCGTTTTCTTTGGTTGATTAAAAAAATCTGTTCCATTTATCCCTGCGTAGCAGTTTAAACTCCCTTCCTCTCATTTTTTAGCCTCCTTGTTGGGTGGCTGCTTGCTGATTGTTGGGTGGCTTCTTGCTAGCTGCTCCCCCCTCACTTCTCTCTCTATTTCTCACAGTTCTTCTAACGTAGCAAACAAAGTTTCTCTCGCAACTCCCTCTTCTTCCTTTAAAAATGGCATATGTAGAGGATCTCATCAAAAATGGCAGCAACACCACCTTTTTCTGGACCCTTTGTCAGAGCCTCTACATGTTATTCAAGAGTTGAATAAGTTTTCATATTATGTTTTGATATTCCAAAGTGTTGGTGCAAATAATCACCCACAACTGACCCTCATTGTTAGCCTACAACATATCTTTTGTTTCTCAAGGAGTCCACACTTGTAATCTTAGGCGTTATTTGTTTAACTATAAGGATTGAAGAGAGATTTGTTGCGTAGTTCGACGCTAATATTAGAACTAAAAAAATCCAGATTATAATGACAACTTCAAGCTGCTCCTTCCATTATCTCTGCTTCGTGCAACTCCTTATCTCCCTTTTCTCCCCCACTCCTTATTTCTCTCGCATATCTGTGTCTCCTCCTTACCCCTCGTAGCAGTTGCCCCTCCTCCTTACTGCAAGTCTGCTTCCTCCTTGTGTAGCCAAGTTGCTCCTACGCAACCCCATTTGGTGTGGTGATTTGGAGGTGACTTGTAAAGTAGTTGGCACAGGAACCTACCAACTCATTGAGTTTTTTGAGCCCCATACATCTCTCCCTCTCCACACAACTCCTCCTCTGCATGCAGCCCTGCGTAACTCCCAAATGCAATGTTTGGATTTGGCAATGTGTGAAACATATCTGCTTGCGCAGTTTTCAACATTTCAGTTCCCTTCGTTGCGCATGGTATCTTCTAATTCAGTGCAGGTTATCATTTTACTTGCGTAGGCTATGATACTTATTCCTTTCACAGTTTTTCTTTTATTCTTTCCTTTGTCTGCTTTGTAACTCCCTCTACTAACGTGATCATAGTAGTTTATTTTACATGTGTATCTGACATTATCTCAACATTAGTGCAATTTTTTAATCATTTTCCTTGTAGCACATTCACTATTTTTAGATTTTCGTTGACTGGTTAATTCAATCGAATCATTTAATCTTACTATTTAATTTCTTATTTTATTGCCTCCATTATTATTGTTATTATCTCTTTTTTCATTATACATATTTTAAAAAAATTAATTAGTTTAAATCATTTTGATCCTTGTTTATTTTCTTTTTTTTCAATTATTTGTCATTTTCATATCTATTTGCTTCATTGAATATTTTTAACATTAATACATTGTTGTTATTACATTTGTTTTATACACTAATCCAAGATTTATTTTAATGTTAATCATTTCTATTTTATTATTTTAAACATTTAACAAAAAAGTTATAACTTGAAAACAAATTTTCTACTTAATATTTATTAATATCGTTTTAACCCAATATACATTTTATCTATATTAACATATTCGAATTGTTATTTTGTCAATTCGTTGCTCTAAAAATTTGTTCTCATTAAACAAAAAAATTAAATATTTTTTAATTTTTAATTTACTTGCAAATTAACAGATAACATTTACATTAAATTCCACTTTTGGGTTTATTTTAACATATAGATTCTTGTATTTCAATTTATTTTGTCGCATTATCACAACTTTAATTTCCAGTTAAGTCTCTATTGGAGCCACCTACGGTAAGAAGGGAGTTTCCCCTATTGTTGAGAGGAGAGAATAATTTCATGTAACGTTGCCTAAAATTACAGTTTTGCAAGTCGTGGTCACAATGACTTACAAAACTTTTAGCCAACAAAACCAAACTAGAACTCATTCTTTAATTGCTACCTCCAAATTCACCACTTTTGACTTAGTCAACTTTAGACAAATGTTGCTCCTTATTATTGTGAATTAGCTCAAATGGGTTAATGAGAACTTGCTCCTCCATTTTAGCTGTCCAAAACATTTTGAAAATGTAAATTTCATTAAAAAATGAGGGAGATATGCCCATTTCATTGAAACATGTCTTTTTACTTTTTCTGCACTTCCAACAACTGAATATTGACAAGTGTCAGCTCATTTGTTCTTCCCAGCTACATGAATGAGTCAAATCTCTCACAAACAACATTTTATTCCTTCCAAAACACTTAACATTTAATAATAACCATTTATCACAATAAATTATCATAATTTAGCATTTACTAGCTAAACTGACAAATGTTTGTCAATAATCATTATTCATAGTTAATGCTTCATAAAATCAAGGTACTATTTGGAAATGCATTGTAAACATGGGGTAACGTGTCATAAATAATGATATAAACATGACAAATGATGGGCTTATCCATATTATCCTAGAGATGGCCTCCAAACATTATAGCCTAGTGCTAATGTGATGTATCCTTGTATGTACTATATTCTTTGTCCATTTAGCGCTCACTCCTTCCACAGATTTCATCGCTTGCCACCCATTCCAAACACCAATTTATTCCATTATGAGTATTTTCCACCCACGTTATTGCTTTACCTATAACCTTACACATTATTTTCATGGACTACCATCCTTTCATCACCCTTTTCCCAATATATTATGCCCACTAGCATATAGTTTCTTCCCTAATGCATGCAACTTCACCCATAGTCTTTGTTCTTTTCTCCTATTGCCACCTCTACATTTCACTAGCACACCTTCCTAATCTTAAGTCTTTTCTTACACCTCTCCTTAATGTTCTTCTATTGACATGTATCCTCTCTATTGTGAAGACATTGCCAAATGATTTCAACCCTAGAGAATTCAACATAACCACTTCGAGTCTTCCAAATGCCAACAAGGTAAAAGTCACAAAAGTATTATCAATATCTATATATAGAATGCTTCTATTTCTATCCCAAGGATCAAATTAATGGTTTTTGAATTGTTCATTGTTAGCGGCAGCAATCCAATTCTCTTTTAGCAACCAAACAATCTCAATATATCATGTGATTCTTTAAGCTGTTCGATTGACAAGCTGAATCTTATTGAGCGTCACGAGGAAACATAACAAAGCCATCGATTTCCTCATCCGAATATGCTTGAAGTAGAATTATCGAAATTATTCTGGGATGATATGACCTTCTCATTCCCCAAAAAGAAAAGTTACTTAGATAGGAAAGCTCCACCAATCTCACTATTCAGAGTGCCAACAGGCAACAATCCTCTATACACCAGCAAGTGATTATGACCTTGAATTTTCGGCAGCTGCATGATCCTCAAGAGGAAAATTGCCTCCATCCTACTCATGGCTATTCTTTTTCTATGAACCAATGAACAGTAATTACAGACCTTTTTAGAAAACGTTTGTGGTACTTTCCCATGGCATATTAAACTAGCCAACTTATCAATGGCATTTAGCTTATCGTTCATACATAATACCCTATACTGTTTGTATTCTCATGGATTTAACTTTTATAATTAGTTGTATTTAGAGAAATATTGCTTTTCAGCACACTAATTGTAATACCCAACCTCAACTCTTTGTTTTGATTTTCTTTGTATTCGGTTGCTCTAGGTAGATGGTGGCCTCTATGACATCAAATGCGGTTGATGTCTTTTGTAATTTTGATATAGATCTAGCTTGATCTACTCAGGCTCTTTCCTTTGTAGCATATTTCCATCCAACTCAATATTTCGATTTTAAATACTGAAACACTATGCCATTCTCCTGGAGCAATTGCGACACTATGAATGCAGTTTTCATCAGAAATTTAACAACTGTGACAATAAACAGGAATTAGCTAAAAATAGCTTGATTTGAATGATCTGTAAATGAGCATGCACTAAAATGTGCTATAAGTAACTTTCCTTTCCCAACATTAGTACACAAATATGAAACATTTCACAAGCCCAGGCTAACTGCAAACTCATCATCATTTTTTATTACCAGCTGCAATTGAAAAATGAACTAGTATAATCAGTCCCTCAGGCTAAAGGAGGAATGCAAGCTCACATTTATGATCTCAGACCTGATTAGAGTTGACTGAGCAATCTTTACATAAGTATGGTTATGCAAGAAATAACATTTAACATAGAATGTTATCTGACAGATGACTTAAGGAAATAAAGGCTGATGTAGAAGTCCCAAATTTTCAGAATATCCCATCATCAAATTCAAATTTTGCAGTGCTTGACCTGATGCACCCTTCACAAGGTTATCTATCTGTAGCCATTACCAATAGAATTAAACAAGGTTAGCTAAATCTGACTGTTGAACTTTTCTGGTTTCCCAATGTAAATACACATTACAAAAAGCAAGTTCTTTATCAGCATAGGATGAATATTCTTACCACAGAAATAATAATAGCTCTTCCAGGGATGCGATCTTCAAATACATTTATAAAGCAATAATTGGAACCCCGAACGTTCCTAGTATGAGGTGCAATACCTTTTTGCAGCAAAATAACAAATTCCTCATCCTGTGATAGTATATGTTGTCAGTATTCACAGATAAAATTTCCAATATAATATAGATTTCATGTTAAGAGAATGCATTTAGCACACTTCATAATTATACTATTCAGATCTAAGTTACCAGTTCAGGTTTGGGGTTTGGATATGACAGTTCACTGATTCTTTTTAGCCCAGGTTCAGTATGGTTCAAGGTACACCCGTATATCAAAATAAATTAAATAGAAAAAAAGAATATAGACACAATTTCATAAAAATATGTAAAATTAACCAGAAAATACAATTCATAATTGATAAATCAATGCCAATTATTAAATAATAAATAAAAATATTTTTTATTTATGGCATATGTTCAAAATATAGCAGCTGTCAGTGAGCAAACTACATCAACACTGCAATATACACCCTTTTGTTGTTTTTTGTTTCTGTTTTGAATTGTTTATAGAAATAGACGAAGATGCAGAAAGTGGTACAACAATAGATTTATTTGCAGCAATGAAACAACTGAAATATCTCTCCAAATACAATTTTTTCTTAGTACCCACAACCAGCAATAGATTGAAACTAGAAAATATAATCAAAACTAAAGATACCTAGATAGTGAATTACATTATAATGCAATACCAGACATTCCCATTTGCTAATTACAAATTGTAAGAATTGCTCTGATACCATGTAAGAATTTTCCTAAGGAAACAACCCAAGATCTAGATCCCAATGAATAGCACAAACAAGAGAAAGAAGATAAACAAGAATAAACTGTATTCTTATTAATATGATCAAGCCAAAAGGATGAAAGACACTCAGGAATCCCTTTAGCCTCAGTATATGTTTGAGGCTCAAAAATATTATGAATGTTGGCCATGAGAGCAAAGTTGATTGTATCATGCTGCTTGCTCTTGTTTGTGGAAGATCTACTCTCGATGAGCTCATCAGGATGGAGATCATTGATAGTCTTAGCACTTTTGATCGATGAGATCAAACAAAGTTTGTGTCAATCTTTTGACATGACAGACTTGGGCCTTTTGCACTATTGTTTATGTGTTGAATTTTGGCAGACTGAAGGTAGTATCTTCTTATCTTAGACTAAGTATGCCCGCAGTCTGCTGGACAAGTTTTAGATGCAAGATTGCAAACCTGCATCTACACCTAAGGAGAAAGGGCTGAAGCTGATAGCCAAATCAGATTCACCTGTGGTGAACGAACCAACATTCAGGCAGTTGGTGGGTAGTCTCATCTATCTTACTGCTACCAGGCTTGATCTCCGTTTTGCAGTGAGCTACATTTCACGCTTCATAACAACCCCCAAGGCTGATCACTAGGTAGCAACAAAGCGTGTGCTACATTATGTGAAAGACACTTTTGATTTTGGTCTTCTGTACAACAGAAGTCATGATCTTAAACTTATTGGTTTTGAAGACTCAGATTGGGGAGGTTCCATTGATGACAGAAAATCAACATCTGGGTATGTTTTCAGTTTGGGATCCGGTGCAGTCACATGGACTAGCAAGAAGCAGCAGGCGATGGCTCTTTCCTCAACATAAGTTGAGTATCGAGGAACAATTAAGGTAGCTTGTGCGATAGTTTGGCTTCGAAGGATGCTTTCAAACATGCAGATGTATCAAGCAAGTCCTACTCCCCTTTACTGTGACAATCAAGGGGTGTTAAAACGGGCCAAGAATCCGATCTTCCACAAGAGAACCAAGCATGTTGACCTTCATTGTCATTTCATCTGACGGCTGGTTGAAGACATATTAGTTCAGTTGTTATATGTTATGATTGCGGATCAAACAACAGACATTCTCACCAAGTCTCTGAGCCCGGACAAGTTTGTAAAATTCAAGGGGCAACTTGGTGTAGTTGATAAATTGACCATTAAGGGAGGGTATTAGAATAATATCTTATAACATCTTTATTATTCCTTATTTCATGGTCAATATTGTAGATTTTGTAAATATTATATAGTTTCTAATTCTACGATTGTTTCATAATAGAAACATCGTCTTTGTACAACTATAAATGAACGCTTGTTTATTCCATTAATTCATTCCACATTTTACCAATTGCTTTCATAATACAAATAATATTGATAAATGGCAGAAACCTAGCAAAATAGTACCATAAAGCCTAGACAGATTTTTCCAAGTGAGCTCTAAATGCTGCAAATTAAATGTTTGTATGTTGGTCTCTAGGTGCCACCAATGATTCACCTAATTCCCAAAAACCCTATATGCCACCTCAAAGAGCTCAATTGCCTCTTCCAAAATAGTACGAACATCAATATGAGAAGTACGGTCAGCCAAGGAGGAAGAATATCCAGCAATAAGACCTCCAATACTTCCTTGCCTCCGTGATGAATTTTCTGAGCTTTTGTGCTCAACAAATGGAGACTGCAAACTGAAAACTTCAACAATAAAGCCATTTGTGATTCTTGAGTGAAATCACCAAAGAATCAATTAAAAATCAATCCTTAATAATAAATATAACCTTTTATATTTTTTATTATTATCCAACTGATTTTATCATAATTAAATATATCAATAATATATCCAATATATTAATTATTATTATTGCCACTTTGTCCAA
>MU225720.1:1762115-1774041 GCA_018584345.1 Thuja plicata
GGTCTTTCAAGTGCTAAGACACAGGATATAATAAATATTCACAATTAAGGAAAGATAATACCCGGATTTGAAGGTCTGAATTTATCCTTTGGTTGGCTTCAAATCTGCACTTTGTATTCTTCAAATTCGCCCTTCAATGTTGCCTTCGAGGACTGATATGAATTTGTTCTTGAAGGTCTTCAATAAGCTATCAAATCCGTTCTTCTAGGGCTGCTCTAATTCTGCCCTAGTTCGCCCTTGTTGTCTGCCCTAATTCACTCTTCTAGGGCTACACAATTTTCCTTCTATGGCTGCTCGATCTGCCCTTATATGTCTACTACGATCTGTACAATTCGCCTTTCTAGGGCTGCTTAATTCACCACAATAGCAGATGTAATTTCTTCTTGAGCTGCCCCCTTTTTATGCTTCTTATTCGCTCTTGAATCTGCTACATAAGGCTCCAATTTGATCCTCTAATTTACTTCTCAAGTTCACCTAAAGAAGTCTGATATAAATCGCTCAATATGCAATGTAAATCTACTCAAGTACTTTTGCTCATCCAACAATTTTGCTCAAGTATGTTTTTGGTTGCTTCTTACCTTCTCCAAATCGCTCTAATATATGAGCTTATAAGATAAACTCTTGGCCTCCCAAGTTGGCCGACTTGGGTCCATAATAATAATATATTCTTTTATATTCTTTGATCCATATTTAATTATTAAAAATCAATCCTTAATAATAAATATAACCTTTTATGTTTATTATTATTATCCAACTGATTTTATCATAATTAAATATATCAATAATATATCCAATATATTAATTATTATTACTGCCACTTTGTCCAATGCATTGATCTTTGCCGTAAAGGCCAAAACATTAACAGAATTGAGATGTAATCTGATTCTTAAACCATTTATTTGTTGTAATTGGGTTGGTGCTCATATTGGGTGAGTGGGTGGTCAGATTTTGAGAGAGTTGTTGCTCTAAGAGTAGGGATTGATGTTCCTTAGGGTTGGAGCCCTTACAATTGTAACTGGATTTAAGATTTGTGAGGTTGGATTAGGACAGTAGATCCTAGCAGCGATTCTCACCGTGGTTTTCTCCCGCATTGGGTTTCCACATCATATTCTTGTGCATTGTTTCTTGTGCTTTGTTTCTTGATTTCATGGTGCTTCTCTTATGTTCTAATTTGACTTTCTGAAGTAACATCATAAGGTTTGGATTAAATTGAAAATGGTCTAAGGTTTATTCACTACTAATTCACCCCACCTATTAGTAGTGAATCTGTGTTCTATAATAATGTTAACATAATATTGTAAAATCGTGCATATTTGTATATCTTCTCTACAGTTTGGTTTCTACCATCAGTTTGGCTTAGGTTTATGTTTAGTTTAGATCTCGGGGAGTTTCCCTCCAAATTGAAAAAGAGGTTTATCTTCTTACACTGTTTTGTTTTGTGTTGTCTTGGAAAAGACAAATTAAAATGCTAATACTTTGAGGGTCGAGATGGTTGTTAACTTTTTCTTTGTTTTTTCATTATGAAAAGAAGTAGAACAAATTGGGTTATGGCATGCCAAATTTGTTTGAGGTATGCCTAGGACATGAGAGAACTCGCCCAGGGACACCCTAAGTTCCTCGTAGAAGAACCTTGATCATACCCAGGCAGGATCAGTATTTTTACAACATATTTAGGGCATAACCACAATAGACAAGATCAAGACTAGTTCCCAGTATGGGTGGATACCTACAAACAGACAAACCTAGTATCAGAGCTTCAAATCCTTTGATAAATGATTAAAACATATCAAAGACTCAAATACTAGCAGCCGATGTAAAAATAACAATTCTACATGTTGAACATTCACTAAAAGGACCACTTTTTGCTTCATATGTGTTTGGCTGTCTCCTGTTATCAAGCTGACCATTTCAAAATTTTCTGTACTTTCCTTGAGATATGATAGTTTCAATTCATATATTTGAATTAAATTTTTTGTTAAAATTGTTACCTTTTTTAATTCTTGAGAAGTGTCTTAGAAGGTGGATTTTACTATTCTAATGGTATTTGTCCATTCTTCATGATTTTGCTTAGATCTTTTCCTAAAAACACAAGACTATTTAATGTCAGTAGTAAGCTTTCTTTTGTTTCATTTCAGTAGTTCTCATACAGGGATTCTTTTTAGATTGTTGAACCTTAATGAGCCTTGGTTTTGTCGATTTTCTTTTCTTAAAATTTAAAGATTTTCTTTTCTTAAAATTCAAAGATTTTCTTGCCATTCTCTCAATAAAACCTCAAAAGTACCATTTTGACAGACCATAGCTTCTATAGTTGTTTGAAGTTCGCTTGTTCAACTTCTTCACTAAACATTGATTGCAGACTTTCCATTCTTCTACAAATGCTTCACCTTAATGAGGAGATTTATGCCTTCACTATGATACTTAAGCCACTAAAATCAAAGTTCTCTTAGGAGAAAATTTTTGTGGGATATGTTTTTTCTCATGATTAAATTGTATAAATTCAAGTGAAACATCATGTTACACGTTCAAAAATTTCACATTAACTTTACTAGCAAAAAAATATAACAAAAAGCTGTTATAGAATTAATTACATATTTATTTGTAAATGCTTTGGTATGTCTCTTACCACATTCACCTATAGCATTTATGTAATTTACACCCATATGATATTCATATGCATAAGAATTTCCTAGAACCCTGCTACAGAAAAAGATAAGGTAATTTGCCAGGATATTATACTTAACAAAGAACAAAGCAAGGTCAAGGTAGAGCATAAGGATAAAGGTGAAAATTGTCAAGAAAGGAAGAAGAAGAAGAAGAAGAAGAAGAAGAAAAGGTAATAGAGGAAATGCACAAAATAGAATTTTAAGACCAGCATAAGGACTAGGGTAATTGTGAAGGAATCTCAAATACTTCATCTACTAAAGAACCAAAAGAAAAAGAAACAGAAAAGTGGGACATACTAAAGGTGTGACATGAGAAGCAACAATCATGGAGACATGGCACAACACACCAAAGGAGCAACAACTACAGACAAAAATAGAGTCAGAGGAGCAATCACTATGGCTGCACATGTATATTTATCCAGTTAAAGCAAGGAAAGACCTAAACATAAGTTGCATTCAAAATTCATATTGCAAGTAATGAAGATTTAAAAATATAGTGGACTATATCATGGAAAAATTGATCTGAGAAATTTTACCTCATACATATTAGACAAGTGCTGATGAAGATCATCTCTAGTCACACCAGATGCCATTTCTACATATATCGTAGACTGCATTCCCCGACTCTGACCATGACACAATTTTCAAAGATTTAGATAAACCACTACAACTATATATAAATTAAATTTTGAATTTTCCTTCTACAAATTGTCAAGTAATGACGGCACAAGATATCCAGATTCAGATATAAGGCTGTCCAAGAATATAAATCAATGGTTTATAACCTCGCTCCATATTATTTTACCATTGGCATTAGATGAGGTGTAAAGCTGACAGTAACTTTGGAATCTGAAGCATCACTTAGGCCTTGCTCAATTTCAGGAACTGAAATAAGAACATAGAGAATATTTAAGACACTTCATATCATGAGCAGAAACTCATACATATATAAGTTACATGTTTCTAGTATCTGAGAAAAATTGTAGACATGTTGAAGACACTCCATATCATAAGCAGAAACTCATAAGCAAATTTGCACGTGTCATGACTTCTAGTATCTTAGAAAAACTGTGGAAACATAAAAGCAGAAAACAGTAAACTTTAAAGACTGTGTATTAGCTACATTGTATACTTTTAAACATTTATTGAATGGTTCCAGTTAAGTGGGCTCTTTGGATAAGTTATGTCTTCAGCATGGAAAACGAGATTTTAAGCATTTCTTTAAGATTAAAACTTTTCTGAAAAAATGTGATTCAAAATTAAATCAATGATGCAGTGGTTCAGTATCTATCAGAGGGCAGTCCTATCTGGTCAACCAATTTGTAAGCAATCTACTTGAGCCCTTCGGGATGTGATAAGTAGCTCTGATGACTCAATGAAATAAGATGAACATGTCCCCTGATTCTTGCTGTGAAAGGAAAGAAGAACCAGTTATTGGTTCTCAACCAGCAGGATGGAATACTCACCATGACGGTGCCTGGTTATACCATAGGCATGGATTCCTTCAGCAATTTCAGTATACAAATTTGCCTCCTTTGCTCCACGGCCTATACAAGAACATACAAAAATGATGTGTAATTAAATCACTTACCTCTCCATATAACAGCTGATTGACAATGGAGACAAAGTTGTCAATACTGCATATATAAAGAAACTAAAAACTGAAAAATGAAAAATTGATAAAACATTTTAAGGATCCAATCAAACCTGCACCACTCACGCCAGATTTGGCATCAATAATGATATTATTTGTTTTTATGAGCCCACCCTGAACAATCAAGAAGATGCTAAGAATTAAAAGCAACAGAGATAAAGTCATCAAAGAATGTTTATTATTTTGACATAAAAAGGAACACTCAACACAATTTTGAGCTTCAACTGAATAACATATGCAATGGTTTGATATCATGCTTTGACTGCAGTTTGAACATCCAGAAAAGTTCATTACGTCATAGGCACTACAAATTATGTCAAATAATTAAAAAGACTTCAGAAATTATACCCTAGAAGCATGGAAACCCATGGCACTTGTCTTAGTCACCAAGAGCGAATCTAACTAGTTGCAGGTAATAAGAAAATATGTGTTTATCCAAAAGGGTAAAAAAGATCAATACATAGGTGTTGCACTCTGAATATGTATATCAGTAAGAGCAATGAACATAAGGAAGTACAACAGCCTTAAGGGTTGTTTTAATTTTCATTTGATAGAAGTTAAAGATAGATTATACTATAAAGGATCATTTTCGTTTTAACTTACCGAAACATCCAAATTTGATTATCTCCCAAGTTATTTTATGCCCACATGCAATCACCAACTGGAACTAGGAATAAAAAGCAAACCTGTGCCTCTCGAAACTTTGTAGTTTCCCTTCAAAGAATTCACACCCAATTTTTCAACAAGAAAAATTAACACCACCAATAGGTGGTATTTTCTTTCAAAATCAAATTATTAAAGGTCTCATGCATCAGGTCGTCAAGAGTCAAGCAGAACCACCAGGGCCCCCATTGCTCGGAGACTATTTTTAACCAGACTCCAAAATGTCTTGATTCAGACAGTTGGCGTTGGTTGACAAGCTTGACGCATAAAAAATGGCACCACACAATTCAAACCCTGTACATTGGTCATTCCAGAGCCTTCATCTTGAGAAACATGTCTCTTCAATGGTAGCTAAACCAAAACTCTTCCCTTCAAAAACTCATCCATGTGTCTTTTGGTAGTATCACCAAAAAGAAGCTATTCAATGGTGACAATCAATTATTTTTTCCTGCTGTTCAAAACATTGATCTAATGAACGATAAGCTGTAGAAATGATAAATACATTTTCACAAAATGAAATTTGGGTGTCATGCTCTCTTTTGTTATTGCTCAGGCCCAAAATGCTTCCATTGAGTGAAATGGCATGATGAGAGAAGTGTCCCTTATTGATCTGAAATGGATCAGAAATGCTAGTAAAGATGCATAACATCACCACAAAACATACACTCGAACACCTTCTCATTCAGCAGACTTATGCCCATAGCACACACATCAGAAACAGATTTACAGACAATTGAGCAGATCAAAACGGGTGAAAAAGTCACCTGAGTCATACAAACACTCAAAGAATTGTTTGAATGATGAAAATAATGCATTATTGGCACTTTCCATAATTTCCATAATTTTCTGATATGATCCTCCTTAATGAATGTTTGCACTTAGCAAGATTCCATGTACATGGAGACATTTCTATGCACTTTTTGCATTAGAATCAACAACTTAATCAGTCATGATACTATTTAAATGAATAAGATTCATATTTGTGAGTTAAATAGTTGAATAATCAAAATGTTTCTTTAAGAAATTTTAATTCTTGGTACTTTCTTGCTGAGTTTTTGTCGAGTCAAAAATTTTGGGCTTGCTGAGTACTCTCCAAATCTGAGTCTGCAAACTATGCCTATGGCAATACAATTCAGGTTGCAAACAGTACAAATTCTGAAAAGGAACAAAATTGTTTGAATGGTTTGCAACAAAACATTTTGGTGTATGGACATTGGTGGTTGCACATGCCTTATGCAGTGGCCTACATTTCAAGAAAATAGAAATAAATCTGCATGTTCACATTTTTGTTTTCATGAGAGAGTTGGTTGCCCAAACAGAACTATTGTTTCAAGGGTTTGATGAGCCTTCAATAATTCAAGGACTGTGTGTAGGAGTAGCTAACCCAACAACCAAGGATTCAATAAGTACAATGTGATCGATAATTCTGGTATTCCTACCACAGTGATGGCAGAGAAAGGAAAAAATTGTAAAATCCCCCTTCAATTATTTTTTCACCCTTTCTGAACAGTTTGCAGGTTTGTGTTCCAGTTTACTTGCAGGTTTATGTATTTCCAGGTTTCAATTTACATTCACGTGCATGTATGCAAATACAATATAATATTGTAAAATCTTAAGTACTGAAATGAAGACTAATTTCTGCTATTAAAGTCAGAATACATACTTGATTGAATATTATTTTTAAACTCAGAAATACATGAAGATATATCCTTATTTTTTACCTCAAGAGTCAAAACTATCCCATAAAACTTTAAAAGTTGAAAATACAATAACAATTTGCACAGTGACCAAGCAACATCTCAACTGGGTGGTGTCTCCCCAAATCCAGGCCAAAACTGCAAACCTGTCGCTGCAATAAACCCTTTAGTTATTTCTCTCTGGTCTGTAAATATAATCCCTGTTGATATAGTTGAATGCCCAGCTACAGGAAGGGTTGAGTTTGCCTTCCATGACCTCCAAAATGCCCTCAGATCACTAGAAAACTGGCATATACTTAACTCTTCCAAGCGGCTGACAAAATGGTCCTCTTCTGGTTATATCTCATTCTGAAGTAAGTATAACCCTTACCCCCCCCCCCCCCCCCCAATGACTCCTACATGCAGCTGGGAAATGGAAGACCTTCCCAACAAGGGAAGCTAACAGGAATGTCCACATGTCCTTCATATTAGACTTTAAAGTAATATTTGTATGTTTCTTATTTAATGGTCACTTAATGTACTTTAGTTGATTTAGCTAGTTTCTATTTCTGCATTTAGTTCACGATTGTGTCATTTAGAAACATCGTCTCTGTAATTGCTTTAAATGGAGCTTTCATCTCCATTGTAAATACAACAATCAATTCCCATTTCATTGTATCAAAGTCAGTTTTATTTTTGACAAATTTTTAAAACAAAATTCGTGGTAATCCTGAAACTTTTTAGAGGTTTTTAATCAATTTTTTTACAAAAACAAATTGAAGGTTTCAACTCCAGCAGCAATTTATCGAAGGGTTTTTGAGAAAAAAAATCCTGCTTTCTGCAAATCACATTTTGAGCCCACGTCCAAGGTTTTTTTTTCATCCTTTCTTTTGCAGACTGCGTGCGTTCTTCGTGGAGAGTATCGTGTTCTTTTTTGGAGATTTTTGTTGCAAATCATGTGCCAAGGGTCGTTAGACAACCGCGAGTTTGGAGCATGGAAAATTGTAAAAGTTTTCACTAAGAATCACGGGTCTCCAACTGTTTTTTTTAGCCCCGGGACCAGGTTTTAACTTTTTATTAGTGCGCAACGGATGCTGCGACACCCGCATCTGTTTTTCTCTGTGACCTGCGTCTCTTCTACTATTTTTTGAGCTGTGATGGTGGTATCATTTCAGAGTCGTTCTTTCTTCTGAGAAATCCATGATTCGCATGGTTTTCTACGATTTTCTCAAAAACTTGTCAGTGGCTAGAGTTTAGTCCAAAAAATAGGTCTGCATATTTTCTAGCAGCTATGGTTTTTGGAAACCCTTTTTATCCTGCAATTTTTTTCCTATACATTTTTTTAACAAAAATGTGATTTCCTTATTTCTGCTTTTTAATAAAATAATCAGAGGATTTTTTTTTCTGCAGACGAACATCTCAGGATCTATGCCAAAAGTTTGCAAATTTGCTGACATTGGGATTTGTCCTAGCAAAGTTTTGGCGCTTTCTTGACAGAAAATTAGAGGAATTGTTTTCATATACGTTTTTATAACAAAAATGTGATTTCCTTATTCCTGCTTTTTCATAAAAAAATGGGGATTTTTTTGCTGCAGACGAACATCTCAGGATCTATACCAAAAGTTTGCAAATTTGCTGACATTGGGATTTGTCCTAGCAAAGTTTTGGCGCTTTCTTGACAGAAAATTAGAATCACAACCTTTCATCGATTTTCACCTCGTTTTTCATGCATTGGAAAACAAGAGGGATGGCGTCGTTGACCAAATCATGTTGGAGAGCAATCAATGCTTCAATGGAAAGAACTACAACATGTGGAGATAATGCATGCTCACGATCTTCGAGTACTGATGCTTGGATCAAATTGTACTCGATAAAGCTGCTTATCCCACTGTGGCAGGCAAAGACCAAGAAAGTATGATGAGCGCAATCGGGAAGCGGTCATGCTCATCAAGTTGTTAGTCACTAATGACATGCTTCCAGAAGTGTCATCTGGCAAGACAACTATAGCAGTTTGGACTCACTTGATGAATCTTCATGAACAGTCAGACAAGGGCAAAGCATTCTTTCTGAAGAACATGTTTTCCATTATGATGGATGATAAGGTGTCTCTACAAGTGATCTTATGAAGATAAAGGATATTCGCAATCAGTTGGAGGCTATTGGTCGCAAGATGGAAGAAGAGGATATGGTGGTTATCACGTTGAAAAGCTTACCATGATCCTAGAAGCACTTCATCGAGACTCTCAACATTATGTCCACCAATGTTGATCTCAAGTTTGATGAATCATGCAACAAGCTCATGCAGCAGGATAAGTGGTAACAAAGTTTGGGATTAGCCAAACACCTACTATGGAGCAAGCATTTACTACCAAAGCCAATGACAAAGGCAAAGGCAAGTCCATTCAGCAAAAATGACAACACAAATTTGAGAAGAGTTCCAAGATGGTAATCAAATGTTTTTACTGTAGTAAACTTGGTCATATGAAGAATCAAAGCAGGAAATAGTTCGCTGATGAAAAATCCAACAAGGGAGGGTCTCAGCAAAAGGCCCATGTTACAGAGCATACTGAGCAAAAGGAGTCTACCTTTTATGCGTTTATAGCCAAAAGAGCAGCAGGTTGCGTGAAAAGATCTTTGTAAATTGATTCTAGATCTTCTTGGAACTTTACACACGAAGAGATTGGTTTACGGAGTATAGACCATGCTTCGATTCACTTATCTTTGACGACAATGAAGATAATACAGTTTTCGGCAAGGGCAATGTTCACATTACATCTGGTGGGAGAAATCTCATATTCTCAATGTATACTATGTTCTGGGCTTGGAGCTCAATCTGTTTTCAATGAGTCAAATTATGTGCAATTGTCCGAAGTTGGATGTTGTCTTCAATACAAACAAGGGGCATATTGTTGACAAATAGTCGACAACTACAATTGTTGTTGGCCTCAAAGATCATGTATTATTTTGCCTTATTGATACTAGAGATTCTTGGGAAGTTGCAATGGTCATGAAGAGTTCATCCATTAGTTCTCTTTGGCATCAACGGTATGGTCACCTCAACATACCCTATCTCTCTCAATTGTCTCGAGAGAAATTGGTGAATGGCTTACCTAAGATTCAGTCATAGACAAATGACGTCTATGGAGCTTGCCAGTTAGGGAAGCAGCATCACACTCCCTTCTCAGATGGAGACTCTTAGAGAGCATCCAAAGTCTTGCAACTGGTTCATGCGGATGTTTGGGGACCAATGAATACTGCATCGGTCACTAGTGCCACGTATTTTCTTCCGTTTGTTGATGATTTTAGTAGGAATATGTGGGTGTTTTTCCTAAAGGAAAAATTTGATGTGTTAAATGAATTTTAGAAGTTTAAAGCATTAGTTGAAAAAGAGTCAAGCTATCATATCATAACTCTTAGGTCAGATAATGGAGGGGGGATTTTGTTCCAGTGAATTCTCCGACTTCTATGCTAAACATGATATTGAGCGTCATCTTACCACACCCTACACCCCTCAGCAGAATAGTGTTGTTGAGAGGAGGAACCGTACTATTACAAAAATGGCCTAGACTATGTTGGAGCATAGACTTGTTCCTAAGATGTTTTGAGAAAAGGCAGTGTATACCAAAGTAACGAGAACCGGAATCGTCTCGGAATAGGCAAGGCCAAATCGAATCGCGAATCGCCCATGAATCGGCAAATTTAAAAAACCCTTAAAATTTAGAGATTTTAACAATATAAAACTTATTTCATGCACCCTTTATTGAATATAACTTAAACACACTATAACATCATCAAATAGAAGCTAACATACATAAACAAGGAACATAAATGATAAATCCATCACATGCGTTACATATTTATGCAACCTGGAAGCATGAGTTAAGATTGGTATGTCACATAGTATCATAAAAACATTTAAACAAAAAAACACTTGTAATCATAGCATCATGAATCATGATCATACCATCATATACCTCAAGTGCAAGTTCAACGTCAAAGATTTAAGAATCAAAACATTAAAATTAAATCATTACATTAGTTCAAGTTTCATTGTTTTAAGTTCAAGTAATGGATTAATAATTTATTGATATTCTTCTTCTTCATCATCATCATCTTCTATATGGAGCCTAATAAGACTCGAAGGTTAATTTTTACCCACTTTTATCGGTGCAGTTTCCACCCCAAATTATTAAATGGGGGTTTGAGGGCAAAGCCCCCAAGACATCAAATCATAAATGTATGTAAGATGAAAGACACAAAAAAAAGATTAAAAAAAACAAGTGTTTTTTAAATTTTTTTGACTTGACAGCCAATTCATGCCGGTTCACACATGGCGATTCAGGTGATTTTTGGATGAATCGCCTGAATCAGCGATTCATGCCAAAAAACTGCCGATCTGATTCACCGGCTCCCAAAAAATTAGGGAGTGTGAATCGAATCGCGATTCACGCGCGATTCTTGTTACTTTGGTGTATACTATAGTGTACCTTCTAAATTGGTTTCCCACATAGGCCGTCAAGAAGACCCCAAAGGAGCATGGTCTAGGAGGAAGCCAAATATAGGTCACCTGAAGGTAAATGGTTTAACAACATATGCTTGGATTCCATATGCAAAGAGGACCAAACTGGATTCCAAAAGTCAAAAGTTGATGCTTATAGGATATAGTGACAATCATAAAGCCTATCAGTTGATTGATGTGGACACTGATCGTCTCACGCATAGATCAACTTCTGGCAGACTTATCGGCGATAAGTTCTTCTCTGCGATAAGTTACATAACTTTCGCGCCAACTTCTCGCGCAAAGAAGTTGGCAACTTATCGCAGAGAATATCGGCGATAAGTTCTGAACTTATCGCGATATTTCAAAAACTTATCGGCCGCAGTCCTCTTATAGGGACTGACGGCCTAGAAAAGGGCAAAAACACTTTTTTTGTTTGCCAATGCCATTTTAGAGAGAAGAAAAAGGGTTTGGTGGAGAAAGAAGTTGATTTGCAGCGCTGGAGATCGATTTTTTGTGGATTTGGAGCGGATTCGAAGAGATTTTTCAAGCAAATTCGAATTCACAAGTAAGTTTTCATGCCAGCCTTGTAGTTCATCCAGTTGTGAGCACAATTGGAGCTTGTTCAAGGCCATTCACATAAAAAAGAGGAACAAGTTATCACAAAAACGGATGAATGACCTTGTCTTTGTGCGATATAACCTCCGATTGCGCATAAAAAGAGTAGAGGCACCACCAGCTGGTCCACTTGATATAGATGACATAGATCCTT
>MU225720.1:1774533-1800047 GCA_018584345.1 Thuja plicata
ATTCCACATGAGGATGCGATTTTGTACCCTATTTGCATTTATATATATCTAGATCAGCTTGTTTGGTTTGTTTACTCATTTACTGACTCATTAGATGCATCTGCTTATTGAATTTTGCAAAAAAAATTAATTTTTAATTAAATTTAAGCAAGTTTTGAAGTTCCCGATATTTTCCCGATAAGTTTTCGACTTATCTCTGATATTTTCCGATATTTTTTTTTTTCCCTCGGCGATAAGTTGCCGATACCGATATTTTGAACTATGGTCTCACGTTCAGTAGAGATGTGGTTTTTGGTGAAGGTGTGTCCTTTATGGTCTCTTCTCCTATCCAGAGTCTTGAAGATCAGCTTATGAAGAAAAGAAACTCGTGTATTTGGCTTCCATTTGCTTCACTCGAAGAGAAGGATTATGAAGATTCTAAACTTGAACTGGTGAAATCTCCTAGGCATGACATTGTACCGCCAGATTTCCCTTAGGATAACCTAGATCAGCATCCAGATGATTTCATTCCAGGCAGCCCAAGTCATGACGATCATCTTGATTTGGAGGAAGATGGTTCTACTCTCCGGCCTAAGTGTTGCGGAAAGCTTATTGACAATGTTTAGGATTATGAAGATTCTAAACCTGAACTGGTGAAATCTCCTAGGCATGACATTGTACCGCCAGATTTCCCTTAGGATAATCTAGATCAGCATCGAGATGATTTCATTCCAGGCAGCCCAAGTCATGATCATCTTGATTTGGAGGAAGATGCTTCTACTCTCCGGCCTAAGTGGTGCGAAAAGCTTATTGACAATGTTCAGGATGATGAGCTTGTTGAGGGTAGATCATCCAATGGCAAGAACAAGAAGAACATCTGTCATAATTGCATAATTATACTGTCATATCAGACAGAGCAAGGATTGTGTTGCAAATACTTTATATCGTTGCATATTTTATCTGCCATATTAGATACATCAAAGATCATCCTGTAAATACTTTGCATTATCTTGCATATTCAAACTATTGTATTACCACAGAGATCATTCTCTGTGTACATATAATTGTACAAATCAGTCACAGTAGTGTTGTTATTGAATTAAAAACGTTGAATTCCCAAATTACATACATTATCTGTGATATCAGAAGTTGTGATCATAAAGATTCTAGTAAATTGTCCCATAATCACAAATAGACCATAAACAAATAATCACAGAGCCTGAAGAAATCTTGAAAAATAATGATATATGTTCTCTTGGGACTTCATGGTAACAACTCACTCATATTCAATGAAAGCATCGATTATTTGATTCAGAAATTTGGTGCCAAGATTTTGATATTCAGTTCTATTTGTAAATCTCCAAAAGCAAAAAGCGAAACTTTAAATTATCCTAAGAGTCTCTTTCAACCCTGCAGATAATGTCCTCCTTAACAGTATGTGTTCTCCAGAAGCTGAAACCACTGCAAAGATCTGCAATATTCCTGTACAAAAATCAGAATTCCAGTCTGCCCTTGAATGGAACTCCCAAAACCGTTTTACCTGACCTCCAATGTAACTACCAAGAGGATTCTTGAAATACTTTCATTTTTTTACTTCCTCAAGCTAGCATAAGACAAAAAGAATACTTCATCCCTTTTTAATAAATTTTACAAATAAGTGAAACATTTTTATATTAATTAAATGCTAACATGGGGACATAACTTAGCATTTAATTAAAAATTAAATATTAGTTTTTCCATTGTTTAGGAAGGAACATTACAGTGAAGAAGCTATATGCTGGCCAACTCCTTTTAGTTTGGCACTCATATTTTTGCAAGATCAATTAAACTCTCAGATCCAAAAGTGACCGACTCCTTTGCAACTTACCATTAACTTAATATTAGTCTTTTGGCCCACCACATTTTGGCATATAACCCAAGTTTCTATATTCTACGTTGGATGACCTCCTTCTTGGGGCTTAACCAAAAGATATTTATATGAAGGTTTTAAATCGCCCAATACATGTACATAGGTGTTAATAATGGGCAGCGATTAATGATTATCCACAGAAATTAATAAAAAGCTAAGATACCGATGCACCCTGGTTTACTGCAGATTCGGAAGCGGATGCTGGGGGAGGCGGAAGCGGGCACGGAAGCCTTGTGGGTGCCTCCCGGATGCGCTTTCCGTGTACATTGCTGAGTGTATTTAATTTTATCATTTAGTATTTAATATTTATTTATTTATTTAATATTATATTAATTATTGGTATGAATTATTAGATTTTGTATCTTGTTATTTATATTTATATTTAATTATTTTATATATATTATAAAATACATTTTATTAATGTTACATTATATTTCAAATGTATGATAATTCATTAAATATAATATTTACACAATGGTAATATACTTAGATATTAATTATTAAATATAATTTTGTATATTTCTTGCATTTCTTTGCTTATACATAATATATATATATATATAAAAGCATCCAAACGCATCCGCAACCCCCCAAAAAAAAATTCACGCATCCACGCACCCGATTCTCGCATCCGCATTTGTATCCGTATCCGCACCCGAATCGACAACTTAGATAAAAAGCAGTAAATCATAAAGAGTAATCATTAGTAATGAACAACATAAAATATAGTTTCCTAAAAGTAGTGACTAACATGATCTCCTAAACAGCAATTAATATTGTTAATGGCTGTTATAAAGAATAAAAGAGCAGTGATCAAGTTTATATTAAAGAAGCAATTATGTTTTTAAGAAAGATAAACAATTAGTAAAGGAGTGCCTCCTTTGGAAAGCAATGCATCCTTTGTGAAGTATGCAATGAAGAGATGCAATTAGTATAGAGCATTGATGAACAAACAAAACCAAATGCAAGTGATGACAAAGAAGCAAGCAAAAGTGATGGGATGACAAATGGAACACACGTGGTAAAATAAATGAAATATGATATCCTCGAAAGAGGAGACAACTTTATCAGTGAAAGAAAAGAGGAGATGCATGTAGAAGAAAAAGATTTGAAGTGCATAATGAAGACGAAGGAGAAGTGGATCTTGAAGAACTCCATTATGCCTCTAGAGAGATTGGGAAACTTAAGAAAAGAAATTCAAAACAAGGATTCGATTCTTCTTAGAGCACTCTCTTGCTAATCACTTAGAAGGATTGTCTTACCCAAACAAGGACCTGTAATGTCCCCTTTCTAGCACAAGTTGTATGAGTTTTTTGTTAGCCTATTTCTTCATGGTCCCATAGGCTAAGCAGGACATTTACGGGACTTTGAGGCCATTTGGCCTAAGCAGTTTTTGTTGTAGGCCAATCTGAGGTGTTTGGATGCAGTTTTGGGCATACTTACTATTTATAGTAAGTTATTTTGGGCATGGTCGAGGTCTTCAGTGACAGTGTCATGTTGATGGTAAACGATTAAAATCGACAAAAGATTTTAAAATCATTGATATGTTTTATTTATGCATTACTAATAGTTTATAAAGTTAAATGTAAATATTAAACTTTATTAATGTGGGACTATAGTTAAGTGGGAAATATTTAAAGTCCCTTTATTTAATAACACATTGGAGACAAAATGTAAATGGAGACTTAAGTTTAAGGGAAAGCTAATTTAAGTGACATGGAGAAATATCAAAGGAAAAACATTCGCAGAAAAATAGGGGAAAAAGCAATCGTGAGAAAATAGGAGCAAAAAGAAAAATCCCAAAACAATAGGAAAAGACAAAAGTGATGGGGAAAAAGTGATTTTGTTTATCCCACATTGGCAAGATGAGTGAATGAGCTCTTATAAGAGCGTTATAAAAGATTTTCAAGAGCTCACTTTTAGGCAAGCTGAAAAATACAAGAAATTGATGAAATTATTGGGAGAATTCTTCTCAAGGGCTTGGAGGACAAAACCCCTCTTCGCTTACAATCTCTACGCTGTTGAAAGACACAGTCTGGAGATTTGATTAGTGCTTGCAACCAGGTATTAAAAGCATTTGTCCAGGCTTTATTTACTGGTAAAGAACTTTGATTTTTATATCAGGATTTGTGGGAAGTTTAGGAGGAGCTTTGGATATATGTTTGCTATCGTTGGAGACTGATATAGGCTGCATTTGAAGATATATATTGACAGATATACACTGCGACTGAACTGTATATTGGGCTGTGTTTGAAGACATTAATATAAGCTGCGTTTTGGAGACTTATATCTGCTGTAACTGTACCATTTGCGAATTCTGGGACATACCTTACTGCTGTAAGCGTAGCTGTACCTTTCTCATTCAGAGAGCTGCTAACTCAGGTCGAAGTCTGCTAGGGCCTGTGCAGGGAGTTTATAAGACTACAACTACACTATGGAAGGTATTTCCAGCTATACAGATCTGTCACAGTCAGCCGCATTATTGGAAGACTTATTCTGGGCATTGTGTGTGAATACATGGTGTGTATTAATATTCATTCCAGCAAATGGGTAATGTTTATTTGATGTTTGCAATTGAATTGAAGCATCTGATATTTCCAGTCTTTAATCTACTTGCACTTTCAGAAAATATTTGATTTAAGATTTAAAGTAGTGAGTTTCATCTTAATATATGTTGTTGATCTGCAATATATATATATATATTTCTGTGTATTACATTTCTATCTCGAGCCAAACCACTAAGGCCAACAACTACACCAAAAGACCAGCCTTGTGGTGAGGGTGGCACCCACAGGCATTAGGGGTGGCCTCGGGGCATAGCATCTTTCACAGGCATTCCACCCAAGCATCCGAGGATTTATGAAAACCCCATACAGACACGTGGCCGCTAGGGCACATCTCCCGCACACAGGGACATCACAGGCCCACCACGCTCCATGGGTCTCGACCTTGAGGCCTCAGCTCTAATACCACTAAGGCCCAACCACTACACCAAAACACCGGCCTGGTGGTGAGAGCAGCACCCACAGGCGTTAAGGGTGGGCTTGTGGCACATCTCCCACATGCATTCCACCTGGGCATCCGAGGATTTATGACAACCCAATATAGACACATGGCCGCCCAGGCACATCTCCCACGTACAAGGACATCACAGGATCATACTAGGAAGATCACCTATAGGATTGGATGTTGGAACCCAATGTTTCATGAAAAACCCAAACTACCTTGCAAACAAGGACCATCTTGAAATATCCAATTTTTTGTTCCAATGTTGTGAAAACTGTCATGAAATATCTGTTTGGTATAAACAGATGTTAAACTGAGCCAAAGGGTTTCCCATTGCCCTAGACCCATGCTTTTAGGGTTTGGGTATAGGGATGGCTCCCCTGAATCTCCAGATTGATG
Organism: Thuja plicata; assembly: GCA_018584345.1. Taxonomy (NCBI): domain Eukaryota; kingdom Viridiplantae; phylum Streptophyta; class Pinopsida; order Cupressales; family Cupressaceae; genus Thuja; species Thuja plicata. The sequence goes on from MU225720.1 coordinate 1,779,827, forward strand.
CCCTTTCTTTGAGCCACAGCCTGCTCTCCATTTCCTCAATGTTAAGCTGATTTTTGGATGAAAAAACGATCAACTTTGGTATGGTTTATACTTTATTGAGCATGGTATTTGATGAATCCTTGCATATCTTCTTTTCTCCTAGGACTGGCAGTCAATCTGACCACTTCCATGAAATTTGTGGGTTTTTCTTATGTAAACAGGCTGCAGCTTTCTGATGAGGCCATGACCTCCTTTAGAGGGTCTTTCCTTGGAAAAGTCAATGCCAGAATAGTGCTATTTCAATCCATGATCAAAAGTCTCCAATACTCAAAACCCTAGTTGCCATCAATTCCTGACTCTTGAAATTTTATAACAGCGAGACCATTGAATGATGATAAATTGGAGACCTATAATGTATTTAAAAGTGGTTGTTGCTATACAAGCTCTGACTGGAAGTCAAGTCAAAAGAGAGACCACTAAATGAGCATCTCTGCAAAGAACATGTGTGTAGTTCAAGTTCAACAGAAGTCCAAAACATAAATCTGATATACTTTATGATTTTTGGTGAATGAAGCTGCAGTTTGTTTACTTGTTTTGTTCATTTATTAGACTGATTATGTTCATTAATTTCAACAAGTAAATTTCTCTGAGTCTGTTATTGTCTGAAATGCTTTTACTATTTAACAGTCAAACTGCACCATCTTTTTCCTCATGGGGGTCTTTTATTTCATGGCATGTCCCACGTGGTTGAACTTTTGTTAAGAAGGGACTTTCATAGAACAGACCAGCCATTCGAAATATAGCATTCTCTATAATTTAAGATCAATGGAAGCTGACATAAAATTCTTCAAAAACAGGCTAGTAAAAGTAAACATCTAGAATCTTCTTTCAAAATCCAATCAATAAGAAAAAATATGAGAAGCATACTAAGAAGAGATTCAAACCTTGAGCAGGGGAACAAGAGGCAGTTGGACAGAAGTAGGATAACAGCCAGGATTTGCCACTAAACGTGCATTTCTTATATCTTCCCGAAGAAGCTCAGTCAGCCCATAAACAGCTTCTTTCTGAATTGGCACAAAATGAGTCAGTAAAACCAAACATGGCCTCATTGCCCAACCAGGCTCAAATCATTCAAAAAATGCATATTGTAAGGGCTAAACATCTTTACAATGCATACAATATGTAATCATTATTTGGTTATTCCAATGAAACTAATAGAAGCAAGGGGTTGTCAAACCAAAATATTCAAGAACTATACTATCAGATCAATATCAACATTAAATTTATGTTTGAGACACAATGCAGTCAACACTTTTTTGTATTTTATTCCACTACCATGGTAAAGCAGACATTATCATATCAAGGTTTAGCAATATATGACTCATGTTGTTTGCAATTCAAACTATTCAAGCTCATTGATACTATTTGGTAACGAACTCAGTTAGCTTGCAAAGTTGTCCTCAAATAGATGTCTGGCATTGTTGCATACAAGTATGGTGGCATGATCTGAGAGGAGACAATATACAGCAGCTTCCCCAGCTGCTTGTAAAGCATCATTAGTTAGCTTTGAAGCTGATTACAAAGTTGACCAGAGACATCCTACTGTCTGAATATCTTCTACAGCAACCAGAGCTGCATCAAGCTCTCTGACAACCCAATAACCCCAGACCAGTCAAAACACATCAACTTCCAGTTCCACTTTGTGATGCATTAAGTGCAGAAAGCTGCTATTTAGCTATAATTATGTACTTAAGAATGGCTAGTTCAAAGACATTCTGACCATGCCCATTCCCAGAAGTAATTTTCACCGTTTCACATACTATGAGAGCATCTTGATATTTCGGAGATCAGTTTCCTCACTAAGAGGAAATGTTAAAAGATGAAGTTTACAAAAATATTAAGTACACATTTTTTACTTCAGAAAAATATTTCTTAAGTGATTATTGGGTGTTCTTACTACGGACTTTGTAATTTATAATATAGTAGTGATTAGAGCATTAATAATCTAAATCATAGTTTGAAGACTCATCGAGTACTCATGAGTCTCTAAGCAGGCCAAGCCAAGTCTAGCCAAATCTTGGAGAATACTCAGCTGAGTCCTGCTCCAAGACTCATGAGTCTTAGGCTCGGACTCTTCTAGCACCTAAACATAACAAACATAGTGACTGAACTTTCAAATTTTGAGAGTTTGAGGATCATATGACATCTGTAATTTTTAAATTATGACAGATTGATAGTCAAATTAGACTTTTAAGTTTTATGTTGTCTAAATGCATTAATTTCTTTTTTTTGTGTGTAATTATGAGGTTTTTACCATTTTTCTTGTTGAGTTTTTTGCAAACTCCTTAGTCTGAGTCAAAATATTGGGCCGCCAAGTTGAGTCCGAGTCCAACTTTTCAAACTATAATCTATATTACCTACTTGCAATAGAAAGTAGGGTACTCCTCTTTTCACTTTAACTAAATTCAGATCTACCCGCTGTCAGAGGATGCATGTAGGCAGACTTGGTTTAAGGTGGTTTAACATGCATTAGAGATCTGTACTTGAAGTTACAGTATGTTTACAAGTGCTGCAACTGAGGGTGGTGTAAATGTGACACAGTCAAGCTTGAGCTAAGCGATTCTCCCACAAAGAGGCCCCCATGCTTGACGAGTATTAGTAATATGTGTTTTGTATATTCATTCTGATCTTTCTTGCTGTTGTAATTCAAAGAGAGTGCTGATCATTTATCGTCAATCATTTTTATCTCAACTATATTTTCATTGCAGGAGATGGATTTCTTACTTATATTGAAAACAAATCTAGTTTATTATTATGTATGACTTGATTTGTGTTTATAAAGTGCTTGTGCATCTAGAATTCAAGGTTTTACACGTATAAACCAAATATTGTAGTGGATTTAAGAGGATTTTAAGCAGGAAAATTCCACACTTTCTCTCTGCCTTCCATGCACAGCCCTATACCACTCGCATAGTGTGTTTTCTTTTACACATTCATATTCTCACTGTATATTGTACATTTATTTCTCCTTTGCACATCTACCATTGTTTTTTCCATATTTTCTCTACTATTTTACATTTTTCCTATAACTCTGTCTCACAGACCCATTTTACATTTCACTTTTGCAAATCCCGTTTATCATACTCTTCTCTACTTTGCTTTTGTCACCCTCTATTTCCTTCCAAGCACCATCATTCACTGCCCAGACTCCAAACGCACTTTCACCTCCACCTTACCTTCCATTTTTATCCCTTCATTCCTTTGCCCTATAGTTTTTTCTTGCTATCTCAATTAGTCCTATCCATACCCCCACACAATTGTCTCCAGTTCACATCCCTCCTTTCCATACATTGTCCACTAGACAACCTGCACTGAGGGTCGCAACTAAGTGATGCAACTCCTCATATTAAGGGCTGTGAAAAAATAACTTACAAAAAGATTAGCCAACAAACTAATTTTTAAATTAAAGTTTCATTTCAAAATTTCAAAAAACTTTAAAGTTGTTTAAAATGGGAAAAATAATGTTTATTAGAAGTTTTAATTAAAACAAGCATAAAATTAAAAAATATTTAAGAAACAGAATAAAATTTTTATCCAAAAGTGCTTACACTATACCTGATAATGAGAACAGTAGGATAGGTATAGTGAGGCTAAAGAAGAATGGAAAACACTTGCACAATGGATGGAGCACAATTTTGATGGAGGAGCTAAGGGGCCAAGAGGAGAATTATTTCAAGATGATTAAGGGAAGCCTGCCTTAATTTTTTGCAATGTCCTTTTTCCAAAATTAATCAAGGGGAACCTAAAAGCCCATTCATTTATTTCCTGTGTGCAAAGAAGAAAAAATAATGTTTGAGTTTTTCCAACTGAAATATTTAAATTATTGTAAAAAGGGACCACATAAACATTAAACTAAACTGGAGCATCTGAGTGAGCTCAATAGGCCTCTTATAACCCTCAAGGATATCAAGATCTAATTTTGGATTTTCAATAGTTGGACACCAAAGTGAATGAGAGAAACAGATAAAAGCATTTGACAAGCAAGCAAATGATCATCAAATTTTCATGTTATAGAACCCTATTTTCCAGACCAATTTGGTAGGATGAAAAACCTTGAGGTTGAAGGGGGTCTAAGGACGAAAACCCTTGATATTTCTAATGGGTTTTGGGCATGAAAACCCTCAAATTCTAGCATGGTGATTCCAATTCAGGGATTATACTTGACCTTCAGAATTCAACTTCAACCAGCATTTCAATATTTTCCAGTATTCAAAATTCCTCTGCATTTTGCTTATACAGTCGAACAGCTTCAAGATTAAGTAATGCACATATTCAAATTTGTGTGCTATAGTTTTGGCTCCATTTCTGTGTTTCTTTCCAGCGTTTTATTTTTTAAAATTTATGTGGTTGACACTAAAATAAGCATAACACTCGTAAAGAATCAATATTATTCCTTGGTAGTGATTATCTTGCCTCCATCGGAGTCAGTGCCATGCATGAATAATATTAGTACCAATCAGTGTCATCGCGTGTTCCAGTGCAACTGTGTTCAGACATAGATAGCATTGATAGTTTCATAACACCTTATTAATTCGCTTCCTTGGTTGCCCTAACAATAGGGACTTAAATTTATATTCCATAAGGTGTTTTATTACTATACAAGCCACGCTGCTAGTATATTCTTAAAATCAGTTATTCTTCAATATTTCTCAACAATAAACTCTCCACATAACTGTGGTGGCTATGCCACCAATTTAATAACATTTGTGACTTAGAAAAGTCACAATGTCATTTCAGCTTGGTTTCTAATGGTTGAGCTATAATCTACCAATGATGAATAAATTGATCTAATTTGAAACCTTCAATTACTAAGCATTGAAGTATTGTGTATGGCTAAGCGGCTTGCCACCAAAAAATGATATTCAGGTGACATCATCCATCTTTCATTTTTTCACTTTATGCCCCACCTTGTCTGATCTCAAGATCTTGGTGACCAAAAGGTGCTAAGTACTTGCATTGGTTTAAAAGTTGTCAAATATAGGTAACTCTCACAATGGGACACGGCAATGGTACCAAAACCTTGATCTTGCCAACCTACAAGGATGATGGCTAACTCCCTTAATGCCGCTCAAGCAGAAAGATATAACTGTTTATCGATGAGAGAAACAAAGACATTTAATTCAAGACATGGAAGAAATAGAGATGGAGAACAAGATGTAATGTCCCTTTTTTGGGACATTAGAAATTAAATGCTAACTTCACAAAATATTAAAAATGACTTTATTGGAGCTTAATGCAAATTAATAAAAGTCATTTCAATTTTACAAGAGGTTTGAAAAGGGACAAAAAGGAAGAAGACGAAAAGACAGGAGTTGGGAAATGAAGGGTCACAGGGTTGCTCTTTAAAAGAACAAAGAGAAGCTCATTTGCTTCATGCATGATTTATGATTTGATTATTGTTCTCTTGGAGAATTTGAAAGCTTCAGCTTTCAACAGGTTTGAGGACAGAAACCCTCAAGCTTGGAGGCAGTGTGCGGAGACCCATTGTCGTTTGGAGATATCACGCAGGTGTCTCACTTGTGTTTTAGATACATATTTCTGGTATCCAATCTTGCTGTAAGTTTGGTAACTATGATTGGATCTTTGTTATTTCTTACTAAAGATTCAATTGCAATATTCATTTCTGTGACTCTATTTTCAGCTGGGTATTTACTATTTTTGTTGGATAAATTGAAATCAACTGCATGCAAAATATTGTTTGAATTTATGTGTTAAAAATCTGGGTATAATATCCTACGGGGATATTACAGTGGTATCAGAGTCGTGTATCTTGCCAGCCTAAAGGGTTAAAATTTGCAGAAATAAAATATTTGCAGGTCAAGCCGTGAAATATTATTTGGTCGTAACTAATATCTGGATTTGATTAATATTTGACAAGAGACTTTTGAAACACAAATAATATTGCTGCATATTGTTTTTTTTTTCCAACGGGCCATATAAAGAGACTTGGATTATTTCTTATGTTTTCGTGAAAGCACTGATATATATTGGCTAAGGAATATGAATAGTCGACTAGACAATACATTGTCAGGAGGAAAGGACACAGAATAATAAGTTTTTGATGCTAGACTTTAGTTTTGAGGACATAAAGGTTATGGTCATTGATTGCTGTTGCAATTATCAGTATTTTAGTTGAACATTTGAAATCGCCAGTATTTAAGTTGAGCATTTGAAATCGTCATCTGCGGAAGAATATTTTAATTGCTATTGCCGTGGGGAATATATCTAATGTGAATTATAATATCCAAGGCATTATATTATTCAATGGGCCCGATTCAGATGTTGGCATAGAAGGCATTTTATTTTTCTATTGCCGTTTATATCTAAAGGGTGGTATTATTTGTAGAGGAGCTCTTAAGTTATAAAAATAAATTAAGTTTTCGAAAGTCAAAAGGATTTAATAATCTTGGAGCGGCTTATTTATTCTTGACATGGGAAACTCTCCACATTTCAAAATATATTTTATTTTGGAAGTCCGGAAACTTTACAAGGAGCCAATTATTCTTGTTACTAGGATGTAATGAACCCAACCTGGCTCTGCTATAACTTAATAAAATTTGCAATCTCAACAATAACCTTGCCAGAGTGTATCTCTTTATTTATCAAATTCAAATATATAATTTTCACGAAGATGCAATTTCTGACAAAGAACTTCTTTATTCAACATATTCAGTTTCAACTTAGCATTTCTCAACATACACAATTATTTCGAATTGCTTATTTGATAAAGTCTGGAATTTGTACTTGAATAAATTATTCAAACATAAATAAATTTGCACTTGTTTTTAAATCATATACAAATGGACGTATTTGATAAATACCATTTTGTCTTATGCATGTCGTCAATCTCCAGCAATGGCTAACGCCACATTAACATCCACATGAATGCTTAGCTGCTGCCATCGTTCCTCCTTTCTTACTCACAGCTGGTGGCTAACGCCACGCAACACCAAACCCTCACCCACGGCTGGTGACAACACACCCGCAGTTGTTGAAGAACACACCCGTAGCTGTTGGAGAACACACCCGCAGTCCTGCTTGCTCACGCGGCTACCTTACTTGCCCGCGGTTTTCCTGAATGGCGCCCAACCATATAAAACACTGCACAATACTTCAGCGTGGGATATAAATCGCAAATCAGTCCCACCATGTACACTATCAAGGCAATAAGAATTGGCAATTCTTCTACATATGTATTCGATTTCAACCCTTGATCTCTTCACAGCTGTAATGATATCGACGTCTTAGGCAGGTCTCAGTTCAACTTCGAATTCAATCTCCAGAATATCTAGCTCCTCCCAAGACACAAATCCACAGTAAGAAGGAGATGCAATTGATTATACAACAACAATCAATTTGCAGATTAGCTTCAGAAGAATCAGTCTTCTAGAAAATTAATTTAACCCTTATACTTCAGCAAGGGCACAGATTTCAGAATAATCAGGAACAATTCCCAAGACCAATTTTTATATAAAATATTCGATGATCAGCTCCAAGAATGAATCCATATTTATAATCCTTCGGTAGCCATAGTTTCCAAAAAGATACATCAGTTAACCACTCTCCGGGATAGCAACTTCTAAATTATTATAATAATAAAGTATTATTATAATAATGTGTCTTTATTATTAATTAATAACATATAGTTATTAATTAACAACAATTAATTATCAAATATGAACTCATGCGATAATTCCTGCATTCACTGCTGGTAATGACTGATCGACATGGCCACCCACTGCATTGCCAAAAATAGACTTACTATAAATAATAAGTCCCCAGCCAAGGAAACTGCACACTGAATACTGGTCTGAAGCATTGACCACTGTCCATGCCGCCCTGCCAAGAATAGTAACTGCCAAAAATAGACTTACTATAAATAATAAGTCCCCAGCCAAGGAGCACACTGAATACTGGTCTGAAGCATTGACCACTGTCCATGTCGCCCTGCCAAAAATAGAAACTGACCAATTGACTTACTAAAAATAGTGAGTCTGCCAACTGGGACCCTCAAAACCAGGCGTCAACTCACGAGGGTCGCGATGATGAGCTGACCAAGCCACTGCCAATACCTGCTAAAAATGGGGTCATTACATAGGACTATTGCGCATCCATAGAATATGTGTGGGACCCTTTTATTATTTGGCTCCATTGGGAATTTTTAATCGAAGGCTTATATTTTTAATGTTTTATGTGCCAATAAATTTTGAAGAATTTATTGCAAGATGTTGTGAATTGATTGCTGTGATATCCTTTTGCAATATATGAGCCGATGGTAACATTTGAGGAAAATAATAATAATTGTGTTGTGCGAATACTAAAGTTCTTGCAAATAATATTTGGCGGGGCCCGATTTTAGATGTCTATAACGGAGGAGTAATATTAAATCTATAGTCAATAATCACATTTCTATTTTAGCAATTTATATTTGTGTGATTTAATCAATTGGCGGAAATTCTAATGAAAATTGTAGGAGAAATGACTCAGAGCATCCAGGATTAAGTAATTTAATAATTCCATTGTCGTTATGGAGCTTGTTGAAGTCATATGTTGTTTGTAGAGGAAACGTATGGAAAACGCATTCTAATCCTGGTAGGTTGCGTGACATTTGGATTCATTCCATGGAAGTAACATAACATGCTATCCCCGAGCAATATCAATTTTCAGATTTGATCGAACTAATGTTGTATGCCAGAACTGGTGGGAAAGAAAACCGTTTTGATGTTGAACAGATGTCTAGAAAGAGTGAAGACAAAGTTCTAAATCCAGGGACATGGTGCATTGAGTTGCAGGGTGTCGTGGTTCTATGCGTGAAAGTCATTTGGTTCGTGAAGAGTATGTAATCTGTTCAGTGGAAGAACTTGAGACTGTTGTGTCTGTGAGTTTGAAATTATTGAAGCAAATGCATATACATAAACATTTCCGCTCCACCATCAATACAAGAGAAGGCATTTTCCCAGAGCAAAAACATTGACTATAAGTTTGTTTCTGATGCCACAATGGAAATTTGGCCCTGAAATACATTAGGAAATCCTTTGGTTGAAATATCTAGGCCGTGTGGGAAAGGAAGTCCTAGGTGTGTTGGAAGTCAACTGCATAGAATGCGAGTTGGTGTTAAGCTTATTCAAGCCATCAATATTGCTAGCAACTATTCCTTGGTGACAAAAATTACTGCATGAGTTGGACACAAAACATTTGCAAAAGTCAAAAAAATATCAATAAACGAGACTTCTTGGAGATTGCTAGGTACAGCATTCTTGAGGGAGACTTGAATGTCTTCACTTGTTAATTACCAAAATTTAAGGAGCAGTGGCCGGTACTCTTGAAGTGATACTATCACATTCTATAAGACAAGGAAGATAGATGGCTATAGTTTGAAGGCATGATATTATGGTTATAATTTATACTTTCAGAACCTACAAATTAACTTACAGACACAGCAAACAGTTGGTTATCATATTCAAAAAAAGTGGTGTTAGTTAGCATGCCATCAGTTTGACATAAACTCTCAGTGACCAAGTATGAAATGTTTGATTAAATGCTTCAAAGAAGGCAAAAATTATAGGTACAAACAGGGGTAGCTTCTTACGGGGCACTCTTTCAGAAAACAGTCCTTTCAAGGTACTTTTGAAGTTTTCAATTCAAGACACTCATTTCGAATTTGAATAATGAAATAAGAATCAATGTGCCAAAATTACATGCATCAGCATTACACTTAAACTCATAAAAGAATTGGATATACATGTTTGCAAATGCCTATGTAGCTGAACTGGGGCAGATGTGCAAAACTTTGGTGGTATTATGTGGTATTGGTTAAGAGACCTGCAGAAAGAAAAAGAAATAGGGAATGGGCTCTATATAATTGGATTACAAATGGAATCCATGAAATCTTTGGATGGTCTTCTTTCTAAGTTGGAAGAATTAGAGTCGTATTTATCTAGAGTAGACCAATCAGATTGGATGCTTCTGAATTGAGCTTTGCAGCCCTCAATGGTTTCTTTAGTCCAGCATAGGTTATTGGAACATCCGTGTGAAGATGTGAGACTAACAGTTGCTTCATGTCTCCGTGAAATCATAAGAATAACATCTTCTTTTGCACCTTATAATGATGGCATGTTGAAGAAGGTTCTATAACTAATTGTGGACAGCCTATGTGGATTACATGATGTCAAAGGCCCTACCTTTGGTAAGAGGGCTAAAACTTTGGAAATTATGGCAAAAGCCAGATTTTTTATCATCGTGTTGGATCTCAAATGTGAAAGAATGATTCTTCAAATGTTTCTTAAGTGAATTCAGGAAGCATCATCCAGACAATGTGAGGGCTTGTATGCAAACTACCATGTCCTTAATCTTAGATGAGGATGATGACATTTGTAAGCAGTTACAATCAGATTTGTTGGCAATTTGGAGAGGACATAAAATCTCACCTATGGCCTATGAACTCTCAAAGGGGTTGATTGGGCATAAACTTGAAAGGTTCAAGGAGCACATGACTGAAAATGAACTATCATCAATGGGCTTACAAGTTGCAGGATCTTCAGAAAATAGCAACAATTAAATGAGAAGGGAGCAGATTTGTTTCACATGCCAGCAAACTTGGGCACCTGATCATCATTGTGGAGTTAATAAAGAGGAAGAACTATTGCAGCCAAATAGTGATAAGGACAAATATATATATGTAAGTGGAGACTTGATTCATGAGGCGCAAGCTAAAACAAATACACCTGATTTCAAGCATGTTGAAAGCAAACAGGATGTTGACTTCCAACCAGCTGAGGATGATATTATGGAAGAATCAATTGCTATAGATGAGAGGTATCCTAAACTCTTAATTGGTAATTTGCTGATTACTATTGACAAAACTAGTGAAGAGAAGAACTCCTTTGATGAATCCATATATGATCATGATGCCATTCCATTATTACTTCATGAAGAGTGCATGACCCCAGCTATAGAAGCAATTAAGTGTGATGGTGATATTGCTCCCATAGTTGAGAACAAATCAGAAAATTTGATGTGCCACAACCCATGTTCCCTAGGTGAATTTCAACTAAAGCCCTTGGCATTGCAAGATTTGAAGGATAGATTATTGGTCACTAAGGAGAGGGTTGTACAAATGTTAACATGGATAGACGATTCTCACAAACTCATCACAGGACAAAAAAAAGTAGCTTTTGCAAAGTTTTTGTCTCTTATTCTTGTCTCGTGTGGCTTCTATGTATTAGTCTGCAACGAATTTAGTAGACAAAGGCCCGACAGTCTTTAGACCCTGTGCATTGAATTCTTAGATAATGAGGCAGAATTATGCATTGTTCCTCCCTGCCTCAGAGGTAGCAGATTCTGAAATGTGTCATATGCAAGTACTTTAAAATGATATATTGTTCTTTTAAAGAAGCAGCATAAGGCAATCAATACACTGAATATATTGGGGAGCAAATGTACCTGTAAATCTGGTGCTCTGTGAGGTTGGTTATACCATTCTTCATATTGATTGATGTCACGTAGGCGAAAGTCCTGTACATAAAGTTTATCACTACTTTCAGTACATACGATCTGTTTCATCATGGTTGAATCAAATTCTACTTAAAAAAGCACTCCAAGGCCAAACTTTCTTCAAGATTGCAGAATCATACCGCAGAAAGATCTACGACCTTTAGTGTTCTTGGAAGTGAAGCAATAATTTCCTGAAGACAGAAAACTAAGTTAACCGATCATATTAACCAACTTGAAATTAACTTCAGGCTCAATGTAATTGGAAGACTTTAATTATCTCCTGCACGGAAGCTATGACTTCGCAAATCATAACACTCCAATACACCAATATAGAACCTTCTATAATAATCTTAAATTGTCTTTGTTTCATCCCATACTGCAAACAATGCATATCAGATTAAAATCAAGCAAATGAAAAACCTGTGTTGTTCCATGTGGCAAACAACAGAACACGGCATCAACTTTTGAGAAATCTGCATCCTTTACAGCAATCATATCTGGCAGGTTCTGCACATTTGATAATCAATACTTAAATGAAATGTAGTTATTTCAAAGCTCCTGCTCGGAAAAATCATCAAACAAGTAAATGCATTTTTAAAAGTATACACTAAAACTACTAACACATAGTGAGAATGTGAGATAAGTTTAACATTATGACTGTGATATGTAAAACCTGCTCGGAAAAAAACACAAAGCATAGACTAACAGTAGTATTACATAAAGAGATTGTGAGATAAGGTTACTATAATTATTATGATGTGCCCTCCCGCTGGAAACTAGATTTTTCACTTCACAAAGTAGATAACACAAAACTAGAATGTGACTAGTGACTTGGAGACAGGAAACTAAAATAAAAACTGTGTTACGAACTTGTGATGTAGGCAAGGTTGTAAACATGTCAAGGGGGTGTTTGAGATATCATAAGCATCACGGGAATCCCTATAGAAAGTTCAGACTTCAACCCTAAGTGTAAAGGAAAGAATGAAAAATTCCATACTTGTCACAGGTTGCAAAAGCATCAAATGCCTCTGGGAAAATGCAAATGATGTGGTGAATGCACAAATAACATTCTTTTCTTTCAAAAGCAGCAAAAATACAACTGAGAAGATGATAAGTGGAATATAAAGGGCTCTGGCTCTTGAAATCATTTTTTTGGATATCCCAAAGCATGGACAAAGGTATGTACTGCTTGTCCACAAAGTGTTGAGGAATGGATCTTCTTGTAACTCCATTTTCCATGTTCTAAGAGTGACTGAACACAGAACAAGATAGAGTTTCTGAATCGCATGGTGTCCAGGAGTTTGAAACATTGTAATGGCTCCAATTAGCCTCATTTGCATTGTAAAATTTGTATGTTGGAATGAGACAGTGGGATGAGGAGTAAAATGCTCACCCTTGCTTAAGTTGTCACCATTTAAGACTTCTCCAAGTTAATTTTTCTGTTTCAGGGATTTGTGTATGCTTCCTTGCTTGCTTTTACCTTTGTTTTTCATGTGTCTTTCATGCTTTCGTGAATAACAACTGTAACTACATAATGCATATTGCATCCATTTAAGGTGTTGAAATTTGAAACAATGTTTTGAAGGTTGATAATTGAGCTGACAATGTGATATCCATAATTTATGGCCACAAGGAGACTATTTCATATGTTTTGTTCTATAAAGTGGTATCAGAGCTTCATTTAGTGGAAGTGGAAAATTGATCCCTTACGAACCCAAAATTGGCACAAGAGAGCGTACTACAGCAGCTTGGTTCAAAAGACTGGAAGGTGACGTTGAAAGGATATTGAACTCAGTTGAAAAGATTGATAGACCTGATAGCATTATGTTGACCTTGACTATGAAGTTGGATAGAACAATGTTACATGAAGAACAAAAGGAATCTGAGAAGTTTGAAAAAAAGAAAGATGAAACATCCCTTAAAGGCCTCTTCAATGCTGAAGCAACGATAAATGTACAACAACATTACAGGAAAAAATGACCCTAAGAATCTTGATCAATGGGTTTCTCATATGGAAGTATCTTTTAGCATTCACAAACTAACTCCTCATCAATAAATATACTTTGTAAGACTTAAGCTAAATGGTCATGCATTAAATTGGTAGAGTTATGCCTTATCCTTAGGATTCTCTAGAGTTCCTCCTATTTCAATATGCATTTTTATCCAATTCGTCATGAGGAAGAAAAGGTTTTGAAAATGAATGACTTCCATCAAAGGCAAGGATAGAGTGAAGGATGCCATAGACAAGGAGGTCTTGATGAAATACATAGGACTGTTCAGACTAGAGTTCCAGGACTCGCCACGGGTCACGCGGGTTGGCGAGCCGAGCAGGCCTAGGCGGGTCAAAATGACCCGTGACCCGAACTCGGCGGGTCAGAGCCCATGACCCGCGTGACTCGCCAAGTCAGTGGGTCATGGTCTGACTCACTGAGTCTGAGGGTCGTGACCCGGTCGCGACAGCTAGTTAGTCAACTTGCAAAAAAAAAAAAATTGACTTTCTTTTTTTACATATCTTTTCTATTTTGCCCTAAAAGGTGATCTATTTGCTTGTTATGAGAAGAAGAGAGGAAAAGTGAGAGAGGAAAAAAAACAAGAGGCCATAGGTTTGCAACCAGCAGGGAAGAAGAGCTAAAAGTCTTCCACAAATCACATTGGGGCAGCGATATACTTGCATTGAGAGCATCAAGAAGTCCATAGCAGCTGTTTCAAGACTTCTCAATTCATTTGAAAGAGGTAAGTGTTAAATTTTGTAGATTTATTGGTTTTTTTTGTATGTTTATGGATTTTTCATTTTTTTGTTAAATTTTTTAAGTTTAACTTTCCAAATCTTGAATGTTTTCTATTAAAATATAAATTGAATACTTCAATGAGAGAAGTAGAACAATAGCAATACCTAGAGAGAAAGAATGAACAAATGTAGAGATAGCTGATTTTTTCTATTAGTTTATAACTTTATAAAATACAATGCACAAATGATAATTTGTTTGTAAAATTGTCTTACTGCAGCAGCATTCACATTTTAAAAACATTAATTTTTCCCAATGGGTAAAAAGGATGAGGCTTGGAAATATACTGAAGAGTTTCCTGGTAGAACAAGAAATCAAACAACATGTATGTTTTGTAAAGAAATTAATCACGGTGGCATCAATAGATCTAAATACCATATTGTCGACATACGTGGCAATGATGTTGAGCCATGTGAAAAAGCAACTGCCGAGGTAGTTTGTTTCTGTTATGTCCAATTAGAAACATTTGAACAAGAAAAGGAAACTAAGAACATGCAATTGGAAGAGTTAAATGCTATTGGTTCTCGTTCATCCACATCCACATTCGTAGGCTATGTTGGACAGGGTTCTTCCATGCCTCCCTTTCGTCCTAGTGCTTTTGCTAGTGCTAGTGCTTCCTCTTCTGCTCCTCCTAGTGACATTGTTACCCTTGGTCCTAGAGTCCAGAGATCCAAGTTGGACAATCATTTTGTTCTGTGCACTACTCCTAGTGCACAGCCCTCGCTTGAGAGCATGGGTTGGAACAAGGAGGTCCATGATGCTGCAAGAAAACAAATTTGCAAGTTTTGGTACTTTTGCAACATTCCATTTATTGCAGCCAGGTAATTCCTTTTGATTTGATTGCTTTAAGTTTACAATTAAATTTTATAATTTATAGTTCGAAGTTGAACTTTTCTTTGTCTAAAGATAATCTATTTGTGACAGGTCTCCTTACTGGCAAGGCATGATAGATGTCGTAACCATTTGTGGGGCGGGGTTAAAATCCCCTATTGATACTAAGTTAAGTGGCCCCATCTTGTTAGAAATGGTTGTTGATATGAAAGTTGATCTAGAGGACCATTGATAGGAATGGAGCCAAAAGGGTTGCACCATCATGACAGATGGTTGGACGGATAGGAGGAATAGGACACTCCTAAATTTCTTTGTTTCCTGCACAGGTGATTGATCATTCTACTTCCCTAAATGCATTGAATAATTTAAATTTTGATATATTGAATTTGATCAATGATGATTGATAATTATTTTGCTTTATTTTCAGGATCCACCATGTTCTTGAAGCCCATTGATGCTTCCTCGCATGTGAAAAATGTCACATACTTATGTGAGGCTATTGAGGAAGTCATGCGTGAGGTGCAGGAAGAAAATGTGGTGTAGGTGGTGACGGATAATGCAGCAAGTTATGTTGTTGCAGGTAAACTTTTAAGTTTTGATGGAGAGGCACCTAAAAATGTAATTAATTTTTTCTTATCACATCTAAATTTCTAATTAATTTAAAATTGTTGCAGGTAAACTTTTGATAGAGAGGCACCCGAATTTTTTTGGTCTCCATGTGTTGCCCATTGCCTTGACCTCGTGTTGGAGGATATTGGTAAGATTTAATGGGTGAAAGAATGTGTTGATAGGACCAAAAATATCTGCAAATTTATCTACAATCATGCATTGGTCCTTAGCATTATGAGGCAATACACGGGGCAAAAGGAGTTGGCTCGTCCTGGTATCACGAGATTTGCCTCAAATTTCCTCACACTAAAATCCTTGATGAGATCAAAGGCAGCTTTGAGGCGCATGTTTATTAGTGAGTGGACTTCCTCATCCTATGCTACAACCACTGCAGGGATGGATGTGGCAGATTGCATTTTTTATGAGGGAGGTTTTTGGACCCCTTGTGCAGAGATCGTGCAAGTAAATTTATTACAGACTGTTTAATATTTAGTATTTATTATTTATAATTTTATATGCATATTTTTGTTTTGTTTAACTGTTTTATTTTAACATTATTTGCAGGTCACTAAGCCCCTGGTAGTTCTACAAGTTGTTGATGGAGAGAAGCCCTCTATGGGCTACATATATGAGGGCATGGATAGGGCCAAGGAGGTCATTAGCTCCATATATGAAGGAATTGAGGATAAGTATGGCCCCATTTGGGAGATAATTGATAGGAGATGGCATAAACAGCTTCACAGGCCCATCCATGCAGCAACTTATTTCCTCAATCCCGCATTGCGTTTCTACAATAATTTCAAGGCGGAAGAGGAGGTTCTTAGTGGCCTATATACAGTGGTAGAAAAGATGTCTCCTGATAGCACAGCTACACTACACGAGATGGATGCATATTATAATGCAACAGGGGTGATTTTGAAAGCAATATTGCCAAAGATGCTCTGACAGAATTGCAGCCAGGTAGAAATATATGTTAAGATTCTTAAGTTAATGCATTTTGATTTTATAATCTAGCCTTAAAGTTGGAAATAAGACTAATTTTTTTATCTTTTCCTTATTTCAGATAGATGGTGGCAAATGTTTGGGCCTACAGCCCAAACCTTCAAAACATTGCCATCCACATACTGAGTCATCCATGCAACGCTTCTGGAGGTGAGCGCAATTGGAGCATGTTCGACCACATCCACTCGAAGAGCCATAATAGATTGTCTGAGGAGAGGTTGAATGATCTAGTCTTTATTCATTACAACCTTCGACTTAGGACCAGACAGATTTCGAACAATAACTCCTCTCCGATCACTCTAGCAGAGGTCAATCCAAAGTCTGAGTGGCTCACTGAGTCTACCGGTCCTATCTTCACTGATGAGGACCTTGAGTGGGTTGACTAGGCAGACAAAGAGGCTGAGGCTGAGGTTGTGGCTATGATAGAGGAGGATAGAGCACGATCAACGACAACTGATGTTGATCAGAGTGGCACCTCCCAGGCAGAGACTATGGTTGCTCAGTCATCCACGACCTACCTTAGACGCCTTTGCAGGAGGAACACAGACTACTTTGAGGCTAAGGCTGAGCCAGAGTCATAGACTTGTTTTTTATCTACACATATGTTTGGGAACATTTGATGTCATGGATTTCATGGATTTTATAATTCTATAGATCTATGTTTTCTATATCCTTCAGCTACAATTGTCATGTCCCCGTTTTGAATCAAGACTTTTGGAAAGAAATCTCTTAGAGTTTGGAGGGCTTACAAGTGTGAGAGATCACCCAAGGTCACTCATCCAGCTATCATACAGGTTACTCAAATATAGGCTACAAACAAATTGCTATTTTGAAACTTGTGTCAGGAATTTGGCAGAGGATTTATAGATATCATCGGAATTACAGTTTAGATCTATCATTCTTTGCACTACACAACCATACCAGTCATTTATATAGCAGGTCGCTTCATCACCAGCAAAGGGCAGTTGCTCCAGAAGGTGGCATACGGGGTTTTTAGAGCATCCGTTTCCAGGTCAGAATAAATTCAGCTGAGGAATTCAAATCTGACAATTACAACAGCATTACCTTCCAACAAAGTATCCATTC
This sequence comes from Thuja plicata, assembly GCA_018584345.1. Lineage (NCBI taxonomy): Eukaryota > Viridiplantae > Streptophyta > Pinopsida > Cupressales > Cupressaceae > Thuja > Thuja plicata. Next base: position 1,797,673 of record MU225720.1, read on the forward strand.
TTCTTGTTGGGCATTGAAGATAGGGTATGTTCATATTTCAATCATTGCAAATGAAACCCTAATTCAGCATTTCTAGAATTTCTATTGTTGGCTGAAGTTGATGTTTTTATATGTTACAAGATTCCTTGAAATGAAATCGAAGTTAGGGTCTTCTATGCAAGGGAAATACAATCTATAGATGGCTTTTAAAACTGGAACAATATATGAATAAAATTGACAAAGAAAGATGGAAGGATAGTACCAATTTTATACACCAATTTTCCTTGACAAGTCTGCCCTTGTTTTAGATCTGCAACTCCAATGTTGATGTGATATGTAATTGCATCTACACAGGTGAAAAATCGCAGCCCTTTATGTGGTTGAATCCGAGTTCTAAATTATGCAAATTCTGCCCTTCAAATTATGTTGAATGGTGATCAAACCCTAGGTAGGGTAAATATCAATCCTTGGCAAGTCACAACAATTTATGACAAGTATTATATTGCTGCTCCAAATCGTATCAAAGATCGCCCTACTTGCTGCTCCAATTCGCATGTAGATCGTGAAAAATATCTTGCATTCCAAGGCTAAATTCGCACCATATAATGGAAGAACAAATTGCTTCTTATTTATTCTTGAGGGAAGAAGAGCATGATATGTTTTTGATACCTTCTTCCCTAGAATCGTATCAATATATATAGGGTTATAACAATTATGCACCCTCCTCTAAGAGTGCCAACTTGGCCTACTTTGGGCCCTCAATTAATTTTTAATTCATATATATATTATTATTACTTGCATTTATAATAATATCCTTATTATTATAAAAATCGCACAAGTAAAATAACTTAAGGGTGTTAATAATAATATTTTATTACTAATTTCAAATGTCCAATTGATCTTAGCCGTAAAGGCTATAATATCAACACTCCCTCTTAGTCTTGAGGGTAAGATCAATCTATAGATCCCATCTATAGTAGGACACACCCTTAACTATAATCCTTGATAGTGGAAACAAAAAAAAAACATAACCATCTCGGATACCTTATCCTGAGATGTCATAGATTCCATATCTATGAAGGTTGATCCCTATTTACCAAATGAAAACATAAGTCCATATGTTTCTCATTAATTAGTTCCATGATGTTATCCTTCTTGTTTGTGGATTGATCAGGTCCACAAGAATATCAAGTCCATGATATTTATGATAACATCAAGTCACCAAATTAAAATATACAGAAATATCAAATCCATGATATTCAATGTAACATCAAGTCCATGATGTTAACCAACCAAGAGTCTCCTCGACTCAATAGATATCAAATCCATGATATGAAGAGCATTGGCCTAACGAATATCAACTCCGTGATATTCACCAAATGCTCAAAGCAATGGTCTCCAGACATCAAGTCCATGACGTCCACCATATACTCAAGTGTGGATCCCTGATCCAAGAGATATCAAGTCCATGATATCATCGAGCATTGGTCTAACGAATATCAAGTCCATGATATTCACCAAGTGCTCAGAGTAATGGTCTCCTGACATCAAGTCCATGATGTCACCAATACTCAAATGTGGATCCTTGATCCACAAGTCTCCAAGACTCAAACAATATCAACTCTATGATATCCAACAAAACATATAAATGTGAACTGCCACAATCCACATAAATCAAAGCTAAGTAAGCATAAAAGAATGAACAAAGAGATATAAATTCTAAAACATAAAAGGAGATATTAGTACAACAAACTCATATTTTCATTATGCCAAGTTTATTCCCGAAATGTTCAATTTTGTTCCTTGCTAAGGGTTTGGTGACAATATTTGCAATTTGTTCATCAGTACATACATATTCGAATTGAATGGCCTTTCTTTCCACCATGTCCCTAACATAGTGATAAGGAATCTCAATATGTTTGGACCTATTATGGAACATGGGGTTAATAGCAAGTTTAATGCAACTCTGATTGTCACAATAAATAACATTAGGTTCCATAGGTTGTCCAAACAGTCCCACAATGAGTTTTCTTAACCAAATGGATTCTCTAGCCCCGGGAGAAGCTGCAATATACTCTTCTTTTGTTGAACTCTGAGCAACAGATTTTTGTTTCTTGGTGAACCAAGAAATCATAGCTAATCCCAAGCTAAAACAACATCCGGATGTACTCTTTTGGTCTGTAATGCACCCTGCCCAATCCGAGTCTGTAAAACCATGAAGTTCCATTTTAACATTTTTGTATAATAGACCATACTCAATGGTCCCACGAAGATATCTCAAAATATGCTCAGCTGCACTCATATGTAATTGTTTAGGTTCTACCATAAACTGACTTAGGGCATTAACAACATAACAGATATCAGGTCTAGTGTTAACTAGATACATAAGAGATCCA
>MU225720.1:1809648-1828971 GCA_018584345.1 Thuja plicata
GAAAGATGGAAGGATAGTACCAATTTTGTACACCAATTTTCCTTGACAAGTCTGCCCTTGTTTTAGATCTGCAACTCCAATGTTGATGTGATATGTAATTGCATCTACACAGGTCCAAAATCGCAGCTCTTTATGTGGTTGAATCCGAGTTCCAAATTATGCAAATTCTGCCCTTCAAATTATGTTGAATGGTGATCAAACCCTAGGTAGGGTAAATATCGATCCTTGGCAACTAACAGCAATTTATGGCAAGTATTATATTGCTGCTCCAAATCGTATCAAAGATCGCCCTACTTGCTGCTCCAATTCGCATGTAGATCGCTGTGAAAAATATCTTGCATTCCAAGGCTAAATTCGCACCATTTAATGGAAGAACAAATCGCTGCTTATTTATTCTTGAGGGAAGAAGAGCATGTTATGTTTTTGATACCTTCTTCCCTAGAATCGTACCAATATATATATGGGGTTATAACAATTATGCACCCTCCTCTAAGAGTGTCGACTTGGCCTACTTTGGGCCCTCAATTAATTGTTAATTCATATATATATTATTATTACTTGCATTTATAATAATATCCTTATTATTATAAAAATCGCACAAGTAAAATAACTTAAGGGTGTTAATAATAATATTTAATTATTAGTTTCAAATGTCCAATTGATCTTAGCCGTAAAGGCTATAATATTAACACACAGTGGTATCAGAGCACAAATATTCTTGCCATCTTGTGCTTTCAGCAGAAATTCAAAATTTAATAATGGGTTCATATGAGTAGAAGAAGAAGGAAGAAATTCTTAGCATGTTTGAGGAATCTGATACACTTCCTCAAACTATTAAGGGAGAATTACCTTTCAATAGTTTCATGAACCACCATCCGAGATTATGCTACAAGACTAAGTTTGCGAAGAGAGAATATTATATGATAGATTTTGATCTATTTGCCCCGGAAGAGGATAGAAAAACTACGAGTGAGGAGTTTGAGAATGTTGATGATGATTCCGATGGCATGCCTACAACTACCATTGATGAGTTTGTCCTTCAAGAAGGAAAATCAGTAGTTGAGGTTGTGCATGATGAGTTCCTTAATGTTTCTTATGGGGCTAGTGACGGTGTTGAGTGCACTCATGTGCTTCTAGAGGAAGAGCAAATGAAGATTGAGGAAGATACTGTCATTGAGATTATAGAACCAGCTATGATAGATCAGCTACAAGGAGGTATGAATTCATTTGATTTCCCTCTAATTGAGTCTAGCATTGTTTCATCACCTTCACCTCATCTTATCAAGAAATCAAACCATAGTTCGGGAATTGTTGAGTTAGATGATGTTCATACACATGATGGAAACTCAGAAATTTTGGAATGTAGTGAACAAAAGGGCTTAGATCACACATCCCCTGAGGAGAGTAATCAACAATGTTGCATTTGGGATCTGGGTGTGATGGATCCTATATATGACATAGATCTCTCTTGTAATGGACCTATTTATGACTGTATTGCAGTCCCAATTTCTTCTTACCAGATATACATGAAGAAAGGTACTAATAACAGTGCTGATGTAGAAAACATCTTTTCAAATTTTTAAAACAACAGCACCAAATCGTGCTTCGTCATGAGGAAGCACCTTTTTCAAATGAAAATATTAATGTGGCTAAGTCTTCCAAGATTGGTACTCAAATTGAGGATGTTAAACATGAGGCAAAAGATAGAAATTCAAATTGCCTTTGGGATGATTTTACAACAGCAATTGAAGGGGACCGTGAGGTAAATGAACCAATCCACAGTTATGCTGATGACAGCTTGTTTGTGCACGAGTTCAATGGGAAAGCTAAATTCTTGTGGTTCGTTGATAACCCCATGTTCGAGGTGGTTGTTGACATGGTTCATGGAAACCCACTCTTTGAATTGGCAAATGATATAGACCCTTCATACATTGATCATGATGATTTTGAAGAAAATCAGTCCCTTTATAGCAGCTACTTCTACGGTACAAGATGACAAGGCAAATGGTGGAGTTGAACAAGCCGAAAAATGGATGGAAGAGCCTCACAAAGAAATATCTTGCAGCACTATGACATCTATTTATGAAGATTTCTTCAAGCCACTTCCACCTCTAAACACTTGGGAGGACCATGAGACAAATCAAGAATCGGTGGTGTTTGTTGACTTCAAAGAAAGCATAGAAGAAGATCCCAAAGGCCTGATTTGGGACAGTGTTAATGTACCTTCTCATTCTCATGAGACTACAGCCCTTACACATGGAGGGACGAATGAAAAAGAGTCTGCAAGTGTATACTCTCAAAGTGCAAGTGTTGGGCATGGAATCTTCAATGGTGATGACATTGGCAAAATTAATAAGAATGACAACATGACACAAGGGTATGATGACCTTTCTGATTTTTGCAACAGCAACCATATTTACTTGCTCCATCATATGGTAGCATCCATTCCACAAGAAGAGTCGGATGTACTGCATGGGAATGAGGCAATGCATGGAGTTGTGAGTACTCGTCACACTATCTGAATTCAAGGTCTTGACCGGGGATGTGTTGCAAATCAAGGAAGTGAGGTCTTGGCACTAGAGGATAGTGGTCCACATGAACACCTAGCTTGCAGCCATGTGAGTCCAAACCATTTTGATACTCAACTTGATTCACTCCTTAAATTTGCACTTGCTGATATCCATCCACTCCCAGGAGGAAAGACAATGAAGATTGAGGAGGATAATATACTTAATCCTACAAGGAGGAAGGATATGTTTGATTGGTGTGATATCTAATCAGATTTTCTATTCTAGGACAGCAATCTTTGGGTTTCATGTGGTCATAGTTTGGCAACTTCTATTCAACCTGATGCTACTTTAGGGTTGTCCTCTAGGGCTGTCAATCCTTTGGGAGTAAGAGATGAAGTCTTATTTGTGTATTTAGGACACAAGTGTTAAAGCAACTATAACTTAGTGTTCTAATTATCAATTTTAGAACTATATATTTATACCAGAAATAATCTATGAATATTTAGTGTTATTATGAAGTAATTCAGAACGTATGCCAAACCAGTAATCTTGTATTTGAATTTGCCGAATGAAGAAATATATATTTTGAATATGCTGCAGTCTGAATATCACACTTATTGATTTCGGTGTTTTTATGGTCAGATTTCTTACAGCATATATAAGATAGTAGTTTAGAAGGAAGGTCACGTCTATGATAGACATGACTCCTCAAGGAGTCACGCCTATCATAGGCGTGACTATTCCTAACTCCATGCGCAGTGACTTATACACGCGGGATTAAAAATGCCACCCACGGTTTATTAATACCGTTTGACTAAACCCGCCACCCACGGTTTATTAATACTGTTTGACTAAACCCGTCGACTTTTATTTAATCGCCATTTAGAATATATCTCGGCGGTATTAATATATCGACCATCATACCTTATGATATGTCGAATATAATCTGAATTAATATAATAGATATTATGAAACTGACTTAGTAATATTATTATTATATTATAATAATGATAATTATTATTATCATTATTATATTATAATAATAATTATTCTATTAGGTAATAAATAAATAAATAGATATCAATAATAACTAAATTATTAATATTTATTTATATATATATATTTCATAATTAGTCTATTATAGTGGGGTCGACATTTTATCTAATCGACGCTATAATTATTAACAAGAAGAAGACAGAAAATGTTGCAAAACATGGTAAAGGTAAGTTCTGATTTTCAGATTTGTAACAGCAGTTCTCTGCCTTTATGCAAACTTGGGACAGCAGCCTACGACTATATATCTGAAGCCAATCTTGGAAGGCATCTATCTACACATGGTTTCACTTACTATGTTGTGATACCAAGATATATGATGAGTAAAGTACCATTTGGTCTACAATGTTTGTCACCATATCTTAGTTTTATGACAACATTTCTTCATCACATTTGGAGAGGATATGTAATATATGAAGAAAACCCCAGGGAGCATGTTGAAGGCAGTAGTATCTCATGTTTATACCATTGGGTTGGGACCATTACATGTGTGCTAGATAGAGGTTTTGTACTCCTGATCACGGAGACTTCAGCTTGGTCCTTAAGGACAGCAGTTCGATGGATGATTTTGGAACTTTAGGTTCATCTATTCTTTGTTAGAGATTGGTACAGTGTTGAGATTTCATCTTCTCCTACCATTGGATATATTAGTGGCATCATTGCTAGTGATACTCTCAGCAAGATGGATGTTATTCTAATTTATATCAGAAGCATAGGGTGGAGTGGTACGTTTTCTTAAACACACATGGTGGATATTTCTTATATCCTCGTGATAGCATACCACTGTAGGCAGAGTGTTAATGATGTTCCTATGATGCGATACATTTATCTCCTTGCCTTCAACATGGGTGACAAAATGATTTTGGATTCCAGCATCATCATATTCAATGCACTATTTCTTGGGGGTCAGGTCACAAGTCGGGACATAGTGCCATTGATATCCCTGGAAGAGTGATGTAGCAAATGTGTCTTGGGCATCCTGGATCAGTTTGGGATCGAGTATTGGTCAAAGTGTGCAAGCATACTACAAGGCTGATTTTTGTGATTGCTTGTGGGCAAGCAATTTTGGGAAGGGCGGATTGCAATGTCCCCATTTCCAACCCTTCCTAAACATCAGCTATTTTCTAGGGATTGGTGTATCCGCGAGGTCTCGTAGGCCAATGAGTGGGATAGGGAACCCATCACGGGGTTGTAGATTCACACAGGACATCTTATGACTGCATTTCGGGAATTTTTCTGACGTCGCCAGGGGTCAAAGATAATTTCCTAAATTTTAGGAGGGGCTCCTAATTTTTTTGAAGGGGCCTAATTTTTTTGAGGAAAGAATGGCAGAAGGCTCTGTGAGCTGTTTTGGATGTTTGGAGATAGTTTCCTAAATTTTAGGGGGATCCCTATTTTTTAGGAGATTGTTAGTTTGCCCGTTGACCACTCTAAGCTGGTGGAGCTAAGCAGGAGGCTTTACGAACCATTTTGAATGTTTACAGGCAGTCTCCTACTTTTTGGAAAATACCTATTTTTTAGGGGATTGTCAATTGGCCTGCTTCATTCAAACATCACCCCGGGACCCCTAGCAGCTTCAGTTTTCAGTTTGAAGTTCAGGTGATGGTTTTTAGAAATGAAATGGAATATTAAAGTAATGACTTAAATATTTTGATTAAATGAATAAAGTTACTTTATATTATTTTTATAAAGTAACAAATAAGTGGGCCACCGTGGGTAATGACAACTAGGAAGGCTTAATAAAGTTGTTCTTAAAACAACTTAAATAAAATAAAGGGGACTTTATTTATAAAGCGACTCAAGAATAAATAAATAAAGTATTTTATTCATAAAATACTTTATAACGTTTTAATAGGTGTTAATAAAAGGGCCACCAAAAGGGTACACCCAACCTAGGAGATAAGTTGTTTTCAAAAAAAGCAAATAATCATTAGTAAGGGGCCTTTAAGATGTGCCAGCCAAGGAGGATGTTGAATAAGGTTTTATAAAAAAATTATGTGAAAACCCTAAATGGTGCGTTAGGGTTGGAGGAGAAAATAAAAGAGTATTGTTGGCTTTCTTTTCAGCATCTTGAATATCATTTTTACAGGTTGAAGCTTGACTTTTCAGAGCTCTGAATTTTGAGCCTGATTGCTGAGGGTAAGGACAAAATCCCTTGCCAAATTAGGAAACCTACAAGAGTGCAATACCTCCGAAGGGTTTGATTCATTTTGTCATTTAAGAAATTGACGCCAGGCATTCATTTTCAGATTTATACAGAAGGCATTAGCAGATGTTTCATGATTGTGTTCAATAGGAAGACCAGATCTGAGAAATTTGAAACCATACATTCAGTGTCATTCAATATCATTGCTGGCCGCACCTTCTTGGTGATGATTACAGCATTCTAGACCAGTCACATGGGGTTTTAGTGTATGAACCAGATCAGTGGAAGTCTGAAATTTCATGCAGAGCAATCAAATCCAACAGACATAGCCTTTCATCAGTAACAAATAGTCCTACCTGTGTGGCGTTGGAGACTGGGCTGCCTTGCAACCCCAAGTATAGAGCTTTAGAGGAATTTATGCATCTATGGGACTGTAAGATATCTGTTGGCTGCGGTAAGGACATTTTCAGAATTCTGGAATCATAATCAGATCAGTATTGTTACTTGCTGACGAACCTAGGGCTTGGTATTGTACTACAGTATCTTTCCATTATATTGATTGCAAATAAAAAATCCCCAGGTTTATTTAATATTCATTAGTTTGCTTTGTCAGTTGTTTCCTATTAGTATTCTTTGCATTTATGTTCAAAATCTGAAAATACCCCAAAAGAAAAAGTCTGAAATTTTTAAAACCCACAAACAAACCAGAAAATTTGGAAAATTCAGAAAAAAATCAGAATCTTACAATTGTCAGATTGGGGGTGGTTATTACACGAGTGTGCAAGATATAAAACATTTCTGATACAAAGTAGTAAAGTAGCAGATGTAAAAAAGAGAGTTATGTGAGTTATGCTGATGCAGATCATAAGTTCGCTGAAAGAGAGTTGTGCGACTTGTGCTGATGCAGATCATAAGTTCGCTGAAGGAGAGTTGTGCAGATCCAAACTCAATTGAAACAGATTGTAAGCCTATGAAGAAGGTGTGAGTCAAGATTGATATTGAAAGGTTTGAGAAGTTTGATTTTGAATGGACTGAATATGTTTATGCAGACATCACAGGAAATAGAAAATATCATTATATGTTTTAAGAGCATTAGTAATGTTCATGAAGTGTAATGTTATTGAAAAGAATTGTGAATTGTATATTCTTAAAGTTGGTGCTTTTTGAATACTGAGTGGGTGCTCAGATTAGGAAGAGTTGGTGCTCTTAAAATAGGGGTTTGGTGACTCCTTAGGGTTGGTGTCCTTAAACATTGTATTCAATTTTATTCGTGAGGCCAGATTAGGACAGTAGATCCTAGTAACGTTTCTCACCATGGTTTTTCCCAGCCTGGGTTTCCACGTATTTTATGTGTATTGGCTTCATTGTGTGGTTGCATTCTTTTAGTTTCAATTTCAAGTTACATTCCTTTCAGTTTTCAGTTTAAGGTTGTGTAAACTTCATCAAAAGTTTTAATTTGTTAAGGATCTGAGTTTTATCTCTTCTGATTCACTCCCTCCCTCTCAGTAGAAGAATTGTGTTCTAAAGAACTATTTTTGAAGGCTGATAGTTGAGTTGACAATGTCATACTCATTGCCGTACTAGGTGATCACAAGGAGGCCTTCTCCTATGTTTTTCCAAATCACTAGCCATCAATTGCTCTCATCTAACAACCAAAATTAATCTGAAGGTTAATTTGTGACACGAGGCCTGTTTTTTCCAGAATATGCATTGACGTAATTCATGCATCAATTGAGTGTCAGTTAACAGTTTCTTTTTGAAGTGCTAGTTACATGTAAGATTGGCAACTCGTGGCATATTTGTTTCTAACTGTTATGCTCATTGATGAAGGCCAAGAGTCATGGATGATCTATTATATAAGCATGGACTTTCATGAATAACAGTTTAAATTTGGGAGTTCAAGTTGGGGACAGAGAAAGCTTCCACAGAGAGATCCAGAATGGGCATATCTAAGTTGACATTTGGATAGACTATGATGCCAAAGTCTCTACAATTAGGTGTCTCAATGGGTTGCGTAACTAAATGTAATTTCCCCTTTTAGGGCACATTATTTATGTGCCTCGTTAGTCGTTTTATTGTGGCCTGATAGGCTAACCAGGGCTTGACTGGGGTCAGTTTGATATTTGGCCTACGGAATTCCAGTTTCAGGCCAATCAGAGTAGTTTCCACAGGGATTCCAGATACTTACTATTTATAGTAAGTCGTCAGAGTTCAGTCTTCATGGCATTTCAATATTGGACTTGGAGCGTATCGCCGAGAGCTTTCCGGCAAGCTATCACACGTCTTATTCCGAGTTCGTTTGGTCATCTATTTTAATGCCAGAAGATTTCTTACTTTATTATTATGTCACTTTATTATTAAATGGATGTATTACTTTAAAGTGAGAATATGAAGAGACAGAGAAAGGAAACTGAAGAGTCACGACTATTGATTTAAAAGAAGGAATGGAGACTCATTTGAGACATGCTTAGTTTTATGAATTTATTTCTCTTGGAGAATCTAGGAAGCTTCAGCTTTCGATTCTGAAACCTGAGGACGGAAACCTTCAGGGTTTTTTGGTGGATTGGACGGAAACCCAGTTCATCTCGGGGGTGGATTCACAACAGAGTTCACCATTGCATTTCCAAGTTTTCTGTATTTGATATTCTATTGCATATTGTAATTCGGAATTGGATTGTTGGAAATCTCATTGTTATTGTATTGCTGTTGTATGATGCAATAATATTTGCTGAGGGTTTCAATGGAATATATTGCTGTTTTATCGAATCAATTGTTTATTGCATGCATTTAAATGTTTAAATCTGTTTGAGAAATATTTGTGGAAAATTGGGAAATACCCGGTTTGGGTCATTACACTAAAATAGTTGGGTTCCACATTTCAAGTGACCCTTTATTGTATAATTTTTATGTAAGTTACTTAAGTTTGTATGTTTATGAATTTCATATTTCTTTCTATTGCTTTTGTTGTGTACTTTGTGCATTCATCAAGTAGCTATTCATTTGACCCACTTATGATACTACATCAATGACCCTCATTCATACTCACCCTCCTTTCCACCACAAATTATAAATATAATCGAACAACTTAAAAATATTCAGCTTTCCATATATACACATCCTTGGGGCTTTGAGTGTATCCTAAACGTCCCAGTGAGTTGGGGATTTGAAGGAGACATACTCTTTTTATCAGGACAGAAAACCTGCTCCATGTGGTGCATTAAAGCTAAAGACTTAAGATTTCAAAAAAACATGCCAGAAACCCCTAAAAAGTTAAAAGACGGAAAATTGTTGTTGCAAATTCAGCAGATTATAAAACTTGATGCCCTTCGAACAATTTATTATGTTCACAATTCCTTTTTCACATGGCTCTCAAATTAACAAAGTCTTTATTGTCTAAGATTTTCCAAAATCTTCTGTTAATTTGTTTTCCATCCTCGTTGCAAATTTTATTGTGTGAATAGATTCTTCATAGCACTCATGCAAGTACGATTAAATTACTGCGGAATTAGTACTTAGAGCTCTCTGTAGTTTATTTTAATCTTGTGTTTTCTACTTTTATTAAATCTTTTCTTAAAATCCAACAGATAATGATATCAAGTGCAATTTCCATATTTAATCAAATCAAAAATTTATTTTCAGCCTTTAAAAATTGTTAACAAAGATCTATAAAATCAAAAATCCAAAGCACTCCATAGATAAATAGGTTACTGTAATGTCCCCATTTTAGCTCTCCATGGTTTATGTTTGGATTAGCCTATTATTGGCCCTCATAGGCTAAAGTTGATGGTTAGAGGGTCCCAATTGTCAAAATAGGAGGCTCTTTCCCTTCCCGGGTATAGAAGTGTTCAGAATTGCTCTTAGTTTGGTTGAGTTTGGTACACTTACTATTTATAGTAAATCATTTATCCAACATTTCTATTTTTTGGCAGGGCACTTGGACCTGCCTCAGCTATAGTGTCGACCCTTGGCACCATTGATTTGATCAAGTATTCAGGGATTTACTAATTATAGTAAGTCAGTGGTTGATAGAGAGGAACCCTTACTATTTTTAGTAAGGTAGTTGGATACATAGTGGACACAATGGTTAACTCCCAAGTTCAGACAAAATTGAGAAATAATGATTATTTGTGGAGTTATGTTATTTAATTATTAATAAAGTGATTACTTTATTAATAATTATTTATAAAATGCAATTATAATATAACGTTATTATTTTAGTGGGCTATGATAAAGTGTTATTTGCATTAGATATTACATTTAATGTTATGAGCACCCAATTTGTAGTATTTTCCCCAAATTAACTATGAAAGCAACAAAAACAAATAAAATGAAATATTAAAAAGCAAAGGGGGTCATGGCTTTTCATGAGAAGTATAAACCATAGTTACAGGACTTTGCAAGTCCAGAGCCGAGTCGGCTCTACCGGGTTTTTCTGCCCTTCGACTCTGACTCGGCCAAGTCAGACCGAGTTTGGGCTGACTCGCAGATTCCCGAGCCCAGGACTCGGTTATTCTATGCAAGTTTTGAGAGAGTTTAAGGGGGTCATACTGCTATTTGACCCGTTGCACTTGGTCCATCAGGCCTGCAAGGGTCATTCTCTTGATATCATGGTGATTTGTGTTAAGTTTCATGGTGATTGGGAGTTGATTATTCCAGCCTATGTCCATGGCTCATTGAGATGTTTGGAATCATGTTTATCTACCTAACTGTAGCTCAACAGTGCTGCAAATTCCCTGTCAGACCTGTAGAAGAGTGTTCTCCGCAATGTACAAGTGTTCTCAGTCCATTGTCAAGGCATTCACGTCATCTTTGCAGGAGTGTATGGTGCTGATTTCAGTTTGATTTTTGTATAGTGTTTTTGATGAAGTTGTTGATGAAGTTGGAATCTAGCAAGTTTTGAGAGAGTTTAAGGGGGTCATACTGCTATTTGACCCGTTGCACTTCGTCCATCAGGCCTGCAAGTGTCATTCTCTTGATATCGTGGTGATTTGTGTTAAGTTTCATGGTGATTGGGAGTTGATTATTCCAACCTATGTCCATGGCTCATTGAGCTGTTTGGAATCATGTTTATCTACCTAACTGTAGCTCAACAGTGCTGCAAATTCCCTGTCAGACCTGTAGAAGAGTGTTCTCTGCAATGTACAAGTGTTCTCAGTCCATTGTCAAGGCATTCACGTCATCTTTGCAGGAGTGTATGGTGCTGATTTCAGTTTGATTTTTGTATAGTGTTGTTGATGAAGTTGGAATCTAGCTGGGTGAATTTACTTGCTGTCCCATTTGACACAGAGTGACCTCTGCCCTCTTTCAGACGACAGAGGTCACATAAGTATAAATGCGAATTTCTAAAGGAAATATGGATTTCATATTCCATGAATATTGTAGAACTTTGACAGTGACACTATGTATATTTCTAATGTGTTATTTAGTTTAACAATTAACTTATTTCCTTCAGAAATTCGCATTTATACTTGTGTGATCAATGTAAACTTGTGTATGTGTGCAAAGTAGCTTCTATTTATCTCAATTATTGTGTCTTTGATGTTAATTTACTAAATAATGCATGAAAAAAGTTTTAAATCCTTAAAAATCTTTTAATTTCTTGGGTTTTTCAGTTTGCCGAGTCCGAGTCCAAGTCAAAAATCGGCTTTCCAAATCCGAGGCGAGTCCGAGTCTTGTAACTATGGTATAAATACACTCAACGGAAATTCAAATTGATTATTGAATGATTATTTGTCATTGCTATTTGGTGTTTGGGAATTGAGCTTGAGAACAAGGGTTTTCAGCTGTACCAGGGCATTGGAGATTGTGCAATCTTCATTGTTATTGCACTCTAAAGAGGTGAGAGACCCATTGAAGTCTACATTCAGGGGATCTTTATACAAAGGTTCTATTTGTGCTTCAAATTGAGGAAATACATCAGGGGTTTGAAGAAGATTGAAGGTTTACTAAGTGCAGACCTGCAGCTTCTTAATTGCAACCATTAATATCAGATTACAAGCATGCATCGACAGATGTGTTGGCTGCTACAGTACCCGCTACAGTAAACGCTACAGTGCACGTGAACAGTGATCACTACAGTGGACACTATGGTGCACGTGAATAGTGATCGCTACAGTGCACGTGAATAGTGATTACAATCATTCTGAAGATGGAGAATTACATATTTGCTGTCACTGTTTAATCAGAGGGTTTCTATCAGTTGTCATCAATTTCAGTCATTGAATAAAGAGTTGGTTGCTTTCCGAGTATGAAAAGTTGAACAATCTTTCAAATGTATTCCTGATAATAAGTAGAAAGCAATTAATTTCCATCTCCATTTCATAGTTATGCAATTTCATTTCAAGTTTGTATATATATATTTCTTCATCATTGCATGGCTATCTTCAAAACTCAAAAAAGAACAAAACTCTCAAAAGACACAAAAAAAATTTGCCAAAACATCAAAATCAGAAAGTTTTCTTCAGAACAGCTGAAATTCAGAGGATTGAACCAGCAGAGTTCATCACAGTTACCATTCAAGTGAAAGCCATTCACCTAGAGGAAGAAGATTTTATATCTTCATAGATGCCTTGAGGTATAACTTGCACTATGTCCTAAAACAGTGAATAACTGATCCTCTTGATTGAGGCTTTACTTTTATTTTTCTTCCCTTTGTCCCTATTTTTTTAAGGATCAGCTGTGAAGGTGAATTTGACGTTCTGCTTTTTCTTTTGGGTTGTCCTTTATTGGGTGGATTTAGCCAAGGGTCCATTTTCACTATTTCATTATCTGATAAAAATTCAAATATATTCGGTTAAGTTATTTGCTTCATTGCCTGCAATTTCTCTTTGACATTTATCGCATATGCCGGCTGGAGTTGATCCTTTACTGGCTTATGCTCTAAGTTTTTTATCCCCTTTCATGCTTCTTTGAAGGTGGTATTGTATGTCCATTGCTGTTAATTGGTTTTCCTCCTGATTTTGTTGGCAGGGTTATGGTCAGCTACTTTTTTTTGTTCCTCATGAGTTTATGATGTACAAAATCATGCTCGATGGCTATGCTTTTCATATTTTAAAAATTGTTACCATTTATTTCCACCCATTTCCACCAAGACTCTGTCTGGTAAAGATTTATCTATCTACACACACGCGCACACACAGACTCCAGAATGCTTGCTGAATTATGAAACTGTAATATATTCCCCTTGGCACCATCCATTTTCTTTAAGGCTGATTATTTCCAACTTGGAAGGAGAACCATCACCCAAACCAGTATTGCACTTGAAAGATCCTACCTTGGATTGAATGTTAGGGATCACTTATTTGTGAATAGTTCATATTTTTTCATAAACAAGGGTCTCCGTTTGAAATACCTGATACCTTTCTTATTTCAACAAATGTTTAGTCATAACACTATGAAAATGTCAATGAATTCTAAAATCCAGAGGCCTAATTTTAGGACTAGATATATTCCCATGATATGCAGATCAAGGCCTTCTGCTTGAGAAGACAACACCTGGAGTCAATCTCATTCATCAAGAATGATAGCTTAGGAAGGGTTTCTGTTTTAAGTAACCATTATTTTCTTTCCTTGCAAAAAAAAGTAGCCTTTTGTCACTCTCTGTACAAGATACTGGATGAATTATGAAGCCCTTCCAGGTTAATTTATTGAAGAAATTTGTTCGAGTGTTCTGATTTAAATTTTGTGCTCGGTGGGCTTAAGAAGAGGTCATTCTAAGTGGCCTGTGACTTAATTTGGGAGCAGCAATTGGGAGGAAATGAATGAGATCTAGTTTGAGGCTTAGAAGCTCATGAGCTTGCTTGAAACTTTTTGCACTATCTTTAAAACTAATGACAATACAATACAAACCAGTGTGTTTGGATCTTATTTGGCACCAAAGAAACAGCTAGTAAGGAATTGAATCAAGATGTTAAGAAAAATATTTATTCCAAATTTAAAAAGTAAGCAATTGCTACATTAACAAGAATTATTACTTTTAAGTTTTAAAAGAGAAATACAGACATAACAAAAATATTATCTTTACACTCCAGCAGTTGTCATTCAAAGAATTAAAAACAAATATTTCGGGAATATGTAAAACAAAACACTAATACATTAATAAACAATGAAAAGGTCTGTAACATAAGCATGCTCACCTGACTAATCAAGTGCGGAAACACTGACCCCAGAGATTGCCCAGCCTTTCTGTCAGCAGTCATTAAAGTGATATTGAAGTATGGATGTGTAGCAATAAGGCGAACAATCTGTTATTCATGAAGTGATTAGCAGAAGTGCATCAAAACAAGTAGATATTTAGCAAAAATAAATAAAGAATGAACAAATATTTGGGCACTAATGCTTGCTAAATGTATTTAGGTAGTTAAAGAACATACTTTGTAAGTATATGACCAAGGCAAACATCCACTTCCTTGACAATGAATAAAATTGTTCTATACCGTTTTGAAAGCAAAGATGAGAATATCTATTAACAATGTGAACAAAAAAATAAAATGACTACATGTAACTTAAAAAAAGATGGAAACCTTGTCTACCCACTTGTAAAGTAGCAGTCACTTGAGTTAAAGGGAAAGAGTTCAAGTAGTACATCATAGGGGCATTCATAGTGGAGACCCATGCTCAAAACCCCACAAGACTTGTTATAAGTTTAAATGTGAAAAAAAGTTTGAATATTGAATCAAGTAAACTACTACATCCAATTCTGCATGTGGCATACCTCAAAGGACAAAGCCAAGCACGAGTATTTAATGAATTTGACAAAGAGATATCCCTTGGTTGTGGCATTAAAAAAAATCACTTGTAAAGAGTTAAAGAAATCTTGTCAATGCCCTCAAGATCCTTTATAATGAATCACATCCAAAGATGTGGTTGCTTAATCTGCCAAATCTAAACTGAATTTAATCACTTATATTGGGGATGCACTGCTAATACAAAGTATGCTAAATTGATGCAAAGCATAATTACAAATCAAGTTGCACACATTTGTACCCTTTAAATGCAATAAAGTTTTCTCAACATAATGTTGATGACCCTTTTCTTGATGTCTACTTGGAGATCGTCCATTATTTTTTGTTGAGCAATGTCATTCTCTTCCCCAAAGAAGGCCATCAATGTTATTGTCAAACAGGACACATGCTAACATTACATTCAAATCATTTGAACTTCTCCCAAACAGCTGCCAGGTCGAAACTATCTTTCTATGTTGAGCATTTCCTACAAATTGTGCATGACATAGTATCCCCAATCAGGATCAACAATAAAACATGTCAACTGTTTTGCAATTGTCTGATTTGTGAAACACGAATGAAACTACAACAGCAAATTGAAATGAAACCAAAAGCTGATCACAGCTTCAAGTGGCTAGAAAATCATGAAACAAACCCTCACATGCAGATATAGGCCCTTAAATGCATTGAAACTGCAGATCTAGTATATAGATGATCAGTTTCAATGGATGTGCTTGCAAATTTATGTATGAACGAGTATAAAACCCTAGAACAGCAATAGATATCAAGTGTGCTTGCTGATTTGTGCATAAAAAGAAATATGAAAACACTATGACAGTTGTTATGCTCAAATTTGAAATCAGAATGTTGGCGAATCCTGTAACTTGTATTGATTGCAGCCACGATAGTATATGTGCAAATCAAATCTCTTTCAACACTGATTATTATAGTACTAGCAGAAAATAACAGCAAAATCCATTTTGAACAGAAAAGTTGAACTTTATCCTTCATTATAAGTAACACCAAATATTTAATAGATAATCTGCTGTGCCATCTATATGGTTTATAACGGTACTGAGAGCAAATACCTTCAATAAAACATTGTTGCAAGGCTGCATTGGGGGGTTTTTGTCGGGATTGGTGATGGATCCCATGAACTATAAAAGGTTGCAATCTGATTCAAGGCTGCTTGTTATTAACCTGTCCACCTTGTATGGAAGCTTAACTTTATAAGATGCTATGAATCAAGTGAGGATGCTGCAGCAGTATCAACACTCCCAAATATGTTATTGCTCAGCTGTCGCTCTTCAATTCTACTACGGTTTGCTGATATACTAGGTATTATATTGTACGGTAACATATAATAAACAATAACAGAAATATGAGCAATAATATACGCTCTGAAAATGTGTCCAGCAGCAACACTTCTTATTGAAATTGTAAGTATAATGATAGGGCAGCACCGCAATATAAATCTGAATGAAACCCTTCTCAAAGTCACTAGAATAATAATTTGTTTCTTTAAATCTTCAAGACCTTCAATAAATTGGGCTGGAGGCCTGGCTCAATTCATGAGAGCTTCTTGTGGTAGGCACGAGGTCACAAGGTTCAGTCTCCCCCCAGCTCACATGGTACTGGAGGGCATGCCGCATCAGGTTCACCATTCACATTAAAAAATTTATCTGGTACATTGTAATTTATAGGGCAGGCTACCCAATCCCTGCATTCTAAAAAAAAGAGATTTTCAATAAATCTGGAATTCTTCACCAATCTTGAATCTCCAAGATCTTTGAAAAACTTGCTTGCAAATATGAATTGAACAACTGCAATCAATGAGACCAAATGTGATCCTTAAGTAGTATCACCTCAATGGATATGAGGGTTTTTGTCCCCAAATTCAACTATGAAAAAACAAAAGGGTTTTCGTCCTCCAAATCTCCAACACCAAGGGTTTTCATCCTTGAATGCTTCAATCTCCGAAATGGAAGGAATAATGAAATGACAAAATTGAATGCTTTGATATGATCCTTGACCTCTCTTTATAGGTGTCTACTTTTTGCCCTCTATTTTCTTTTTTATTTTTATCTACTTTATTTTTCCCTCCAAGTATTTGAAAATACTTTTAAACATTCAAAGGGTTAAGCCTAATTCGTTAAAAGCATTGAGTTCTCATTGTGGAGAACCAAGTTTGATCCCAAAGGGACATCTAATGTGGAATTAAGTTGTGTCTCTTGGTCTTCCATAGTTGGCTTCCAATATCTAAGTTGTGACTCTTGGTCTTCCATCGGTTGATTCTAGTGCGGTTGCATGAAAATATAGTCTCATGGTTGTGCTCACAAGAGCTTGTAGTGGTCTCATGTTGATGCTTTAATGACCAAAATTATTATAAATGATTAGCAATATTAAAAAATTACTTTTAAAATTACATCCAAAGGTTAAAAATACATATTCAAACATTGCATAGAACCTATAATAATATCTAAGTTGCCCTTTTGAAAATAAAGCGATTGAGTCCAACTTCAAAGATTATTAATTCTTTTAGTTCTGAAAAATGGCATGACACAACTTGCGTACATCCAACACCATTAATCACACTACTTTGGAGTGCCCCTCAAATATTTAAGGGTGTGCTTCCACCAAATATGGGTTGAGACTAACTAGTAAATTCCATGGGGTAAATTGGGAACAAGATCTATAGTCTCTACTCCCTCCATAAAATGGAGACTCGGGAGCAATTATTTTTAGAAACTTTATTTAGTATAAGATTTGGGGACCCTCCAATTAGTGGAGACTGATGAAAAAATTATTTTTTCGAGTCCTATTTGATATGAGCTTAGGGGGAGCAATCACTATCTATATAGAAATTCACGCAGTTCCCTATCCACTTTCTTCTATCATCTAGATCGAAGGTGCCCAACCCTTTATAATTGAGAGAAATTCTCTCAAATGTAGATTTTATGGATCTCTAGAGCTATCAAACTAATTCCATCATTTTTTCATCCCATCAAAAAAAATTGTAGGTGCTAAGTACCTGTTCAAAACTGACAATTTACCCCCAGCTATAGAAAAGTTAAAGAATATGGTGTTCCTTTTTGTGCACTACTACTACAATTCCCAACCTTTTCTCACTCTAAGCATAGCAAATTTTCTTCTATGAACAATGAAGACCTCCTAGTCCCTAAGGCCCACGAGCCTAGACTTCAAGACAAGCATGGATAAATATTTTTTCCTCTAGCTTCAATGTTCCATCGGTCTTGCATGTTAGGAGACCATCCCCTACACAAATACATTGCTTCCTCGTGAGACTATCTAGTTGAGGCCCATTAACCCTAGATATGTCCTCGTGAACATAATTATAACTTGCATTGCTCCTCTCATCATAGTGGATGATCATGTCATTGGTAGTCATTCCCTACACCTTGCTACAAACATGTGTAAATGTCATTTCTTTTGGAATTAACAATGTGATTTATGCAAGCCCTAGAGGAATGGAAATAAAATATTCATTTTTTTATCCATTACAAGTTAAAATTCAGCATAGCATAACTTTTGCACACAATCCTCCATTTAGTGAAAATGAACAATCAGCTTGTAGGTTTTCAAGTATTCTAGAATATAAGATGTAGTTAATGTAAATCATTGATTAGTGGAAATCATTCCTCTTTTGTCGCAATGAGTTCTCATTCACCAAAGCATAACCTTTTTGCATGCAATGTCTACTCAGGGCAAATAAACAGTCCAATTATAGGTTTTGGAGTCATTTGGTGTGGTTTACGCAAACCCTACATTAGTAGCAATTGAGTTTTTGGTTTCTAGTACATTAACACAAGTCATTCACCAATGAATAAAATACTTGA
Organism: Thuja plicata; assembly: GCA_018584345.1. Classification (NCBI taxonomy): domain Eukaryota; kingdom Viridiplantae; phylum Streptophyta; class Pinopsida; order Cupressales; family Cupressaceae; genus Thuja; species Thuja plicata. The sequence continues at coordinate 1,827,938 of MU225720.1, forward strand.
TAGAATTGATAAATGAAAAAACCTAAAGAGAACAAATAACGGAAAAAGTCAAAAAAAACAAATTACTTGGCCTTTCAGTTGATTTGAATTATTTTACGAATTCAAAGGACAAAACCAAGAGAGGAATTAATAGTATTGTAAAATACAACAAAAAATGTGAAAATCTCTCATTCTATTCAAATTATGAAAAATCCATACAGGTTGGACAATGTGTGCCCGTAAATCAATCCAATTTGAGCAAACTTGAAGAAGAGATGTATGCCCGGGTCCATAGAAGTTAGGCAATATTGAGGGAGAGATGTATGCCCATGAACTCCATATTTGAGAGCTGATACAAATTGGCAATCTTGACAGACGAGATGTTTGTCACAACTTGACAAACTTGTCCTAAAAGATGTATGCCTATCACTATATCTATTGGATTCAAATTGAACTTATTTATAATCATTCAAAGAAGTTGAAAGGTCACCACATTCATGTCCTCATTAGAAGTCAAATGGACAATCCAAAATTGAAAGGTCGTTACAATTATTGAAGATGTAAATTGATTAAATATCTCATTTAATCTTTGTTAGCCGTAGAGTTTACATTATGCTGTGTTAGTTATATTATGTGTAGCCGACGGTACTTAGTTACTACCGGACGACAGTTGGGAATCGGTGGTGACGTTCGGTCACACCCCTTCGGGTTTATATAAGCAATGTACTTTCTCTTCGGAGAGATGATATGAGAGAGAGACTATTGTAAATGTACTGAAGTTACGATTGATTAACAAAGACTCTGATATTTTCTGATCTATCTTATGTATTTTTATTTCCGTACAACATCTATGCATTAGTAAACTAGGTTACCCCAGCGGGTAAACATTTGGCGTCGTTGCCTAGACGTACTTGGGAAGGCAAAAAATAAAAAAATAAAAATAAATTGATGTGTTGATTATTGCCCTGTGGAGAAGTGAGCAAAGAATTCATGCCCAATCAATTGAATAAAAATAGAAAGAAGGAACTCGAGGAGGAACAAGCCGCTAGAAAAGC
>MU225720.1:1838789-1879757 GCA_018584345.1 Thuja plicata
GGAACCTATCTCAAACATCCTGGAAAGTATTTATACAAATATAACTTAAAGTATAAGAAATTAAATAAATCAGACTTATACTTAAATGTTATATTTGTATAAATCCTCCCGCCCCTGAACTGCAAAATTGGAAACTCAAACCCAACTACTGGAAATGTGAAAATAAGAATGAAAAAGATATTTTTCTGCCTTTAGCAGCGCCCAGAAAAACGCAGGCGAGTTTTTAACTAAAACTCGCCGAGTTTTTCAGTAAAACTCGCAGATTGCCGAGTTGCGAGTTTTTTGCTGAAAAACTCGCGGACGTCAAATACTCGGCGAGTCTTGCAACTATGGATATACCAATGAGCATGAATTTGATGACAGGGTCTGAGATGTTTAGAGTTCTTCTGTAGCTTGAATGCTGGAACTGGTATTGATCTCCTCTTTGATTGCTGCTCACTACTATTGGAACAATCCCTTGTTCGTTATGCGATCTGATTGCTGCCTGTGTGGTATCCGATTTTGGTAATCCTAATGAAGTATTTTGATTAATGTTTGATTCGATCTAATGATTAGGTGAGTGATGATTAAGTGATTGTTGATTAGATGACTGATGAGTGATGATGTAATGCGTGCTGGTTTGATATATTAGTGAATTGAATGTATGCTGATTTGATAGAGAGGTTTGCTAATTGATTGTTTGTTTGATCTGATAAATGATGATTGCTTTTGTGGATTCACGAGTGATGATTCATAAGTGATCCTTGAATGATTGGGATAATTTCATTAATACTTCATTGGTGAAAGGGTCACCACCTTTCATAAGACTTGAGTCACCACCCTCCTTGCTGCCCTTTGATAGTAATAAATTTATTTCCCAATCGATATCCCTTGAATCTCCTCCTCAAATGAAACCTTCTTCCCTTAATATCTTCCAATATAAGGGAGAGGGCACATCTCTTCATAATTTCTGCCCTTTGAAAGAGTCACAACCTTTCACAATTAGCACCCTTTGGAAGAGTACAACCCTTCATAATCTGTGCCCTTTGAAAGTGTCACAACCTTTCACAATTAGCACCATTTTGAAGAGAACAACCCTTCATAGTTTCTGCCCTTTTGAAATAGCCTCTTCATTATTTACTTCTCATTCCTTTATTAATCCTTCCTTGATTCACATGCTCCTTTTTTATTCCTTCTGTCATCCATTAAATCTTTCTTGATTCACATCTTCAAACTATGTATTTTCTTAATACTTCTTTAAATCTGCATATACTTTCCTTCTCAATTTGCATCCGCATATTCTTTTATATCTGCATATAGTCTTCTTAGAATTCTGTTATAAACTCTTCATACATGTATGCCTTCAACCTTTGATATAAACTCTTATTCCCGATGCTCGTTTCAAATGCACTTCACAACTTCTTAATATATCTTCCCAAGGAAGGGAACTTCATGAATGAGCAGACCCATTGTGATGCGAGGCAACCTTTCATAATGATGTGCCTTTCGCTAACAAAGAAAACCTTTAACCTTGATCGCTGCTTTAACAATAATTGTGATTGCTATTCTTAATGAATGTTTGAGTGGCTTTCATAATATAATCGCTGTACATTACTCTAGCACCGCTGCCTTAACCTTTATCTCTGTTCATTAATTTGTCATTGCTGCTTGCTACTTATATCTGCTTATATGTCTGATGTTACATCCAAAAACGATATTTCATTCCCTTCATGTCCCTTTCAAATGAACTCTCCTCCCTTTTATATCTTAACTTGAGGGAGTCACAACTCTTCATTGCATGCGTCTTGACCTTTAATTAATCTTAATTAACTTATAATTATGCTATATTATATTTTATTAATTCATTTATTTATATATTTTTATATTTTAATTTTATTATTATTATTTTATTATTGAATCCTATTTCAAAAAGGGGACATTACAAGCATATTCTCTATGACTGTCAATGAAACATCATACAAGGTATATTGCAGATATTAAGGGTTTTTTTTTTAAATGCCAAGTCTTTCAGGTTATGAAAGTACCCTATCCGCAACACCTGATGCTACAAGTACCTCAAGGTACCCAACACTTGTAGATCTAGCTGCAGGGCACCAAGTGGCACAAAACTTTGCATATATAGTCTTGCCACCAATAACTTCCATAGGCTCTACCATCTGGGATCCACCAGTAGCAATAGCCTTAGCATACCTACCAATATGGCACCATTACAATGAAAATAACAACTCCAAATCACCCCACCCCAAATAAACAATTTTCTGACTTTGTACGGGCAATTTTCCAATCATAAGGTAATTTTGTGACAATCTAACAGCAATTTTAAAACCACGAATATTTTGTCATCTAGTGTTGGTGACATCAGCATCCTATTTCCCCAACTTGCCCCCTCTACAATGGAGTTTTGATTTTGGTATTTGGTCTTCAAACGCCTCGTACTTGTTCATTTTGGCTTCATTTTTTAGCATTTTTTTGTCTGGGAAAAAATTTCAAGAGCTTCATAGTAGTGAACATGGTTTTAGATTTTGGTCTTAAATTTGCCAAAAAAATTGTAGATTCTCCAAAGTGTTGCTAAGTAGTTCTCATTTTTAGAAATTTGAGGGCTTCTTTTGAGCTCATACAACAACAATTTTGGTGCAACTTTTTCATGTATATAACTTTCATTTACTTTTCATTTGTGTAGTCTGATTTATCTCATTCTATCACAAATTGTACTTTCAACATTGTAGCTTCTAAAGGCATTATAATCAATTGTACTTGTACTGCATATAAAGTGCCAAATATTTTTGCTAGGGTTTTTTTTTTTTAAGAAAAAATGTGGGGGGTTGCAAGGCACAATTTAATTGCTCATTGTCATTTTTAGTCTCTCTGTGTTTGTTGTCCTAATGAAAAAATCTAGGAAGATTGAGCTCCCAACTCCACATAGTTATCACACATGGAAATTAAAGATGCAACAACTACTACAATCTAAGGGTCTACGGTAAATGTTGATTGACAAACAACCAAAATCTACTAAGGAATTTGAAAAATTTGCATACAGAATCAAATTTGACAAAGTCATGGGCTTGATCGGATTGCAAGTTTCAAATACCTTGTTTCATATGGAGAAGTGTACAACACCAAAGCAGGTAAGGATAAATTTAATGAACTATTTGGCAAGATCAATGAATTTAAAGCATTGCAATTAGAAGAAGAATTATCTTCCCTTGTACTTCATGAGCATCCATCTGTTGAGGATTTCCTTTTAAAGCTCGAGTTATTATTGACAGAATTGAAGGCTTGCAAAAAGAATAAAATAGATGAACAAATGCAGATTTTTTATTTTGTCTAAATTAATGGGTCATTTTCTAGTCTTCTCTTCTACCATATGCTCAACTATGAATGCCCTGGGATCTAAATTTAAGATGTAAACCTTTTGGGTTTTTTTGTGAGTGTCTTACTAGGGAAGAAGCTAATGCTCAAGTATGAATGCCCTGGGATCTGAATTTAAGATGTAAACCTTTTGAGTTTTTTTGTGAGTGTCTTACTAGGGAAGAAGCTAAACTTGTACAATAAGACGTTCTTCTTAGTTCTAAGAATCTAGCATTTGTAGCTCAATCTTCCAAAGGCAAAAGTAGAAATAAAATAAAAGTAAGATGCAAGGGATTCTACAATCATCCAGTCCACACGCTTGTTACAATCATTAATTACAAGAAATCCTACAACTCAAAACTATCTCTCCAATTAAATGAAGTAAGATGCAAACATAATCTCCACTAGATTGAGGAATTCCTTCCTCAAACAAAATCAAAAGACAGCAATGTCATACAATGGTTGTGTATTAATCTCCACACCTTCCCTCAAATCTGCCACAATCTATTCAACTTAATTAATTTTGTTGAAATCCTTAGAGCATTGTTCGCTGCATCCCCACAACACAAGGTCTAATGGATCATTTGTGGGTCAGGCTCAACTAACTTCCCCAGTGCCCTGCATTCATATGTTGCATCTATCACCACTTTCACTAGAGTGGAGACATTCTGAAAATCTAAAATGGGATTTTGTGTCCTTGCATTTTTCAAAATAATTATCATAAGAAAGTGGGGACCTTCCTTAAATGTAACGATCACATTGATGAGTGAGCAGTGCCTAATGTTTTTTCATCTACCCATCATGATGCTACACCTATTTATCATCCATTCGACCATCATCTCCTCCAGTGGTAAATCAATCTTGGCATAGTTTTTTTCCCTTTGGCAAATTAATCTTGTTCTTGATTTTGTTTTACCACGAGACACATATGATGGACCTGCTTCGCATGCCTCTGCAAAAGCCTGCTTGAAATAAAACAAGATCAAGTAACATGAAACGAAATACCATTGGCAAAAAAGAAATTGCCAATAGCATGATCCATCTACTCTCTAACCTGATCTTCGAACAAATATGTAACTAGGTTTGAAGTTATTGCTAATCCATGGCCTTTCCTTTCTCAAATTCCAGGGGGTGAAAATACTTACCTGGATGTCCTTGAGGAAGATGCAGATAAGATAGAGATGACCACATTGTACATCTAATTATTTCTACTGTCTCTTAAAATATTAACTCATTATGAGGCCTAACCCCTTTAACAGTTAACAGTTACGTGTACGACATGTGAAATCGACACTCATAAGCTGCCCTTCCATCCAAAACTGCATTAGTTGTATTATCCCTCCTGTACGATGGACCTTGCTTGTTAAATTACTCCTCGGTATTTTGGCCAGCATCTTGAAAGGGCGATCAAGATGCAAAGCACTCCCAAATGATGTTCAGTTCAGGTGACTTGACTATTCTCACTTTCTTCCCCTACTACCATTCCACTTTCACTGCAATGGATTATTTTAGTTATTGCGTGGAGGAAGCTTTTACTGTATTCTCATGTGGGACAAGTTTAACCCATATTCTTAAGATTTAAATGTGGATCCTCAGGTACGCCATCAAACCTGCGTTATTTGATCACAAGGGAACCTACCTATAATCATTATACTACAACCTCACAACTCTCCTAATGGCTTACTGACCGGTCATTGAACTCATTTTAAGAGAGTCAAAGGTGACCCTCCGGAATACTGTATATTTGAATATGGATCCCCGTATACTCCATTAATCCTGAGTTATCTACCTGGTTCACTTAGACCACAGTTGAAACTACCACAACACTCTCACAGGATTAATGACCGCTTATTGAACTTATTTCATATGAATGCACCGTGAGCCTCGGGACTACACTCTTGATATATAAAATATACATTTCCGGAAATTTATCGATTGCGGAATCTATTTATTTTAAAAGTACAAAAAATTTAGGCATAAATGAACAACAAAAACCCTGAACCCAACGAGTATAAAAGTAAAAACGGAACAAAATCACATATGACGACGAAGAAATTGAGATACCTCTGAACCAGTGTAACCGCTGGCCCCGAGAACCCCCACGCGAACAACTTCGCCCGCTTTGTCTTCCGCATGCCTCGCCAATTCTAACTTCCTCTGAGACGAAGCTACAGAAGCTCTGATACATCTACTTGTGCTTCTTCCCTTCCACCTGCTTCCTCCATCCTGCAATTCAGACCAACCACATGCATCCTCCAGTCATAAGACATTCAAATTCATTGTAAGCATTTAGTTAGATTTTGTGAAGAGAAATAGAAAATTTCCAATTCAAAATTAAAGCTTTGTGCAATTAAATATATATTCTTAAACGAGAGAAATCTGCAGAGTAATACATTGGAGAAGGCCTTGGAGGCCAAGGAGACCGATTTGGCTGCACCAACAGTTTCCATGACTCTGAAAGATAAGCAAGAATTATTATTAAGATCTTATGAGCTTTCACAAGTTCTAAAGCAATGTGGCTTCTTGATATAGGCATTTCTTTTTGCAATTATTTTCCCTCTTTGCTAGATGCCTGCCTTTTGGAATTTGATTCGAGATGCTTTCAGGCAATCATACCTGTTCGCGAGGGGAAGCGGCAACTAGTTAAGTGCAGAACTGCAACTAAAAATTGAAAAACAACTCCGATTATGAATTTTGCATTTGATTAGTTAATGTGTTCTTTTACACTAAAATCTGATTTAAAATGGCAAGATAGTTGTCAGATATATCAATCTTAAATACACAGAAACACCAGAATAGAATGCTCAAAGAAGAGGTATAAAGTATGTTATGTCACATGTTTGTGGGGGGATTGTATTGAATTTATGTGTGTCTTGTTATGTAATTTCTATTTTATATAGAAATATTTTTAATTTTGATTGTATAATTTTTGTAATTAAAATTGAATGACACTTTTTCATGGAGTGCGTTTCATATGAAGATATTCTGAATAAGTATGAAACCATTTTGAAAGTGGACAACGTGAACAGTCTATTTGAAGGGATACGGTCAACCAAACTGCTGGTTTGCTGGAAAAGATTCATAAAAGAAGATTGAAGTTGGAAAAGGTTAATATATTTTAAAATTTGGATTGTTGTAATTTTATGTTTTTAATATTTTGGTTTTTTGTTTTATTTAATGAATTATGTTTTTGTATATTTATTTGTAATAAGTTAAAAGAGAGAAGATTTCTACATGTCATTAAGATTATTGTATAGTTTATGGATTCTAGTATGTAGCATTTTGTTTGTATCAATAAGTGTGATAGGTTTTTGTTTTTTGTTTTTTGTTTTTATTTTTTTTGTTTTTGTTTTTATTTTTAAATCGGTAATCGCTTTTGACTAGAGCTTTGAACCAGTGGGGTCACAGTAGGGGGACCCCATCCCCGAGGTAATACTTGTGGTTGTTGAGGCATTAATGTCTCCTAGATTTGTCCTACCCTATTTATCTCGCCTCTAATATCTCCTTATTGCTCCTCCATCTCATTATGCCTTCCCTTCTTATCACACTGAATACCCTTATATCTCCATCTCCTTATTACCTCCCCCATCCTTATCGCTCTACTCCTTATCTCTGCGCTCCAACTACTTATTACTCCACTTCTCCTATCCAACTCCTTCTCGCCCTTGTTGTCGCGACCTCTATCCACCAAGGATCGTGTAGCAGCATCAACACTAATTGTAGCAATCAGTCAATACTATTTGTCAGCCTATCCATCATGCACCAATCTTAGGGGTCTATGTCAATGGCATCGAACTTCGTGCCCCTATGTATCTGCGCTACACTCCTTCCTTCGTGAATCTCCTTCCCCCAAGAGTTTCAAACCTGGGATGCCCCTCTTAACAGGAGGTTTGCAACAACTGTTGCGCTATGAGCTCATGCCCAAGTGTGATAGGTTTTTAATGTATTATAGTTTTTCATAATTATGTTTTATGTATTTTCTCATATAATGTGTTGTACTTAAAATAATCTTTTGTTTCTATTCATAAGCCTTAAAGATATAAAATCTAGTATCTAGGGTACAGCTAGGGACTTGCCTCAATCAAATCCTTGTATTGATTCAATAATATAGTATGGAGTAAGTTTTTAAGTGGGTGTAAGCCTAGGTGGAGGCGTAGGTTGTCAAGTAATGAAGGTTGGTGATGTGTGCAATAGGTGGAAGCCTTGGATAGCTAAAAATGGATTCTAAATGTATCAAAAGAATGTGCAAAGGTAAGTGGGATGCAATGATTGTTAGATTTTTTCCATTTGAGCTTATCCCACTTTTATAACCATTTATGGACCTACTTTGATCATAAGGCATGAAATAAAATAAGGCTCATGAAAAGACAATTGCTTGGGTGGGAAGATGGAAGTTTGAATGTCTAAGATGTGAGTGTGTGAGGTCCTATTTAAGAGAGGGGGATACCTTTTATCTTAAATGATAGAATGGTTAATATCATAGGGGAAATGGAGATTTGGGTATGAGAGGGGACAGATTTGGGTAAGCAATGATAGTTTAGGAATGATTCATCCTCCAATGGTGTTAGAATAGTCATAAACATGCTTATTGAAGGCAAGATCTAAAGCAAGTGCAAAACAAAAGGGGAAAATTGTTAAGTAGGCAATTTGGACCTTATAAGAACATACTAAAACTATAAAGTCACTAGTATATTTTCATGTATTTAATATATATGTATATACTTATCATCCAAATGCAGATACTAAAGTTGAAGAAAAGGAAGGTGCACTTGAGCAAATTCATCAAAATGGAAGAGAATGATTCCATAAAGACAAGTCCATAAGAGATTGAGAATATTTTGTATTGAAAACAACTCTAGGGTAATGAAGAGGATTAGAGGCGAAAAATATGTTGAGTATTTGATCAAAGGAATAACAAAGTCATAGAAGCAGTTGCATGGTTTTAACCAAAAAAAATTAGCCATGATGGCTACACACTTAAATTTATTAGTAGAACCATGATTAGGGGCTCATTTTTCATCTTACCTAGATTGTCTAATGCAATAGCATCCCAATAACTAACAAGCAATCCTATATCAACCCAAATAAGAGTTATTTTCATTTTCTAAGTGTTGGGTTTTTCTATGTTTCAAGAACTCTAAAGATGTTGTTATGGTAATGCAAAGTTATTTGGTTATATTATTATTGTTGCATATATTCATAGAGGGTCACACATCTTGTACCTTATTGAACTATTTAAACTATGTGGTAATGGCCTGATTATATTTTTAGAACAAAAAAATGTTTATTATTCATGTCCCAGCTTAGATATCCATCAATGTTTGATCTTTCAAAAGTTAGTCTACACAAGCCTTCCTCAAGTATAAATCATGTTTAACTCAAATAGAGGAATACTTTCTCATGCCTCATTTTGAATTCTTAAATTTTTTATTTTTTTGTATCATTGATCCGTTATAGGGACATGTGTCAAGGAGTTGTTGGCATGTGGATTCTTACATCATCAAAACATGTTGGTATTAAAAAATTTACACTAGCCTGATTGGTCTAATCAAAATATAAATATAAAATAGTACTAAAGGAAAACATATCACTTAGTATGAAATGACATGTGATAGTATGTCCTAAAGATTTCACCTAGCTATTAATCCACATTAAGTTGATAAGTTGAAAATGTAGCAATACTCCAAATTTGATAGGTCATCCCAATTATTGGGAGATTGTAATGAGCTTTTTGGGACCTCTACGTGTGTAAATGCACACTCATAATTTATAAAATAAAGGCATCTCTAGCAAAGTAGAAAATTAGGCACAGAGGCTTGCAATTTAGAAATAAATATCAATTTTATAATTGTTCAACAATGAATCAATTGTGACTTGTAATTACATTAAAAAAAAATTAATATTCCACATTCTTTTGTTATTCACAAGTGCACATGTTTGACTTTGGTCTAGTTTTTTGCTCAATTCAACATCCTTAAAATAAGTTCTCAAACCTCTTACAACATCGCATAGTGAAATTAAAGTCTCATGAACAATATGACATTACCACATTTATACAATCCAAGGTGGTTAAAACATGCAATAAAAAGTATAAAAAGAATCATCTGTCAACCCAAAAGTCAAAATAGAAAAAGTTCGAGTGATGAATCACAACAATAATGTCCACAAATTCATAATCCTTATTCTATAGTTAGCTTATATATTTTTATTTTCAACATTATATGTATTTAGTGAAGAGAGCCAACCTTCCCATATGGCATTTCAAATATTCATATAGCACTCACATACCTTTTATGGTGAAAAGGCACTCCAAACCTTAAGAATGAGAAAATAATGTTATGAAATCCTTCTAGAGAAAAAATAAATTACCTCTTATTGTAAACCAATGACTTTATCACCAATCAAATTCGCTTATTTTCATCATATATTCCCCCATTTTCTAACCTTCTTGTGATGAGCTTCAAATCACCCCAAGCTTTCCTTCAACATTAAAACTAACTTATTGACTTTTGAAACCATTGAAACATGATCCCCTAGACAATGTGAATGATGAGTTGACGCTTGGTGGATAATGATGATGAATGAATCCTTGGCCATGTTTTTCATCAATGTTGTACATCAAAGAATATATATTTAAGTTATGTTTAAATTTTCCTAAATGGGTTTTATTCCTACAAAATAGTGAGCAGAAGCATCTAAATTCCTATGATATGATCAATTGGGATAGTTTTTGTTAAAATTTCAAAGTCAAATTTAGATTAAAACCACGTGTGTTTCCACTTTTTGTCAACCTTACACAATGAAAACAACACATTAGGATGTGCCCTTCCATATCCTTATGGTTGTACAACTAAATCTAAAAAATTTGTATACTTTCTAAGGGTTTGAGGGAGAGCCTTTGGTCATTGATGATGTCCTTTAGGACTTACAAGGATCTCAAGGGGATAAATTGAGCATAATTAAAGAAGATGGGAGTTTCAAATTTCATTTGAGTCATATGACCAAGGAAGATATATCTCAATTATTCATTATAATCCTATGAGTGTTCAAGAAACCAAGTAATCATAATTAGGAAATAATTATAGATGAACCTTCGTATGAGATACCAAGGAGATGGAATTTACTTGCATTGTCAAATCATTAGGGGTCAAAGGATTACATATCCAATGCTAAGTCATTTTTAGAAAAGAAAAAAAAATCCAAATAATCCTTTATCGAACTTAAATTTATTTGGAAAGATATATAAGCATGCCTTCAAATATCTAAGCTCAAATACTTTAGTTTTGTATACTTTTTTACAACTGGAATTAAAATCCCTTACTGATGTTTGACACACTAATGTCTCATGAACAATATGGTTTGGGGGCATGGATCAAGTAATGATTGTCTCTTAGACATTGTTAACATGATTAGATGTGCCTAAACTCGTACTTGATCGATATTGTATTAAAAGAATGCAACCACTATGTATTATTACAATAACCATATAGTTGTGACTTACAACAAGTTTGCCCAGACATATTTGCAATTTGCTATGATTTCAACCCAAATGTATTTAATGTCCAAAAAATATGTTCTACTCATGACATGTGAAATTCTTGAAGGCTTTAATGAGATGGTCAAGAACATTTACAAGAAAATATGCAAATTATGGTATTAAAACAATTTGGGGATATTGAACTTAGTCATATATCAATGATAACAAAGTCTCTAGTTTGCTATGAAAAAAGGTCAAGAACTTTTGCAAAACCATGGGGCACATATACTTAACATTTGATGGTTAGGTAAAAAATAGATTGACAAAATATTCATAAGAAATTTTTTGAAGTACATGCAAATCTTAATTTCATGAGATTTCCAAACATTTTGGCCTTAACGACAAAGCACATTTCCACAATATATTTTACATATAAAATATTCAAATAAAAATGTTATAATCTTTTCCATTCACTATACAATTCAAGCATTTGAAGTATATTATTAGAGGAAGTTCCTACAAAAGAGACTTGTCATGCTAAAAATAATATTAGGATATAAACAACAAAAGAAATGCAATAGAAATGCTATTCAATAGTTAATTGTTCTATATATTCAACAAGAGATGGTTATAATATATAGCTTCAAAGAAATATACCAAAATCCTATAATCATAAATATAAATAATTCAACAAACTAAGACTTATTTGATACCTCCTAGAGTTGACAATAGCTATTGAATACTAAGGAAGCACTTTTTATTGATTGAAATTCACAATCGTATTATAATTTGAATTTCAATCAAGTAATTAATTTAGAATGGGCATGTGGAAAGTCAAACATACAAAATGACTAAAATTTTGCTGTTAACATCATTCAAATAAATGTGAACACACTAACATAAGCAAATGGTAGGTGCACAATCATCTCCAACAATTACACAAACATAAGAGAATAGCTTTGAGAATGAACTAGTAGGTCTTGTTAGTTACCATAAGTATCATCTACCATGACAATTGCATAAACAAATGCAAGAGAGTGTTACCATCATCTTGTTTATGAAAATTGTGGTAAACTCATCCAGACTATCACATTACCTCTTTCACCCGCACTTACTTTGAAAACATTTTACAAGTGAACAATCTCAATGAAATTTTTGAAGAGAGAAGGCTTCACAAAAATGGGAGGTTTCTTAATCAAGATACATAATAGAAGAGCCAACATTGAAAGAAACTTGAAGATGGGTTTGTCTCTTCACAAAATGGGAGGTTTCTTAATCAAGATACATATAAGAAGAGTTGGTATTGAAAGAAATTTGAAGATGGATTTGTCTATTCACAAAATAGAAGGTTTCTTAATCAAGATATATAATAAGAAAAATGACATATAGAAGATAGAACCTGGCCCGTTTGGTAGCTGGAATATCCCTGGAATTGACATTATCTAATTCCCAGTTTTGTTTCTTCCATGTTTGTGTCCATCCAAAAAAATTGGAATTGGAATTTCGAAATTCCAATTTTGCCACAAAATGGGCATATGCATCTTCCACCCATGTAGGTGGATTTCAAATTTTGAATTCCAATTCCAATTTTTATAAAACCAAATTTAATTTCTCGTCAGATCCGTGACTTCTCCAAACCTTCATTTCAAAACACATTGGTATATTATATTGCTATATACACACTTGTGTGTGTATATATACATATGTGTGTGCATGTGTGTATATATACAAATATATACACGTGTGTATATATATTCAAAGAAATTAAGAAATAAACAATTAAAAATCCTTATGCATCTTCTCAGATATCTTCGGGGTGAACCAAACTGGTCCAGCCCATATTTCGGAAATCATTTTCAAGATAATATCTTCCATAATTGAAACATCTTCCAGAATTGACTATTTTCAGCATTTGGTATTTCAGCACTCAAAGGAACTAACAGCATTAATCTGTTGTTCAACTATTGTAATTTCTGATGATGACATGTTGTTAGTGTGATGTTAGTTTGTCAATTCTTACACCATAGTTTATATTTGTTAAAAAGACAGCACTCTTATTTTACTACTGTTCAGAAAAAAAAACTCGATCTTTTGATCTCCTCGAATCTTAACTTTTGACCTCCTCGAATCTTATAAAATTCATTCATTCCATTATTATGGTCAGATTTATAATCACACCCTTTCAATTCACAAAACATGCACCAATTTCCCATTAGATTGGGCAATGTTTTAGTTGAGCGGGTGGTGAGATCTGATTCAGCATCTGTGCGCCCACAAACTCACATTTATCCACTGTATTTTGTATGAAATGTGTGGGTTGTGACTCAGACAAATCTTCTTACATTAACATTTACCAAACATCATCATCCACGTCGACCATTGCCAAGACGTGCTTTACTTTCAGTGAGATGCCCACTAACCTTACGTACAATCATGAACTATCTAACAGGGCAGAAAAATCTGTTGTGGAAAAGCAATTATACAGAGGAGCTCCCATCGTGGCAAGCAAGATTGGAAATTAATTTCTTTTTCCTTTGTTTTTTATGACCTACATGTGCCGTATTAGGGTTAGTAGAGCACAAAGTTAGTGCCCTTTACCTGTTGATTCCCACTCAATCATTCAATTATTCCTTTATTCTCTGTCAATTTCCGCAGTGCGCCACGAATTCCAACGTGTCGCCACTTTCTTTTTTCACATCTCGGCAGAAGAATTGGAATTCCGGTATATTAAAGGAATCCCAAGCTCTGTAATTTATTGGTGAAATTTTTTCTGTTGTAATTGTTGCCTGTTGGAGAGCGAAGAGCCATGGCATGGAAGAAAATATACTTGGATCTTGCGCTGGTGCCTCCTGCCCTTTTTCTGCTCGTGGTTTATCACGTTTTTCTGTGCTACAGAGTCAAGAAAACGCCTCTGCGGACAATTACAGGGGTTAACAGTATTGGAAGGCGACTCTGGGTTGAAACTATGATAGAGGTGAGATTTTATTTTTAATTGGTGTTTTGGGTACGGGGAATAATAAAAAAATTTGGATTGGTGGGAGGGATTATTTAGGATGGTCTGATATCAATGGAGGTCAAACATATATATATATATATATTTTTTTTCTTTTTACTCTAAGGTATTCCTGCAATCCAGTCTGGGACCAGCATCTCATATCTTGGGTACCAAGGGCGAGCTGAGGCGATACTAATCCTCACAGGATGAACCAAACCGCCCCTAAGCCAGGTTCATCCGCCCGAGACCATGAGTCGTCAACATATATTATTATAAATAATTTATGTAACTTTATTCAACTAATAATTACAATTGAAATTCAAGTGTCACCACATAAATTCTAACTTCAAAATTTGAGTATCATTTGAATATATTCAGAATGATAAGTAGGAGATATTTTCCACAAGAAGACAAATTGCGATATTGCTATCAAGTTTCAAGTGTGTAGTTTTTTAGCCAAATTCATTGACCCATGTTTCATGAGTAGTGATTCACATGAACCTTTTTGTCATGAGAATGAATGGAACACTTAACACTTATTGCATCTAGGTGATGCTCAAGAGGTGAAGCACAGATGAATAGGTTCATAAGAATGAATGGAACACTTAGCACTTATTGCATCTAGGTGATGCTCACATAGGTGAAGCACAAATCATGTTCCATTCATTCTCATGACAGATTCGTGTGAACCACTACTCATGAAACATGGGTCAATGAGTTTGACTCAAAAAAATAGGTTCATAAGAATGAAGTGTTCCATTCATTCTACATATTCGTGTGAACCACTACTCATGAAACATGGGTCAATCAGTTTGACTCAAAAATTTGTGTGAACCACTACTCATAAAACATGGGTCAACGAGTTTGACTCAAAAAACTACACAAAACTACAAAGTTGAACCCTGATAGCAATATCACTATCTTCATAATTCTTATCATCTTGTACAACTCTATTAATAATATTTTTATAATTTTTATGTATGAATTAAATAATAGAATTTTAATCTTATCATTTATTTGAATGAATAAATAGATTTAAGATTAATTTTGAGAAAATTTATTTTATTTGAAGTTGAATCTTAATAAATAATCAAGATAATTATTAAATCGTCAAATTTACTTAAAGATTTAAAATTCATACAGTCTATAATAAGAGTTTCATTAGATGAGACTTTTATTTGTCTGTTATATTTATATATAAATATATCAGTATTATCACATTTTTTTTATTGTTGTAAATTTCGAAGTGGTAAATATGATGGGTAGCTTTACAAAGATGATCGATTTATATATCTATGCAATCACTATCACATTTTTGGATGGGAGGCTTTAAACAGAAGATCGATTAGTTATTCAATCTTTTTAAGCATTTGAATTTCTTATACAATTTGCAGTGTAAGATCTACTTTACTTGAATGTTAAAAGTTTATATTCTGCTAGTTTTTGTAAATACTGATGTGAAGACTTCTGCATAATGTTTTTGATATGATATATTTTTTAAAATATTGTATGTTTTTTAAAATTCGATTATGTGAATATGTTTTTTTCATTAACACTCTATAATATTATCAGAGTAGCAAAAACTCTCCTGTGTTTTTGTAGGACTTCATTATTATACTCTCATTCTCTTATTCAATTTTGTTTAAATTTTCTTGTTATTCTTTTTAATTGAACTTCATTATTATATTATCATTTGAGTACTTTATTATTATATTATCATTTTGAGTCTCCACAAGCTAGTTTTCTTGTTATTCAACCTTCATTTCTCTTCTCTTGTCTCAATGATAAATCATAAAATATTGCTTCAAAATATTAATAAACAAATTCTAACTTCATAAATTGTGAAGAGTTCGTATTAAAATCTATGTTACTGAATTCGCTTGATCCAGTTTTGGTTACATACCCTACTCCAATGGGTTTCGAACTTGTGACTTCTTTTTTAAGAATACAAGTTCTCCACCACTAGGCCAACTCTGTACAAATCATGTTTCTACTAGTTGCATCTACTGTCACAAAATATCAATATTGTTTGTTGTTGTATTTGTTGTAAAATCTATGATAACTTAATGAATCCAAAACAAATTCAAATCTGAAAAAAAAACTAGATTCTTGAATCTGAACCACTTACACTAAAATATATAATTTCTTATTTCTTATTTTTCACTATACTTGACTATCTCATAAACCAATTTGAACCTTTCCTGAACATGAATGATATGACCATTAATGCAGGACACAGATAAGAAGAACATTCTGGCAGTTCAAACAATGCGAAACATGATAATGCAATCCACATTGGTGGGCACGATTTCTGCTTTGTTGTCAACAGGATTGGCTGCAGTGATGAGCAGCACATACAGTTTGAATAAGCAGCAGCTGCCTGCAGAGAACACCTTGCTCTTCGGTGCTCAACACAACGAGCTCTTAGTGGCAGTCAAATATGCCACTCCTCTGATGTTCTTGCTCTTAAGTTTCTTCTGCAGTTCACTCTCCATCCGCTTCCTCAACCAGGTGGGTTTCTTGATAAATGTTCCTCTGCATGAACCCTGTTTGATTTCAGCAGAGTATGTCAGCCAACTGCTGGAAAAGGGCTGTGTTTACAACATAATTGCAACTAGGATTCTCTATATTGCATGCCCTCTGCTTATGTGGATACTTGGGCCCTTTCCAGTGCTGCTATGCTCCCTGGCCTTACTGCCTGTGCTCTACAATCTAGATTTTCTTCTCATTTCTAAACAGGGGAAAAGTGCAGCAAACATTGTGGAAGATGTGAGAACCAAATCATGTTATCGAATTATATAGAATTGCTCTTCTTCCTCTTCAAATGACACCCATTCTTGTTGAATCATAGTTTGCAGAGTTTATCCACATTGCTTCCATATTTATATTTAGCAGAGGCCTTCAAGTAAGGAGGTTGGGTTACAAGGAAGATGAGTGATTTAACTGTATATTTAGCAGCCTCAAAGGGAAAGAAAGATCTAATTTTAACCTCTGGCTTTAAGGATGAAGGATAATCCAACAGCCCTAGATCTGTGCAAGGGGATTGTATGTGATATAGAAATAAATTACAATCCAAGAGTTCCATTGCTGCAATGAAGGTAGTAAGTGCTCAAGGATTTTTTCATTCCACTGTAATGTTTAGTTATGTACTTTTCCTTTTCACTGATATGGTGTGTAATTTCATTATTGAAATTTATACATTTTCCTCTTCTTTTAGTAAAGAATATTACTTACACTAAAACATCATAGATTTCTCAGACTTAGATTCGAAGGTACTAGATGCACTAAAAATGGATAAAGTATAAAATTTGACAGGGAAAACCCAAAATCTTGCTTCTTTAATACCCTTTTATAGTTGCTGCTTTTCATTTTGATATATATGTAATTAATACTTTGTTACTATGGTTTGTTCCGTGTGAGGCTCTCCCTTCGGATGTGGATACTCCGATGTATATTTTGATAATCTTAGAGTTAATATAAAAAAAAAATCTTGAGATCTAATTGAAGATCACTCACTAGATTGATGAAGTATGGATTTCAGAGTTACTTTTACTTGTATTTAATCACGTGAATTCAAACTTGACCACAATTTATTCCTTCTTATTTAAATAATAATGGAATAAGATATTATACTATAGAAAGGAACCTTTAAATGGATTGTAACTCAAGATATGTAAGTGGGTCAATTTATTAATTTCCTACCACTTATGTTTAGATTAAATTGGATTTCATGTCATGCTTATGTTATATAATATGTTTAGTTGATTCACTATTGATAAAATTAACGCAAATTTTGAGTCTTTTCATAGCTCATGGTAATCGTAAATGATCAGTGAAGTGTTTATGATTGTTTTAGTGCAAGTTAAATTGTTATTTCAGTCACTCTCTACAGATGGTGGATATTGATTTTTATTAAGGAAAAAAGTGGTTTTGAAGGTACCCGAAACCCTTTACATCAAAAACTTACAAGATAAAACGTGAAAGAACATATCAATCAGACACAATGTTGCTCGAGAATAAATAGGGACACCTCCAGCAAAACACCAGCTAAAAACCAGAAAAAGGAACAACAAGAACCAAAGAAAGAACAATAAAACTAGGTCATATTCTTCAAAGTCTCAGCAACCTCCGCCTTCAATTGGTTCATATTATGTGCCACCTTTTTCAAAACTTGAATATCATGGGGAGGATTCTTTGCCTTTCTCTTCAAATTGGCTCGGGTTCTCTTCCTAGGCCCACTATAATCTTCATGTCCCTTATCCTGGCCTAAATCCATCTCAACAACCGACCTTTGCTGATGCACATCCTCCAAATTCGCCACCATTGTATTCATACTCTCAACATAGGTCTTTATGACCTTATGGCTAAGAGACATAATGTTTTGGAGAGATTCCTTAATATTCTTTAGTTTATCCTCAAAGTCCAAAACTTTTCTTTCATAGTCTTTCTTCAACTTTTCCATGGCATCAACTATTTTTGAAAGGCAATCAATAATAGAGTTCTTCTCCTCCTCTGTCCATAGCTCCTTAACTTTGGTACCCTGGACATTAGCACTAGTACATTTGAGGCCTAATTCTGATGGCTATCTGTCGGATTTTCAACGCCTATTTGTCAGCAATTCGACAAATGTAGCCGTCGGGATTATTTTGTTGGAAATTGCTACAGAAGTGGTAACCGTCGGTATTCCGACATCGCTATCCATCGGAACTTACCACACTAATAGAAAATTATTATAGTATTTCATACAGTACATCTATCAGAACGTTGACAGAAAACCCGTCAGACGTATAACAGTCTCGTCGAAACTATCTATCGAAAATAGAGTCTCTCTTACATTATACATGTCGGGATATCGACAGATATGCAGTGACTGTCCAACAGGAAAAGTCGTCGGACGTACAATAGTCCCGTCAAACTTATTTGTCGAAAATAGAGTCTGTCCGACGTTATACCTGTTGGGATGTCGACGAATATGCAGTGACTATCCAACAGGATAACCTGTCGAACGTATAACACTCCCGTCGAACCTAGCTGTCAAAAATGTAGTCTATCCGACGTTATACATGTCAGGATGCTGACAGACATACAATGACCTTCCGACAGGGCAACCCGCTGGACGTATAGCACTTTTGTCGAACCTATTTGTCGCAAATTTAGTCTATCCGACGTTAAACCTGTCAGGATGTCAATGGACATGCAGTGAGTTTCCGATAGGAATACCCGTTGTACGTATAGCACTGTTGTTGAAAGAGTTGTCATAAGTGTCAAAAAAGCGACAGACTGGCACACTAAAGATAACAAAGCTCAAGAGACCATCATAGAGGGTCTCCATCTTTGGTCCATATTACTGACAAAATGGTTTACCTTTCATTAGCTTATCAAATATGGGGATTTGAAAGAATTTAATAGAATATTTTCATGATAACATATATTATTTAAGTTGACATTACACGATTTATCTACTTCGCGCACTTGTCGACTACGAGGATAGTGATAATAAAGCATCTCCCATGGCCTGCATTACTCAGGACACGGGTAGGATGCTTATTTATCACTATCTCCGCAGTCAACAAGTGTGGGAAATAGATAAACTTGTGTAGCATCAAACTAAAATAATGTATGTTATAAATTAAAATATTATCTATTAAATTCTTTCAGATCACCGCATTTGATGAGCTAACGAAAGGTAAACATTTTCTCAATCATATGGACCAAAGATAGAGACCAACTATTATGGTCTCTTGAGCTCTGCTATCTTTAGTTCTAGCTACTGGGTAAGGACTGGCAGACTTATACATGTCGATTGTCGAGAATAATCACCGCCTTGCCTTTATGTACACTGCAAAGTATCCAATATATTACTAAAGATGAAGAGAAGGCAGAAAATATGAATGGACAAAATAAATGAAAGATACAATAATATTATCTTGTTGTTTACCTTCTCATAATTGATCCCGGTCTCGCAAAAACCTTTTACACTGGTGCAACTCATCAATATTAGAGGCCTGAAGGAATTTTATACGTGATCACTAGCACATTTCATGCATGGATGAGAAACAGTATCCAAAGTTTCCAGATTCTGAGAAGAGGTATGAGTGGAGGCCAAAGAAGGGATATTTGTGAAGGTTTTATAGACATAGGTTACTGAATCATCATCTCTGCACTGGTACTCAATCTAGAAACCCACGTCCTCACTTTGGTCCCACTTCAGCTCAGTAAAGAAGATATTCTCTAAAATTTTAGACATCTAGCAAATCTCCACAAATATCCCTTCTAGCCTCCACTGAATATTCATCTTCTCAGAATCTAAAAGCTCTCGATCATTGATTCTCATCAATGTACGAATCAAATTGTGAAAAAATGCTTAATCCCTAATTCAATCTTTGACAAATAAAATTGTGACAAAACACTTAAAGAATATGGAAAGCTAACAATATTTGTTTACTACACTCAATAAAGGATCTATCTATAATAGTTAATTGTATACCTCATCTAACACACTCCTCTCACTTCCACTTATAACAACAATTGTTGTTTTTGGGTCATTGCACAAAAGCAAAAGAGTTACACCCAGATCAGGATGCAAGCAAAGCTTCATTTATACTATTTGGTCGTGACTTCTTCTATTAGCTCCATCCACTTGTATAGTCAAAGTTGCATTAAGACCCTAAGCAGGAAAAAAATTAAAATTTAAAAACAAGGAAAGGTATTTTAGCAATTATACACTAGCAAAGCCACCTATTAACTCTGCCTTTAATATGTTTATTCAAATAATTTATTATCATTCACATAGCTGGAAAGCCACCAATTAAGGTGAAGGAGTTCAGAGAGCTAGCTACATTACAGTAAGATTCACCAAGGATGAGATAGCGAACTAGAGTGAACCAAAACTTTCAAAGCCACCATTGCAACATAAATGTAAAAATCATCCATAGAAATAAGATAGAATCTGAATGTTAAAAATCAAAGAGTATCCATGCCATATATAAACTACATCAAGCATGCATATTATTTCTCAAGCAATAGATCAATAACTTAGAAGTAAAAGAACAATCATAAACCCATTTTCAACAGTGCATACATTTCTTGTAACCTTAGTTACCGATTCGCTGGCATTAGGGTTGGATGCACGGACGGATGCATTCGGATCCGGATGCGGACCCAGATGTCCTGTGGATGCTCACAGGAAGCGCATCCAGGGCCCCTGGATGCTCTCTATGTAACGCATCCAGAGAGCATCCAGGCGCTTCCTGTGAGCATCCACAGGGCATCCCCAAATGCATCCGCGCGCATTTTGACATTTTATTTTTAAAAACAAATTAAAAGCACTTTATAAGCTGTGCTTTATATCAGTTTTTAACATTTTTTTGTGAATCCTTATGATTCCGATTAGTGAACATTGAATCATGAACTAAATCTTGATATTGTAATTGTAATGATTTTCTGATTTGCATTGGAATTGTGAACATAGACGTATAATGGTATATGATATGACATTTGAAATTTGAATATTTATCAGATATCTTGATCAATGGTGAAGTAGCATACTATCAAATGATTTAATTTTGTATATTTGTTACATTTCTTTGCGCACGCACACACACATAAACGTATCCAAAACCCCAAAAAAAAAAAATTGTGCATCCGCGCACCCGCACCCAAATCGATAACTTAGCTTTTAACTTTAAATTTGTTAGTGTTAAGATCGTACATACATACCTTACATTTATCATCATATGTCGATATGCTTGTGTGATTTTGAATTATGCTGCTATGTCTGATATAATTGATTGATTCTTGAACCAAGGTGCTGCCTCTGATCTTGCTTTATAATTATGCAACAAATAATGCCAAATAGGCAATCGCTCAATTGAGCAGATCCAAGAATGGATAAAAGACGAGAAAAGTTTCAAAATTGATGATCCTGACTGAATGATAGAAATGCCTTTTATATATCGTGTTAGGAATGATAAGACATGTCTCATGCCTCTTCATACTCATCATTCTTCATAGAAATTACTAATCGCACCATTTCAATATTAACCGCTGCCTTCTTATCCATCGATTAGTCTCCTTACCAATTATTGTCTCCATGCCTTTTAACACTTGGTGTAGTCATCATACCTCTTCATTAAGATACATTTAATCACTTATTACTATCGTGTCTCTTCATTATTATATTAGTTTATGTTAGCTGATCATTAAAAGCTTAACATCGATTAGACTTGCTTTCTTTCATTATGTAATCAATTATCCTCCTTACCAATCGTTAACTTCTTAAACAGGTCACTTAGTATTCATATAGAAGACTTTTTTATTGATAAGATATAATCTTTCTTTGCGCTTCTTCATGAATATCGATTAGTAGATGATCATCGTAATGTATTAGTTAACATTCTTTGATGATTTGTGTTTGTATCAGTTTAGGATCGACTGAGTCATTATTTCAATAGTATGACTTATATTGGTATCTGTTCATACCTTAGCCAATCTATATTAGTCATTGTTCCTTGATTTATTAATAGATGTTGTCATTAATCTATGTAACATTATATTCTTTAATTGATGCTTCGTAATTATATTTCTCATTATTCTAAATTGATGTCCCTAGTCTTCATTGATTTCCTTGGGTTCATGCTTCGATCTGATATCTTCAAGATACTCTTCCCCATAGTTAATCTGTTATAGGTTATTTATCCTTAAACCATTCATACTGGTCTTCAACCTGATTAGAATCATGATTCATGAGTCTACATATGTATGAGCATCGAGATGGAGTATGAATAGTTGCAAGTCTCCACTCTCTGTCCATGTGATTGGTCTTCATATTAATAGAATGCGTAAGTATTATTGTCCTTTTATCAGGTGAATCGTTGATATGCCTTGACTGATCTGAAGTAGTTGATTACTGATGCTCAATCGACGACTAACTCTGAAATGCCATGCTGATAGTATTGATCCTTAAATAGTGTTGATTGTCTTATCCAATGGAGATGCTCTCCAAAATTGGCTCATCATCTTGGACTAATCCTTATTCCTCCTAATGTAACTTGGAAAATTGTCTTATTCATAAGACTTCACATTTTTCCAAATATCTTATTCTTCTACTAATAAATGGCTATGCACATCTAACTTACTAACTAGACATAGGTGCTCAAGGACTGCCACTTCCCCACTTCCCTGACTTCTTAATTGGTTCTGTTGAGTAAATTTGTATGTGTAATCTTCATCAAATTTTGTCGTAGACACAATTTTAATGGAACAAGCATGTATATAGAAATCTACTTTATGGTCTTTTTGACATAACTTAGTAACTGGAATGAGACTTATTCTGAACTCGGGAATAAACAAGACATCATGAAATTGCCCATTTGGTATAGTAATCATACCTGTAGCTTCAAAATTAAAACAAAATTGTTTGCTAGCTGAAGTTTGTTTTTGGCATAGTCAAGAACCAAAGACTCAAAAGACATCCTTGTACGGTGTCATTAAAAAGTGCATTAAAATTGGACATATGCATCAGATTGTTCCCATCTAAAATGACCAAATATGGAGTTGTCAATATTAGATTCTAATAACTAAATCAAAGTGCAAGCAATGAAAATAATTGTAAATTTTATCCTCCGCAACCTTGAGCAAAAGGACTCACTCCCATTAGATGAATAGAAAAGTTGTGTAGAAAGTATTAGAACGTCTTAATAACTTTTTATTATATTGTTACTATCATGAAAGTGATCATTATGATTCAAGTAACACACTATATGAGCGTATTATTTAAATAGCAAGTAAAATGTTTCAATAAAATTATAGGTGCATGGTCATGTAGTAATAAAAAAATTAAACTTGTCTTGATATTCCATTTTAAGGTTTCTATGAATTTTATAAATATTAAAATAGTGGATTTTGTATCCTTCCTCTTTAAGGTTGATCTTGGACAGAAACAAGTTTAGAAACTTACTTCCTGTAGACACCCTAAAATGGACAGGCTTGCGACTTGACATTAAAAACACTAATTTTCATCTATTAATTAATAGTTTTTTAATCGTTAATTAATTATATTTTTTCTTCTAAATTCATTTCATCTATTAATTAATGGTCTTTTAGTCGTTAATTAATCATCTATTTTCTTCTAAATTCATTCCCCAAATCATCTAATCAAATTTTCAAAATTAATTAAATAATTAATTTTGTTTACTTAATTAACCTTAATTGATTAATTGCCATTAATTAATTAATTAAATTCAATTTCCTATAGTTTAAATTGAAAGATTTAAAACTTACTAATTAAATTCTTCCAATTATATTAATTTCAATTCATTCAATAAAGCAATTTTAAATAAAAAAGAATTCAATTATCTCACATGTTGAAAACTTTAATTTCATAAATGAATTAAATAATCAATTATGTTCAAAGAGATAATCCTTACTTAGATTACATGGGTTACTCCACCCATCTCTCCAGTTCACATGGGTAACTCCACCCACCTCTTTAGTTCTAAAAGGTAATTCAAAATTAGCTCTTCAATTAACCAAACTCTATCTCCTCTCTCCTAGTTGAAGAGGTGGAGTTTACTGATGGCTTCTCCAGTTCCCTTTGATCTCAACCGTTCATCTTCCTATCTCTGGGATTGATCTCAACCATTCATCTCATTCTCAATTCCTATACAACAAACCCTTCATAACTATTTGAAGGATCCAGGATTTCAAGCTCTCGTGCGCCATTACTCCGTCAGTTTGGTTCTAGCATTCAAGGCATCTTGCGATCACACACCCATTTCAATTATCAAATTCTCGACACTTCTCAAGTCATAGACGTTGCCCACACCAATACTAAGCATCAAAAATAGCATTTCAGAAGGAGTAGAGAGAGACAATAGAAGCTTCAAGCACTTTGGGGTTTGCATTCATTTGTTTTCCTTTCTTTGCTTGTACATTTTATTGATACGTTTAAGTATTCATTTTTAGTAGTGTTTGTATTGATTTCCCCATTGCAAACCAGTGCTACTAACCCTCGTCGTTGGAAAGCTTGGGAACCATGAATCCGAAGAGGCGTACATTTTGGTGAACCCGACGTGAAGCCTCAGCCGTACGGTTGCAGACCTCATCTTCCATCATTTTCTCGGTATCTGTGTAATTTTGCAATTGCTGGTATTTTTCCGCAATTAACTGGTTTAATACCACAATTAATTATAGGCTTTCACATTTATATTATGTCATCTTCTATCTTTCTTTTTCTAGCACTGTGCCACAATCGCTTAGGTTTCACCGCAATACCCTGTGCTTTACTGCAATTGTCTGTGCTTTACCGTAATTGACCGATCTGTGTTGCAAATGCAAACATTCTGCCGCAGACCAGAGTTTTTTGCCGCAATTGCCAACATTCTATCGTAATTGACAAGAGATTGCCGCAATTGAGAAAATAGTGTCGCAATTGACATAAAAAGAAATTTTTTTGCTATTAATGGTTTCTGTGCAGGTTTGACTAATGGTGAATGACAAAGAAGGTAATTAGACGCATACCAGGTGCTAGATCATTAAGAGCTGCAATAAGGAGAACCACCAACTATCGATCACAACAAAGGGCTATTCTCGCAATCGTAGCTGAGGATCAAAGCAAAGCATACACAAGGTACCTTGATTCAATCAATAGATTTGCAAGTTCGAATCGAGAAGACAAGCTAACAATACAACGTAAAATTCATTCACTCGTACTTTGGTGCTTAAAAAGAACAGTGCTTTGTCAAAAAAAATCTTATACCTCACACTTTGGAATTTGGTGCTTAAAAATTGACGCGAGGATTAAAAATTCAACAAAAGCAAAAAATCTCTCAATTTGGTGTATTAAAACTGAACAAGTAATCAAACCTACTTTTGGGCTTAAAACTAAACACTTGTGCTTGTATGGTGGTTTAGCTTAGTTCACATTTCAACTTTGGGGTTTAAGCGATTAACCTTGTGTCTTGAGTTTTGGGTGCACTTGCACAATCTATTAGATTAAACACCTTTATACTTTTTAGAAAGGCATGTCCGGGGAATGCGCTTCTTCCTCGAAGAATGACCTTAAACCGTTAATCCTTCCTATTGGTATATAAACAAGAAGCAAACCAAAGTTCCATTTTATCTAGCCAAGCTCAGGCAAGGTGTGTTGATGATAGTCTGGATCGGGTGAATATCCCTAAGGAGCCAACATGGTCAAATAGGCTCTTAAGTGAGTCACACACATACAAACTGATTGGATAGATGCCACAGACCCTTACTACAACCTTGTTAATTAGAGGCCAACCCGATCTACCTCCGAACAAATACCTTATTATAGTACAAGGGGTTACAAAATTTTCCCCCAAGATTTCCAACATATGTGTTCCAAAGTATTTGTGTAGTGAAAGAGATCTTCACTCCACGGAAACAATACCTAGCAACAACAAAAATATGGGCACCTAAGTCGTGGACCTTTGTGTCCTAGTAGTGTGACACTTGCTGTGTGAGCTAACAAACATTCAAGCATTGGGCCTATAATATTGTATTTTGAAGCCATTGACCTAGATTAATCTGACCGTTCGTTGTTGAGACCTCATGATAACATCACAACTTGAAAAAGTTGTAGAACATACACATGTCAGTCTTCATTCTTCAAAACACATTGTCTATTGTGCTTGTTCTTTGATCAATTTCCAAAATGCAAAAAAAACATCCAAACTGTCAAAATGAGTCAAAAGTGTTAAATTCTAGGGGTGTCAACATCAAACTATCTTGCAAATCAGAAGCCTTGTTCTAGATAATTGAAATTGTCAGATAGTGAGACCTATCTTTGAGTCTTTTTGAGTCTGTTTCCCCTTGCCGCAATTGCCCGTATTTTGCCACAATTGACAAAAGTTTTCCACAATTAACCTGTTTATTGCTGCAATTGACCTATTTATTACTGCAATCGGTGATAGATTACTGCAAACGACCAATCACTTTACCACAATCAGTGGAGTTTTTCCACAATTAACCAAAAACTATTTTATACCTATTTTAACCTAAAAACCTTGAAAATACTCTCCATTTTGTGTCAAAGACCAGTGTCTATCCTAGAAAAATGCAAAAAACATTGTGTGAATCTCTAAACATTAAAGATCATCCCTTCTTTGAAAGCACGATTCTTGTCTAAACATTGTTAGTTTGAAAGTTTAGACTTGAAATATCTTGATCCCATTATCTCAACATCATCATCTCTATCAGTGACTTTGTCCCAAGCAAAGGTCAACAAATCTTATTCTTACATCATCAAAACCTTGAGATCAAGATAAATCAACATTTGTCCCTAGAATTACCCTTGTCCAAACATAACTCAGACTCTCCTAGAAAGGTTATCCTTTTCTATTTTCTTTATATCACTTGTTTTAGTCACAAAATCTAGACCACAC
Organism: Thuja plicata; assembly: GCA_018584345.1. Lineage (NCBI taxonomy): Eukaryota > Viridiplantae > Streptophyta > Pinopsida > Cupressales > Cupressaceae > Thuja > Thuja plicata. Next base: position 1,866,016 of record MU225720.1, read on the forward strand.
TATGTCTCAAACACCCCATGAAGGTCCTTACACAAGATCAAAGGTTAGAACTCAACCTGATGACTCATACATCAACAGATTCCTCACTTGGGAAACAAAGTGAGAGGATGATCCTTTCAAGAATACCAGTCCTACTCTTTTTGATAATCCCCGTGGGTCAGCCTTATTCCAAAATATGACATAAGAGGAGCTTGAAGATATAGAGCAAGATGCCCATTCCGCGCAAGTGGTTGACATTGTTATAGAGAGGAACCATGAACATTTCTTAGCCATGTTGATTAAAAAAGGAGTCAAACTCCCCACTGAATTCAATGTGTCCACAATATGGCCCGAAAACCCTCTTGTAGGTCAAAACACTACTCAGTCCTCTCAAACATTACCTCTGGTTTCTCAAATCTTTCAGTCCTTGACGACACCAACATTGGCACAAACGATACCCAATCAAACCAATTATGCAAACCAAGAAAGCACATCTTCCACGCAAAGCATGACAGGCTCCCAACTAAGTGTAACCATGGTCACTAGTATGCCTCCACCTTCGGCCTTATGGCTTGGTCAATCAAGCTCTCATGCTATGCCTTCCATCCCACCAAAGAGCAGTAACCTTTTTTCCACCATGCCGCTACTGCAGTCGATCCTTACTAACCTTGGGGTCAAGACATCATTCTCATAGTCCATCTCTGCAGATCTGACTTTCAGTCAATGCCCACCCAAGGTTACATGTTTTCTCACCCAACAACAACCTCAACCCTAGCAACAACAACCCCAGCTTCAGAAGCAACAACCTTAACCCTAGCAAAAAAAACCCCTGCTTCAGCAGCAACAACCTCAACCCCAGCTTCGGTAGCAACAACCTCAAATCCAACAACAACAACCACAGCTTCAACAGCAACAGTATCCCCAACCCCAACAACAAACACAACAGAACCAACCTTGGGCCACTCACGTGCCCCCATTTCAGAGTCATGTGTTGGGAAATCAATATCAAGTCCCAAGGATGAGGTCCTATGTTCCTACTCAAGGGACGCAGAGGCACAATGTCATACCTACTACAACACAGAGGTACAATGTCACAAATCATCCCCATTCTCAAACAGACATGCTGATACAACAAGTGCAGAACCTTCAAACCCAAATGATGGATATGCAAAATCAAGGGCAAACTAAATCCTATACCGTAGAGGATTTGTACCTGTATCCCTTTGATCACTCTCTTCACATGTCTACATTCCCAACTCACTTCTCGGTACCAAAATTTGACAAATATAGGGGTAATACCAACCCTATTGAGCATATTCGAGAATTCTTTGCTAGTTGCGTCAAAGTCGCACATGATGAGACATACTTAATGTGACTATTCCCACAAAGCTTAGATGAACCAATAATGGAATGGTTCTCGCATTTACCTTATGGAATTCTATCTTGGGGTGAATTGGCCGAAAATTTCATCGCTCACTTCCATCATAACATCGAGCGCAAGGTCAACATTAAGGACCTTTGTGATATCAAACAGAAGGATGGAGAGTCTTTTGTAAAATTCCTACAGAGATGGAGGAATAATGCAAACAATATAACGTATGATGTGCCCGAGCAAGACCTAATAGTCATGTTCGTTGACAATCTTATTCCAAACATGTCATTTACAACAAAATTGCAGTTAGCTCTGAACTTTACACAACTTATCGAACAAGGAGTTCATTGTGAGAAGAACTTGGTCAAATGAGGTGTCCTTGTAGATCCTACCCAAACAAATACAAACAAGACTGCAACAGACAAAGCTAAGTGGTGGAATAAAAACAAAAATGTCACCAGCGATGGTGTTATTGATGTGAAAATAGTCAACTATGCACAACCCAAAGTGTCATTGCAAGGTACACCTGTGGCCAACCAACAACCTATGATGCCTGCTCCACAATCATACACTTAAAATCAACCTCCCCCTGTCCAAGCGGCCGATATGTCAAACTATCAACAACAGGTTCAACGCAAACCATGATTTCAATTCCAACAATGAGACTTCACACCATTAGGAGAGTCGATAGAATCAACTTTATGAAAGTTGATACAATCCAACAATATCACTCTCCTGGAAATCAGGGAATATGAACATATGCAATCAAACCAAGGTGATACAATGACAATGATTTCTATGAGTTTCGTCGGGTGAAGGAACACAAAACACCCAACTTTTACCGATTGAAATATGCTATCCAAGATCTGATTGACACAGGGGTCATCGATGTAACAAATACCCAAACCAAAGGAACAAATGATCATACCATATTCAATGACACATTTCATTATCACAATAAAGGGAAAACCTTTGGGTCTGGTGGACAGTCAAAATAGGTCAACTACACTTATGCCAATAGTGATAACACTATCAATTGCCTAAATCCTTCAGATAGCCATGTGGCTACGATCACTATCAGAGACCAAGGTAACAAGTGTGTTGTAACCACGTTTCGTACTAGAGTTGTCTTGCAAGGAGCACCTTCCTCGTCTGCTACACCAACCAACCCTCAAGCAACCTCAGATCCACTTACAAGCTTAGTGGATCAGCTAAAGCACATGCCTGCCCAAATCTTCATATTTGACCTCTTGCGCATATCTCCATAGCATAAACAAGCAATTGACCAAGCCCTTCAGAAAGTAGTTGTCCTAAGGGACAAAACCCCGTAGAGCTTCCAAATGATAGTTAATCATATAGCAGCCAAAAAACATGCAACATTCATAGACTATGACGTGCCGCTGTACAAACCCTTGCATAATGATCCCTTGCACTTGCTTGTCCAAGTCCATAAAAGTGAAATCCGTAGAGTCCTTGTTGATGGTGGGGCTGGATTAAACATTTGTACTTTAAAGTTAATCAAGCAATTAGGATACTCATATTAGAGTATTGATGTAACAAGGAGGATCAACATCAGAGCCTACGATGAAGAGAAAAGATCCTCCAAAGGTACTATCATTCTACCTGTCTGGATTGGTCCAGTTGTCAAGAACACTCCCTTCTAGATCCTAGACCTAGAGTTGGGATACAACATGTTACTAGGGAGACCATGGATACATGAGATGCAAGTTGTACCTTCAACATATCATCAGTGCATCAAGTTCCCACACCAAGGGTAAGAAATCATCATTGAGGGAGATCCAAATCCTTTCCAATACTGTAACGCAGTTCAAACCAGTACTGACAACCAGGTTCCCTCGAACCAAGAGGCGAGTATTCCATCCGCATCAAATTCAATTCCCAAAGACGTCACAAGAAAGGCGGGAAAAATATCCATTACTGACAAATGTGGTGAATACAGCTACAAGGAAGCTTTCACTATCACAAACATGCCTCAGAGCCCAAGAACATATGGCATGCCACAACCAGTTATTATAACAGAAACCATAGAGCCTTCTCTATTTAGGTGTCCACCCACAACCTTTGTCATATGGGGAGACATTGCAGAAGAAAACCCATTCGATCCAGATATCAATACATGGTTGTACCAAGATCCACAAGAGACACTTCAACAACCCCTACCCATATCAAACTATGGAAATGACTATACAATGTTGCAAGGGTTTGGGTATGATGGTACAACTGGTCTGGGGGCAAGACAACAAGGCTTAATGGAACTATCTCTCCCACCAACACAGAGAAACAAGAGAGGGTTAGGCTATGGGAAACAAAGAACCATCCCTATCATCTGTGACATACCCGTTGATCAAGAACAAATAGCAGAGTTACACCAGGGGAAAAATCTGGAACACATCTTAATCAACAACATACTTCAATAGTTGTTACCAGCCAAAGTGGGAACCTCTCAATCCCGATTAACCCTCAACCAAGCACTCCATGATAATGAGCGAAGTGAGACATCTGATGAGCGTTCTAGCAAAACTGAATCCCACGAGTACAAGTGGATATCCATTCATGACTCTGAACCCTCGATCCCAGACTATTCCCCTTGGTCAGCGACCGCCATACACCTTGACAATATGTTTGACCAATTAACCATTGAGGACCAAACCTGCATCGATAAACATATCGAGAACAATTCCTTAAGTGGTGCATCCACATCACATTCTAGGTTAGTCGGAACCATCTCCGTAGTCCCCTTCACCCAAACAGAGTCAACCCAACAAGAGGGCATGTGTATTGTACACCCAGAACTAATAGAGTGGGATCAAAAAGGACCGCCTGATATGGATATCTTTGAGAATGATGAGGATATCACAGATTTCATGGGACTTAGAGAGGGAATGCCATCAGAAGACCATAAAGCAGGTTTCTCCATCGACCTTGACAGATCAACATACTTTGGGGAGGAAGCTCCTCTTTCCAGTCATCAAAACAAATTGAAAAAGAAAAAGAATCATCAGTAAGTGAAAACCAAAAGGCGCTTACTAGCACAAAAAATGATAAAAAGACAAAACGTATCTTCTAGTGAAAACCTCACTAAGGTGCTATAAGATGGAAATAAGGAACTCCTCCCCTTGACAGAGGAAAAGTCAGCATTGTTAGCGAAAGAAACAAAAGAAGTCAACTTGGGTGATGGCAAGAACCCAAAGAACATCTACTTAGCAAAATCACTCACCCCGGAGGAGAGAGAATAGTTCATCAATTTCTTCAAGGAAAGGATGATAAATTTTGCATGGTCCTACTCAAACATGCTAGGATTAGATCCAAAGCTTGTGCTGCATCATCTCCCGTTGCTACCCAACGCCAAACCTGTCAAGCAGAAGCTGACGAAGATGCATCCCCATGTTGCATAACTAGTAAAGGCAGAATTGAAAAAGATCCTAGATGCTAAGTTCATAAGACCGATCCCATACACAGACTAGATATCTAATCTGGTACCAGTTACAACACAGTGGTCAGATTCAAATTTGCACAGACTTTAGAGATCTTAACAAAGCTTGTCCCAAGGATGACTTTCCTTTGCATAACATCGATATGATAGTAGATCTAACAACTGGACATCAAATTCTATCACTCATGGATGGCTTTTCAGGGTATAATCAGATAAGAATCACGTCGAAGGACCAACATAAAATGGCTTTCACATGTCCTTGGGGCACTTATTGTTGGAACGTCATACCGTTTAGACTAAAAAATGTTGGAGCAACATATCAAAGGGCCATGGCAAGCATATTTCATGATCTCATCCACAAAAAAATGGAAGACTATGTTGATGACACACTAGCCAAGTTAATGCTTAGAAAGGATCATCTACAAGTATTGGGACTAATGTTTGACAGAATGCAGGAATACAAGGTCTGTTTAAACCCAAAGAAATGCGCATTCGGGGTCACAACAGGGAAGCTATTGGGGTTCATAGTGTCACATAGAGGCATTGAAGTAGACCCAAAGAGAGTCAAAGCAATTTTGGACATTCCAACACCGACCAACCTAAGGAAACTAATGGGGTTACAAGGCAAGCTCCAATCCATCAGGCACTTCATGGCTCAAGTAGCAGACAAGTGCCACCCGTTCCAACACCTACAACACAAAGACATCAAATTTATATGGACAGAACAATGTGAACAAGCGTTTCAAAAATTCAAGGACTATTTACTCAAGTCTCCCATATTGGTGCCACCAGTGCAAGGTAGACTATTGCTTATGTATATCTTGGCAACATAATCAACATTAGGCGTATTCTTAGCACAAAATGATGACACAGGCAAGGAGAGATCCATCTACTATATAAGCAAAATATTGGTAGGATATGAGCTCAACTATACACCAATTGAAAAATCATGCCTCGCAGTTGTCTTCGCTTCCCAGAAGCTGAGGCATTACATGTTGAGTCACCAAACAAAGTTGATGGCACATATTGATCCTTTAAAGTGTCTCCTAAGCAAAGAAGCACCCACTAGATGACTTGCAAAGTGGGTAATGATCTTAAGCAAGTTTGACATTGAATACGTAGACAAAAAAATCCATCAAAGGGCAAGTAATAGCAGATAAGGGCAAGTAATAACAGATCAACTAGCAGAGGCACCTATTCAAGATTATCAGCCTATCATTTTCGACTTTCCCAATGAGTCTATTTTGACACTACAACCAAAAATTGAGGTATGACAACTATACTTTGATGGGTCATGCACGAACCATGGTGCGGGGGTAGGAATAGTGCTCATGACTCCAAATAATGATGCAATTCCAAAATATTCCAGACTTAACTTCCCATGCACAAACAACATAGCCGAATATGAAGCACTAGTCATCAGAATAAAGACAACAATTCAATGGAGAATCAAGAACCTTAAGGTCTACAAAGATTCACTGTTGGTCATTAGCCAAGTCAACAACGATTATATGACAAAAGATGAGAAGCTAATACCATACAAAGAACAGATGGACATGTTGCGCACTAAGTTCCATTACATCTTTTTCGAGAAAATACCAAAGGCTCAAAATAAAGCTGCAGACGCGATGGCTACCATAGCATCATTGATCGATATGCCAGGCAATAAAACCTAATTCCAGTTTCTAGTGGAACAACTCATGATGCCATCACATCAAGAACCAATCACAGAATCAACATGTGTCCTTGTTGGTCCTGAAACCCCATGGTACCATGATGTGTATAATTACCTCCAAACTAGTGTCTTACCTCCTGACTTGTCTAGGAACCAGAAAACGTCCCTCATCCGCCAAGCCTCTAGGTATACCATCCTCTCAACTACTCTATATAGACGAAGTCTAGATGAAATGCTATTACGATGTCTCACTTCCACGAAATCCCAGAGAGCTATGTATGAGGTACATGAAGGATTTTGTGGAACCCATGGAGGTGGCAACAACTTAGCTAAAAACATCATCTGCATGGGATACTACTGGACAACAATAGTGGCAAATGCAAATAAGTATGTACAAAGGTGTAGGCAATGTCAAATCCATGGACACCTCATCCATGCACCGACCCAAGAATTAAATCCTATCACTTCACCATTACCATTTTCTATGTGGGGATTTGACCTAGTTGGAAAAATTACACCTTCTTCAGCAAATGGACACAAATACATCATAGCAGAAATAGAGTGCTTCACTAAGTGGGTGGAATCAATTCCCCTCACTTACATAACTGGAAAGCAGATCTCAATGTTCATACTCAACCATATCATATGTCGATACGGGATTCCTCAAACTATCCTGACAGATCACGGTACACCCTTCCAAAACAAAGATGTTCAAGAACTATGTGAACAGTTCCAAATCAAACAAGGGTTCTCTTCATTCTATTATCCTCAAGGGAATGGCCAGGCTAAAGCGACAAACAATACCATTTTGAAAATCTTGAAGAAAACAGTTAACGAATCAGGGTGAGACTAGCATTTACAGCTTAGTCCTGCATTATGGGCATACAAAACTAGTGTGAGAACACCTACAGGAGCCACTCCTTTATCCCTAGTATATGGGTCAGAGGCATTCCTACCCCTCAAAGTGGAAATCCTATCCCTGAGGATATCATTGAAGAACCTAATTTCAGACAAATATTGCAGAGTAGCAAGGCTCGATGAACTGGAACTACTAGATGAAAGAAGACAAAATGCATTCAATCACTTACAAGGCTATCAGAATCACCTTAGAAGGAATTATCATAAGAAGGCGAGGCCACAAACATTTGAGGTAGGAGACCTCGTCCTCATGAAAAATCAAAAGAACCAAGCAGAGTGAGTGAAACTAGGAAAGTTCGAGCCTAACTGGCTAGGACCATATATCATTGTCAACTCTAATTAGAGTGGGGCATATCAACTGGCGACACCAGAAGGAGATCAGCTCCCGGATACATAAACAACATGCACCTCAAGAGGTTCTATGCTTGAGGTCTCAATGGTTCAGGCAACTATCTACATATCCAGAAAATACCAAAAAAATAAAAAAAAATACAAAATGTTGCCTTGGTGAAAACCTGGCAAACAAGCACCTTGGCGACAACAAAAAAAAATCCCTAAAAAATCAGAAAACTCATAAAAAAACCTAAAAAGATCAAAATTCCTGAGAAAAAATCAATCTTCATAAAAAATAATAAAAAAATTGCAAAATCCCAAGCAATAAAACTAACTGGGTTATCAACAGAGCAAAAGGCGATAACACCAAGTCAATCAATATCACATCCATGGGCTTTGCGAATCAGCATTGGGCCCATATGACACATCTTTATCAATCTATCAAATCTATCAACAAGAAAATTGGCGACCAATCCAATCTATCAAATGTCACAACCATGAGCTTTGCAAACTAGCATTGGGCCCATCTGACACATCTTGATCAGCCACAAAAAATGAACAAAATCAATCAATCAATCATATCAACCGTCTTACACAGTGATGGATACACTCAAAACTAGATAGGTTAGTCTTCTATGAATCATCTATTACTGAAACTAGACACAATCAAGCTAATCAAGCTAATCAAGCCTATCAAAAGAGTTGAGCCAATCAAGAGAATCCAACTGAATCAAGGAACAATAAAAAAATGTTGACTAGGTCAGTTGGTCAGATGTCAGTCTATATTTCGCAGTTATGTTCTTATGCTACTCCAGGATCCACCAAGTGAGGAGAGTAGCTATGATAGATCATGACTTATTTTCTTTGATTTCTATATGTTGAATGTTCACTTTGATTTCGGGACCATGATGATTTAGGATAAATGCGATAGGCATTGTCACTTATCTAGCAGCCACATAGTTCCACGATCTGAGCTTAACCCTGGGAAAAAATTGGACATTCCTTCTTTGTTATATGCTTGTTTATTTACCAATAGAATCATAGCAGTATCCAGATGGAGTCTGGGTGCATTGAAATTCTATCTTGGTTTCTATGGGCTTTCTTCTTAAAATCAAGAGTTCACAGTGCTATCCAGATGGACTCTGGGTGCATTGGAATTCTATCTTGGTTTTTTGGTTTTTCTTTTCAAAATCAAGAGCTCGTGGTGCTATCCAGATGGACTCTGGGTGCATTGGAGTTCTATCTTGGTTTTATTTTTTCTTTTGTTCAGTTTATTCAGAGGGAAAAGTGGTATCCAGATAGTCAATACCTGGGTTCTTTTGGCTCTCTTTCTTTTCAAATAGGGAACATAGTTGAACCCAGATGGTCAATATTTGGGTGCACTAAGCTCTCTTTCTATTCAATATCTCTACTCCTTCTGATTATCAAGAGGTCGTGGTGGTATCCAGATGGTATGTGATATGGATGCATTGGACACTCTTCAAAATTTCATAAAAAGATGCAATGATGGAAAAAATTGGAAACGCGGCAGCAACTTGGGTCACTCATCCATTTTATCAATTCATATCTATCAAAAAAATAAAAAATCCTTTCTATCATTCCATATCTATCAAATCAAATACTAGAGAGCACATTTCCACTAACTATCTTCTAACTAACACATGCATTACTCAGATATTTGTGCATAACAGATTGCATCCATTCTATTTAAGTACATCCACAAAATGAAAAAATAGTAGTTGCATACATGGTAAATCATAATTCACATCCATCCATTAGCATCTCATATAAACATGCAATTCATTTCCACCATCCTGCATACACATGTCAGTATCATAGGAAAAGTAATCATCCATCTAAGAGTCTACACAATAGAATCATATTGCATAAGCATTTCAACATCTAAACACAATCATGTAGAACCATACATATAGCAAGTAAATCAATAGTTGCATCTCATATAAATCAAAATATCTAAGTAAAATGAATGGTCGCAAGTCTGAACACAAGAAAGTGATCAATATATATATCAAATAAATATTAGTGTGCCAAGATACAATGATCAGTGCAATATCAGATACATCAATGGTACATTGCTATAAAAATGGTAAATCAGAGTATAACAAATGTAATCAAATCAGCATATGCTACCCCCACCCTTACCGCCAGGTGGATGATGGGGAGGCATATCAGGGGCACCCCTCTGTGATGGACTAGGAGCACCAACACCATTACTCTGAGACCTATGTGCTCTGCTCAATTGTTGAGAAGCAGTGAAACTAGGAACCTGCTGGGCTGCAGGAACAACTGCCTCATAGTGACGGTGCCAATACTCAATCTCTCTACCAGCCTCCCAACCAGATCTCCAAAGTCTATCATGAGCATATCTTATTGATAAATCTTGTACATTGTCAAGATAGGCTCTCACCTCTTCCCGATCTCGTCTCTCACTCTACTCTGTTGCAGTAACCCTACTCTCGAATGCAGTGGCTCGTGCATCAGAAGCTGCCAGTCTAGCCTGCAGGTCTTGTACCTACTGAGTAAGTCGCTCTAACTCTGAGGGATCCTCATCCATCCCCCCATAGCCACATCCATCAAAACCTCCATATCTCTGCTACCCAGGCCCTTCTCTCCAGTATCCTGCACAGTTTGAAAATCATCACTACTCTCACTCCCACTGGTACTGCTACCAGTGTTGTCACTATCACTCTCCAAGCCTGTGCTGCTCGTGTACACCTCTACATCCATGTCCTCCATCTCCATCTCCTATGCCACTCTCTCCTCTACCCCCAACTATAGAAAAGCACCTTTTCATGGCCTCACCCTCCTAACCAACTGAGGGGCATCCTCCTCCAACACCTCCTCGTGAAGGAAAACACTCAGCCCTATCGGACCCCCAGTCTTGTGACCTCCCCTAGTCCTCACCCTCCTCCAATATCCCCCAAGCCCAGGATCATCTCCATCATCACCCCCACCTCGACCCCCATCTCTCCCTCTGTCTCGCCCACCCCTACCCCACCATAACTGTCGATGCCTCCTCATGATAGTGCTAGAAATGGGATGTGAAACATCAGTAAGAGAAACAGGATGAGTATGTGCCCACCGAGCATCGTACTGTGGAGATGTGCTTGCAAAATGATCAAATTCAAATATCAGTACCACATCAGATAAAGCAACAAGTATCATAAAGAAAATAGCCTAAGAGAAGCATTAATGACACTAAAAAAGTCATAGCACAAACATGTACCTGCATCTACAGTGGTTGATCGCCATGTCCAAGGAACATGAAGTAAACCTACAAACTCGGTCTACACAACATCAAGTGAAATAATAGTACCCCATAGCCCCATGTCCCTCAATCTACATGCAAAATAGGCATAAGAGTCGGACACATCCTATTGCTCTCCAAACTACTACAACACCCTGTCGGTGTTGTGGAAATCAATCATGTGAACATGGCGTGTTACACACCCAATCAAAAATCTCTGCTGACGATAGAATGGGAGATGGACATCCTCTCCAACCCACATGGGGCACTCTCTATATGGTCTCTAGATAAAATATGGAATCATATCTAACTACTGACGTCAGTACATCAAATGACCCATGTGAGTCTGAAAAATGGCTCCATCATACATAAAGACATAGGGCCTATCTGGAGGCAAATCATGAGTACCCACGGGTCAACAAATAACAATGTGTTCCCGCGCCCATATTTGAAGAAGGGTAGCACCGCAGCCAAGCGAATTACCATTAAGGTAATCCACGTAAAACATATGAAAGTGCATGTGGGCTAACATGCATGGCCCCCATGCAAATACAGTATGATCACAGACCATACTCTGCAATACAACACCAAAGCCAACATAGAACCGGTGCTAGCGTCGATCAGGGCATAAGATGCCACATATCAAACTACCTAATAAAGTAGACAATCTATCAAGGCACATGCCAAATCGGGACCATGGGATATCATATGGGCCACACATACCTAGCTGATCATGGGGCAATCCAGATAACTAAGTCAAAGCTACAATTCTAGGTCAGGTGGTATACTTGACAAGCACACCCTAAATCAGAAGCTGAAGAATGGAGTAAACATCCTCCAACGTGACAGTACACTCTCTAGTTGGTAACCAGAAAGTGCATGTCTCAGAATGCCATCGCTCTACAAGAGCTGAGATCAGACCCCTGTTGGTTGTAATCTCTGGCATATAGTATACCTATTATAATCCTAACTCCCTAAGCACTGACCTCTTATTCTCACAACTGGAATCTGTAAACAAATCCCAACAGTCTTGACTCTTAACATCACAGAATCCTCCCGGTGAACTGCACACAGGAAAAATCAGAAATTTATCAGTACCAAATCAAACAAACAAGTGTCAGAAGTCAGAAAAAGCAGAAATGAGACCATACAAATCAAATATGAAAGAATGCAGGCAATTGTGGTAAAAAACACTTCAATTGTCAAACTTTTAACCGATTGCAAAACATAACATTCAAATGTGACAATAAAATAGCAATTGCGGCATTCAAGCCGACAATTGTAGACCACTTATCAATTGCGGCCCATAGCCGACAATTGCAGCATTAAAATTGCAAATGATTGTGATAACGTTTGCTAATGGACATAAAACAAAAAAATTTAAAAGCAAGAAATAAATGCATTAATGACAAGCGAGGCAAGGACACTCATGGGACTTCCTGCGCCAGCTGGCCTTTGATACGTCCAGACTCGGTTGGAAATGTGGGTGACTCGAAGTAAGCTCACCATTGCACTAAAATAGGAAGAAAAAAAAAAGAAAACAAAGAGCTGATGACATTATTTTGCCATTAGTATACTCAGTGAAAAACATTGACAAAGCATTACTGGCGAACCACAAGCAGTATCGGTGAAATGCAAGCATACTCGATAGAACAAAGATTTTGAGAAAAATACTAAGTATAAAAGTGACAAGCATCACTGGTGACCACAAGCATCACCGACGACACAGTTTTCAGAACTAACCCAACAGGAACAGAAAAGGCATACCCGACGACAAGTTCAAGAAAGGAACACCGACGACCAATAAAATTGACCATCAGAACCGACAGAAAGTTAAAGAACCCACAAATTGTGGATCTAATTTTTCCACGACGGATAAAGCAATGTAATTCTATTTATAGAGTTTTATTTTGTTTTAAATCATAATTTGATGGTCATGCAAGCTTTATGTAAATGCTTTAAAGCATCTTAATGAATCTAAAGCATATCTAACTAAAGATCAAGGTCAAGTTGTATACCTTGGATCTAGAGTTAACTTGTGATGCATGAATCAAGAATTGAACCTAAACTAGTATAAATAGATGTTCATACTCAATTTTGAGTACATGAATTCTTATTATTGATATCCATGAAGAGCATCTAAAGAGTAGAAGGCAGAATTCATGCAAAGATCAAAAATAGAGTACATCAGTTATCAAGAACACACAGAGGCTACCGACGAGCAGATAAAGGTATTATTCAATCATGGAAGGATGATTACTTATATGTGTGAAGCTTTATAGGATCTGTTATCAGCAATTGAAGATTGCATTTATCATCAGATCAAAGACTTATGTAGTTGCATTCTAACAAGTGCATCACATCTAAAATCCTTTTGTAGAAGGTGGACTTAACAGTTCTTTCCAAATCTCTTAATAGAGTGCACACTTAATAGTGTTGCTAAAGCTTCAAATGAAGTAGATCTTAGTAGGTCTCCACTTTAATACTCCTAACAGGGTAGGTCATCAAAAGTGACCAATTGTAAGCCTTAACTGCCCCCTTCTTATCTGCAGATAGTGAAGTTTTGTGGGTAACAATCCCCATCGCATTTTTTACTTCCTTAATAGGAGTTTTCTATGATATCATATCTTGTGTCATGTGTTATCTATTTTCATGAATGTTTCTGTTATGGTTACATACTAAAAAGAATGTATGATATGATTACATATGCATAAAGAAAGATGAACAATTAGATAAGATAAAT
>MU225720.1:1887892-1914993 GCA_018584345.1 Thuja plicata
TAGTTTAAATTGAAAGATTTAAACTTACTAATTAAATTATTCCAATTAAATTAATTTAATTTCATTCAATAAAGCAATTCTAAATAAAAAAGAATTCAATTATCTCACATGTTGAAAACTTTAATTATTTAAATGAATTAAATAATCAATTATGTTCAAAGAGATAATCCTTAATTAGATTACATGGGTAACTCCACTCATCTCTCCAATTCACATGGGTAACTCCACCCACCTCTTCAGTTCTAAAAGGTAACTCAAAATTTGCTCTTCAATTAACCAAACTCTATCTCCTTTCTCCCAGTTGAAGAGGTGGAGTTTACTGATGGCTTCTCCAGTTCCCTTTGATCTCAACCGTTCATCTTCCTATCTCTGGGATTTATCTCATCCGTTATCTCATTCTCAATTCCTATATAACAAACCCTTCATAACCATTTGAAGGATCCAGGATTTCAAGCTCTCGTGCGCCATTACTCCGTCGGTTTGGCTCTAGCACTAAAGCCATCTTGCAATCACACACCCATTTCAATTATCAAATTATCAACACTTCTCAAGTCATAGACGCTGCCCACACCAATACTGAGCATCAAAACCAACGTTTCAGAAGGAGTAGAGAGAGACAATAGAAGCTTCAAGCACTTTGGGGTTCGCATTCATTTGTTTTCCTTATTTTTCTTGTACATTTTATTGATATGTTTAAGTATTCATTATTAGTAGTGTTTGTATTGATTTCCCCATTGCAAACCGGTGCTACTAACCCTTGTCGTTAGAAATATTGGGAGCCATGAATCTGAAGAGGCGTACACTTCCTATACTACTCTACGTTCTTTCCTTAAACAAAATGCTTTCAATTTTAGAAAGCAAAATAATCTTCTAGGTCACTCTCCTTCAGTTTTACAAGAGATGTTTTGACACCATTGAAAAAAGGGGCAAACCTAGTAGTCAAATCAGAAATACTTCAAAACTAGAGTTAGCATTTGGTAGATAGTGAGTGATGCCACATTTAAGTAAAAGAGATGAGAAATGATTAAGCATGAAAAAGAGTTACCAATATAAGTAAACAATTTTTTGACAACCCATACTTTTCAATAGATTTTTCAATTGGAAGTTGAGGTGGAATATGATGCATCCTTAGTTGAGCCTCGACAATTGCATTCAATTCACTACAAGTAAAATACAAGAGTTAACTAGAATTTTATACTAACAAAATGGAAACTGGGCATTGGTACTCAACACCTAAATCCATAGGATGTTCTTAATTATTAGAGAAGTCAAATTTGATATAGGATACTTCATGACTTAAATTCCACAAAAGAAATGTTAATATATGGCAATCCAAAGTTCAAACAATCCAAAACCAATTTTCAAGCATGGATTACATTTTCAATAGCATAAGTTGATGGAAATCACCCTATGGAGAACAACTGGGCCAACTCACTCTTTATTGATTTGAAATGTTAGAATTTAAAATCACATTTTTTACTATGACAAAAAATATAACAGGTACAGTAGAACTGTTCTTCAAATTATACGAAGTTTCCATTTTAAAAGAATAAAGGAAATGATATATTCCCTAACACTACAATTTCTAAACCTAGAACTAGCTGGGATTTTAAGTATACAATACAAATAAATGTTTAAGAAAAGCTCCTTTTGTTCTCAATCTAGGGCACAATGCTATTAAACCCTACTATGTTAAATGAGATTTTATCTTTTCTATCTACTACAAAAATAAACCTAAAATACTATGAACACAAGTAATTTTCATCTAAAAGCAAAGACTAGAAATCACCGAAAAAAAATTTAAAATGGAGAACACTAATATGAAGGACAATGAATCAAAATTTCATATAAATCTGCATCACTCCCTCTAGTAAAATATGCAATACAAAGCTTCCATTAATTAGTAGATTTTACTTAACTTGCAAGAAAATTGATATCGAAAAGCAAGAAATTGATGAGCAACAATTTCAACAATAATTGGGCATGAACATTAAGCTTTGAAAATTAATTGCATATGTCACTTATAAGGATTGTGAAAAATTCTATGACTATGAAATGCAAATAAATTTTCAACTACCTAAGCTAAGAATAGTATGTTTGCATGAAAAATAATCTTATTACATAGTTATGTCCATAAATACTAAAGCCTAACTCAAGCAATCTTAGATAGATTCCTAATAACAATAACTATCAGCCAACAATTGTCACAATTTCTTCTTTTAGGATATCTGCTAGAAGCACCAAAAACAAAGATCTGAACTATAGCCATTAGATAGTTTCACCTAGAGAAGAAAATGGGTAAGCAAACATGACAATAAAAAATTCCTATGTAATAACTAAAACTAAACATAACTGTGGCTGCAACTCCCTTGTTTGTTGGTGGACTCTGTCAAAAATATTTTACTTTGATGCTCCCAGAATTTATTGTTCATGAACGAAAGAAATATTCGACATACCAAAAGGATAAGTAGGAGAAATTTTTGACACCACAAAAGGAGTTAAAAAATGAATATTTCATAAGGCCCCAAATATGTTTCAAGACAAATCATTTAAAGCAATCAGTTCAGTATATCAATTTGTCTCGTGTAAATAGCTTAATCTAAGAATAAAAATAGATGTCCTTGCAGATAACTTATACAAATTATCTGAAACCTTAAAGTTGTAGCCAACATTAAGAGGAAATTTGTTAAAGTTGTCGGCAATGTAATTGGTTAACTTTAGCATGTTATGGTTGGTTTATCTTTTTAATAGCATTGGATGTTTGGCAGGCATTTACAAAATGGGCGACTTGGCTTCCTCATAAGGTCTTTTCCCTCACCGGTGTAACACTGTTGATTATTGTCTGATGGACCAATGTAAGTTACCTTAGCAATGAATGTATGTCTGGAAATAAGATTTTTGTAAGCCGTAGAAACTATGACTATATCAAAGATGTAGAAGTGGATGTTTTGGTCACCTTTCACCAGTTAGGGGTTGGTGGAAAAGTTGCTTTGTGTGTTTTCATAGGCTATTTTCTGCCTGGGATGACTGCTCCAATTGTGACAACTTTTCTAACCTTAGGAATAAGTATATGTGCCCATATTGCTTCAGAATTGCGTGTTTTCCATGTGAAACACCATGTAATTGAGAAGGAACATAGTAGTTGGACAATCTGGATGCAAATTGTAGATTCAATTTTATTCATATATATTATACTACTTGGTTTAATATTACTTTACACAATTTTCACGAGTCAAACAGTCCAAGGTCTTTTGAGGCAAAGGACTTCAGTGTTCTCCACTGAAGAGGATAAGTTTCTCTCCATCACTGAAGAGGATGAGTTTCAAATCTCAAGTGAGATGTCAATATCTTGGAATTATTTTGAGGATAAAGTGCTTAGTTCATGGTTGGTTACCCACACTTGTCACGTTGATTATGTGATATGTAGATCAGTTTTTCAATTCAGCTGTTGGCATGGTAGTCACATTGTCCATCATCAATGGCCTCTTGTCAAACACATTCCATAACATTTATTTTGAGACACCATATTATCATATGGATTATGCTATATTTCTTTATACTCTTCAGTTTCATCATAATAGGATGGATTGTCATCTACTGGAGATGGTTGGCTGTCCAATTGTATTTTCATTCTCATAGTTTAAGTTGGAGGTGCCTTTGCATAGAAGATTTATAGAAAAGAAGCACAGTTGAGTTGATACACATGTATGAATTGAAAAGAGACCGACAAAGATCAACCTCAAATTTGCAGAGATTACCCACCAAGATGCCTAAGGAGAACAAGTCACATAGAATTCTCAAAAAGATATTCTCCAAATTGAGGTTGAACAAGTTGCAGAGATTTCCAACAATGGTAATCTCTGAATTAAGGTTGCACAAGTTCATATATTTGGGGTTGATGATTCAACAAAGGGTAGTATTTTTTAGCAAGCTGTGTGGTCTTCTATCGGAAATCACTCTAGGTACTTTTGTGTTCTAGCTACGTAAATACATCAATAAGGGACATCCATTTGATATACCTAAAAAGTATGAAAGAATTTTGGAGGTCACATGTATTCCAGGAGAAGATTCCTCTAATGTGTGGGAAGCTAAAAAAATGCCTTTTAACAAAGTAAAGGATCTAATGAAAAAGGGTTGTGAGAAAGGCATCTCAAGTGATGAAATCAAGTCATTTTTTCATCGATATTCTCTGCAACGTGCAGAGGATGGGAAAGAATTTCTAAATGCACTTCAAGAATTATGACTTCCATTAGTTTTAAAGTATTTCCCAAGCATACAAAAATAGAGTGTGAGGATTATAGTAGTGTCACTTATCACTATCTTCATTCAACTACTTGGCAGCAAGTCAAATGCATTATGGAAAGTTATGAGAGCTTGTGAAGAAGTATGGGACTTGTTGAGGTTTGTAGATGAGTGTGATATCAATCTCTAAGCCAATGAAATAAGCCTCTTGGATGATCTACAAAAAGGGAAGGATCAAGTTGGCATGGCTACAGAAAGGGAGTTCTACAAGATACAAATGAACTATGACAAACTTGATCCTAATTGTGAGAAGGGTGTTAGAGATGGTGAAGACTCACAGATTCTAAAGGTTCTATCAAGAAAATGTGAGAAATTGTTCAAAAGTGAAAATATGCTAGCAGTCGAAGGAAAGGAGGTTGCTACAAATTTAAGGGATTCTAAGGATTGCATGGAAATAGCACTGATCTACACCCGCTACAAACTATGTCAATTAATGTTGGATACAAATCTTGAAGATTTTGTAGCATGGACAAAGGATAATTTGAAAAATATTATTGCTTGTTGTATGTCAAGGCTTCCAGATATGCTTGTAAAGCAATGTTGGAAATGGGCAAAAGAGTTTGAGGAAGATAAATTATGGAAAGCAATTGATCTTGTAGGAAAACACAAAGGAATTGTGGAAGTGTGGGAGACATAACCGAAGGTCACAAGAAAAATCACAAAGAAATGGACAATCCAAGCAAGGCAATCTGACTAAATCCATGTTGATCTTTAATTTCATTTTTTAATGGCTAGGTATGTTTTAAATATGATTAGTTTTATTTTCAACATATTAGTGAAGAAGAAGCCTTGAACAACACAATAGAGTCATAGAATAGTCTCTAGGTTATCATCCCCACTTGCAAGAATGGGCTTATGAAGAGGTGAACAAAGGGGCTCAAATGCTAGAGGATTTGGGGAAGTTGTGCTACTGTGAAGGAATCCTGGGATGATGACTTGCATATTATGGAATTTGTTAACAGGGGATTTAATCTGCAACAACTATGAATTGGGGAGGAATGCAAACCCTACTAGGGTTTTACACCATCACCATCTCAAGAGGCTTATTGAAAAGCTAAAGGTGAGGGATGAAAATATTAGGGATCAACTTGAAAATATTGAATGACGTTGTTTTTTGGGTCCTTATTTCCTGTCATCACTTATCTTGATTGTCCCAAAACTTTGTTACATGATAGTTTCCATGGTTTTCATGATGAATTTGTATTGTAGATCAATGCTCTTTTCTGCATAGCCTCTTGTGTTTCAAAAATAGTTGTTGTATCCAAGTAGGTTCATTGGGAGTGATTGTCCAAATCAATTTTGAGAGATTTCGGTCTCCAAAATCCTACCTAGTTGGGGACATATGACTAAAAAAATCAGCTCTTAAGTTAGCTAGACAATTAACCACAAATGACCATCCTTTAGGGCTTCTTATGATCTTGACTTGAATGGTCTCCCGCACAACTTACACATAGAAGTGATCTGACCCTTTCTGAAAGAATGCATGCATGAAATTCAAAATTTCAGGCCATACAAGACTTGGTGTAGAACCACAACTGTCTTATCCAGTCAACCTATAGAAATCTTTGCCTATCAGGGTGATCTTCCTAGCTAGACATTACACTACTGGTTGTAGTGACTAATGGTTACTACTTGTAGCATTGTACCACCTTGGCCAAGGTTTTATAGGTATAAGCATTGTACTTTGTGTTATCATTGTCACGACTAGACTTGTTAAGAGTCCTTCTGACTTCTTAATTAGGTCTCCATGACCTTACATACTCATCATTTAAAATAAAAAATGATACCAACATTCCTTGGCCTTATGATCACATTACTAAGCCCCTAGGTTGACCATGACTCACCTTGATAGCACATATTGTTATGGTTCAGATTAGGTAGCATACTATCCCTCCCAGGATATACAAACCCTCAATCTCTACCGATGTTTTACAACCCTTAAGGATTAAAAATAGAAACCAAATCACAAAGTTAATTGTTCAACCCAGTCCAGACTTAGCTTTATTTAAGTTACAAACTTGGTTAAGATTAATATCGGGTTGCTTATCATGCAGAAATATAGCAGAATAAAATTGTTCTAATACTTATTTCTCATCTGACTAAGAGGTCTCTTTCTCATGTGATACAAACAATTACTTGGGAATTGTATCCTAGAACTAAAAAAAAACACTAAAATTGCGCCCCCTTACAACATATGCCATATGTTGTGCTGGCATATCTTATGCATGTCTAGTTACTGCATTTGGTTATGAATTTTTTTGTATACTTTATTATGTATGTATGAAGTATACTTTATTGGATTATGGTATACCTTGGCATGTATGCATGGATCATACTTTCTTTTATATAGCTGAAACTATATGTGGTTCAATGTGTGAACACATTTCTGTTATATTGGTTTACTTTTTGCATACACTTTGCGTGTCGACTTGGCATGTTGATTTGGCATAGTGATTTGGTAGATTTCTGTGAGTGTGGGTAAGCAATATTGATTTCCTAACTCAATTTGGGTGAGAGATTCAAATTGTTTCAATATGGCATGTAAGCAAACCAATCTATTTAAGCAAGAGTTGTTATTTGAAATCTGCCTTGAATTGTATGGCAATTTTTCCATGAAACTTGCTTAGTATTATTTTATGACGTGTTTTCCATCAATTTTAGTGAAACTAACACTATTTCATGTTCTCTTCTATTTTCCCCTCTCAAAATTCACAAATATTTGTAAAAACTATTTTTTTATATAATGCAATTTAGGCAAAGGCAAAAATCAAAGCTAGCATAAATTTCAACTGGCAGCTTGAAATTGAGTATAGTTTTTTTTGAAAGTGGTCATTTTTTCATGTTTTTTACATTAGAGTAGATTTTACACTAACTTTATAAAGTGTCATCTTTCACTCGAACTGATCTTGCCTATGCACTGCACTTATAAAATGTTAATTGTAAGGGGGTCTCTAATACTGAATGAAGGGGAGTGTAATCTAAGTTGTATCTTGTTTACTTCTAAACTAGTACATCTTTTTCACATTGATACTAAATGATACAATATTAAAATTATACATGCAATCATGAATTAAGATAGAGTTTCACTTTTTGGGGGGTCCATCATGTCAAATTCATAGTTTCATCCTTGTGTTGTTAAGCTTACTTCAAAAAACTATATGTCTTGAAAATAAGGGATAAAGAATAAATCAAAAGAATAAAGGCTTTAACAAGAATGACAATGTGTATGGACTAATAGGCATTGCAATTTATTATGTATATGTTCATCATAGAAAACACATAGAGTGCCCTTTTACTCCTTGGACCATCATCAAACAATTGCATGGATACTTTGAATTTTTATCAAATTGTGATGTTACTTTGGCTACTATTAAGAAACCTACCACCCCATCTTGTGTGAACACAACTTTAAGGAATGATTAGTTGACATACATTGATCCTCCACATATGGCCGCATCTACAATTGAGGACATTCCATCTCCACACATTGTTTCATCTACATTTTTGGACACTTCCACATCCATTTTTGCTTCTTACAAGTTTAGATATGCTTCTGTAAGAGCATTTTGTGGTTTGATGCAGTAAGCTATTCATATTGGTCTTCCAAAGATAATTAATAAGGACACATTTCTACCAAACATTACACCTTTGTTTGTATAATCCCACATTGTAGACTTGGAAGACACCATTGAGAACATTTATCTCCTCTTTAATGATAGCTTCTATGGAGTTGATACTTATTCTTCAAACAATTCAGGGGTGCATTCAAACCTTAGTATTCTTTCTTTACCTTTATTTTCTTCGACCATGGTAGTACCATATTTTTATTGGTCCAATTGTATCTCTGATGGCAAGCACTATATATTCGTGGTTATTGAACCTAAATATTCTATGGTACATGATTCATCATATCACTATTTGTCACATTTTGGCATTGGTGTAGAGATCTTTGAACAACATTTAGAGAAATGGTCTTACATAAGATGATTTATGGTCATTCTTTGGAATGAGCTCATAAGAGAAAGATTTTCTACCTACAGTTGGTTTGTTAATGGATGATTTCCCTACACATCGATTCAAATTCAATTCATTTAAAATAAAACCCACCAAATAAAACAATTTCAGCTTTGAGATGAAATAAAATCATACCCGAATTCTTTCTTGCAGAAGTAGTGAAATAAAATGGAGGTGGGTATAAGAGGGCTTCCATTACGAGTGAGAATGATAATATAGTGCAGCCATTGAAATGAGGTGGGCAAATAGTGCAAATCCAATAATTTTGTAAACAAGCTATGTTATTAATATACAATTTCTTAACACAGAACTGGGAAAGTGCCCTAATTTGATAATGGTGGAACAAAAAACTATCTGAAGATGCAACTTACCATGGCCACGAATATAGCCAAATCATAGAAAAGGAAAAACTTAAAAGCAATCTATTTTCTCCATATTCATTTGTTGAGCATATCAATGAAAAAAAAAAATTGATCTTATCAGATCCAAGCACAAGCAACTCATACCTATTTTTTCCCCAGCTGGTGACCTCTTGTCAAAGTTGATTGATTGCATAACCAAATACTTATGATTTTAACCCTCGCCAAATATCTGTGAAACCAAATCATGGTAAACCAAATTCCTATTGATTTCATAACCAAATGTTGGTTGGTTGAGATGCTTAGTTTGACCTAAGTTAATGATTTTCTTCCATTACTCTTTACAGTGATGTGGACTAGCAGCAACAAACAATGTCTCTCGACCTCCTTCTCTCCCATGTGATGATACCATCTTCAATATTTTGTAAAATGATTTGGTTTCAATTTTTTTTTCATCTATAGCCCACAACTGTCAGAATTTTGATGGTCTATTTAAAACCCATCAGAATTCCAACACCATCGGGGACTATTACAAAAAAAACCCATATTCACAAAAAAAAAAATTCATCCGTCGGAAGTTGTCGTCAAAATTTGGCCTCAAATGTAGTAGTGAAGGATTCTCCGCACCACCAGATTCAAGCACCTCCAACTTGCTATTCAGAGACCCATGTTTTAAATTTAAACTCTTAATTTTATGGAAAGCCCACTCAATTAAGATATAATTGAAGATCGCTCACTAGATTGATGAAGTATGGATTTCAAAGTTACTTTTATTTGTATTTAATAACGTGAATTCAAAATTGACCACAATTTATTACTTCTTATTTAAATAATAATGGAATAAGATATTATACAATAGAAAGAAACCTTTAAATGGATTGTAACTCAAGATATGTAAGTAGGTCAATTTATTAATTTCATGCCAATTATGTTTAGATAATTGTATTTCATGTTATGCTTATGTTATATAATATGTTTGGTTGATTCACCATTGATAAAACTAATGCAAATTTTGAGTCATTTCATAGCTCATGATAATTGTAAATGATCAGTGAAGTGTTTAGGATTGTTTCAGTACAAGTTAAATTGTTATTTTATTCGCTCTCTACACATGGTGGATATTGATTTTTATTAAGGAAAAAATAGATTTTTGAAGGTACTCGAAACCCTTCACATCAAGAACTTACAAGATAAAATGTGAAATAACATATCAACCAGACACAATGTTGCTTGAGAGTAAATAGGGACACCAATAGAAAAAACCCAAAAAAAGGAATAACAAGAACCAAAGAAAGAATAGTAGAACTAGGTCATATTATTCAAAGTCTCAACAACCTTTGCCTCCAGTTGGTTCATATTCTGCGCCACCTTTTTCAGATATTGAATATCCTAAGGAGGATTATTTTCCTTTCTCTTCAAACTGGCTTGGGTTATCTTGCTAGGCCTAGTAGAATATTCAAGTCACTTATCCTTGTCTAAATCCATCTCAATGACTGACCTTTCCTGATGCACATTCTCCAAATTGGTCACCATGGTATTCATACTCTCAATAGAGGTATTTATGACTTTATGGCTAAGAGAAATAATGTTCTAAAGAGATTCCTTAATATTCTTTAGTTTATCCCCAAAATCGAAAGTTTTTCTTTCATAGTTTTTCTTCAACTTTTCCTTGGCATCAACTATTTTTGAAAGGCAATCAGTAATAGAGTTCTTCTCCTCCTATGTCCATATCTCCTTAACTTTGGTACCCTGTACATTAGGATTCAAGCACCACTGGATTCAAGCACCTCCAACTTGCTATTCAGAGCCCTGTGTTTTAAATTTAAACTCTTAATTTTATGGAAAGCCCACTTAATGAACCTAAAAAAATCCATCGTCTCATGCCAAGCAATTTCCAAAATGTTTGTAGTAATCTCTTGATCTAGTTTGAAATCATCAATGCTAAGTTAAATAGGAGAATGAGACCTATTATCTCTATCCATAGGGGGTGAGAAGAAAGGGAATCACCTGAATCCGGGAGAGAAAGAGAAGCATCTTCCTTGTGCACACTGAGGGAATCCTCAAACACGGCCACCTCTTTGCCCTTTCTTTGAGGACAAGCTTTCAAACCCTTACCAACATTATTTTTACCAAGAACAAGGGAATGGGTAGCTAACTTCACCAAACCCTTCAACTTACCCTTCCCAATGGGCAAAGGTTTAATGAGCTTCTTAGTAACCATTTAAGCCATTTTAGGAGGAAAAAAATTCTCTTCCTGTGTATCCATTCTCCATTATTCATCATCATAATTAGTTTTCCCCATCTGTGATCATCATTCGACACAAAGATAGGGGAGACTTGGGCACAAAGAACACGATGGCTTCAAAGTGATCATAAATTAAAATTAGAAGCCCCTCATGTAAAATAAGGTTTTTATGAGGGTTCTCTCTATGTTCCAAAATATTGGTATTTAGGGAAGACAAAAGTTAGAAAGGGAGCGAGACCCTCACATTATGCCTGAAGTGATTAAGAAATATGAAATGATGCCCAAATTCTCTCATGAAGCAGTCATATAGAGTGATATACTATATTATCACCTGTAGAAATTCCCACCATAGCCACTTAATTACCTTTGTTTCATAGAAACTCTTATCACCCTTAACCAAATCTTTCTTTTCCTTGTTAGATTTCAGAAATTTCTTGACCAAATCGTTAGAATACTTCCTATCTCTGTAAACTTTGATGCCCTCAATGGAAAATCTAGTCACCTCAGCAATGAGATTCTCACAGACCACTGTCAGCCTCCCAAACTGATTCAACTTTCCCTCCTTCCACTCCTTGGCAAAAACTTTGGTAACTTTAGGGTCCCAACCATGCAATTTGTCAATTTACGGGGTGATTTCCTCCTTGACCAGAAGTATCCAAATAGTAGTATTAGCTCTCACCTCCCATTTCAATGTCTATAGAGATCTCAATCATAGAGTTTTTTGTAAAAATGAAAAACATGGTTAAACAAACAAGCCAAAAAAGCCCCCAAAATGAACAGTTAGTGTGCAAGAAATAATGAATAGCACTTTCCCAAAAATCACCTGGATGGACTCCATAAATGGTAATAATGACACATCTCATCAACAAAATCATTTAATTGAGGGGATGAAAACACATTTACCATGTAAACTATCATACCTAAGCAGAGCTTTGACATCATCCTTTGGGTTATCTTCCTAGCAGTAACCCCCTTATTTGATAAAAAAATAGCCACCCTATTAGTTTCCTTATATGAGTGGGAAATAAAATAATTATCAAAAGATTGAATAATTTATTTTGATAAATTAATCCACCCTTCTATAGCCCAAGAGGCTTTGTTTATTCCTTTGAGACACTGAATAATATTATTGGAATCCTCTTCAATCCATATTTTTTGCAATTGTGTACGCGAGCTAAGGATAAGGTTTGATAAGCCCCTATGGATTTAGCAAGGTGGTTGGTCTGGTTACCCATGGGGAATGCCACTGCCATAATTAACTTTTTATTTTTATCCATGATCACTCCCCTACACATGGTTTTCCCTAGATTACCCTTAGCCACCTCATCAAAGATAATTTTCACCCAGCCCTCAAGAGGAAAACTCCAAAACACTCAATCCTTGGGTTTCTTAATTGATCTTATAGCATTAGAGTTGTTAATTTTGACCTACCAATCCTTAGAAACCATAAAGTCATAATCCTGATAGAATTGCTTCTCCCCATTCATAAATTGAACATCAAGAATGTTGTTATTCTCTCCAATGGCTCTAAAGATTTTACCAAAGATAACCTCCGTCGAGAGAGCAATTTCCCAAAAATTCTATTATTTCTTTCTTTCCATATGCCCCACGCAACATGAGGAAAACCATATGACCACTGTAACTTTACAACTTGGTTGGCAGATGGCACTTTCCATTGGTAGTAGAAATCCATAATTGTTTCAGGAAACACCCAACTGAGGTTCCATCGCTACAAAACCCGATCCCAAATATCACAAGAAAATGAACAATGAAGGTAAAGATGATAAATAGACTCAGTTGTTGCCAAACAAATATAGCACCTATTAGGTAACAAAAATCCCATTTTGCATAAATTATCAGTTGTTAACAAATTATCCTAGAGAAGGATCCAAAGAAAATTAATAATTTTAGGAATAAGATTCTTCACCCAGGCCTTCTCCCACAGAGGTAGAGGAGAAGAGGACTGAGACAATAAATATACAATAAAAGAAACCAAAAAAACCAAAGGGGGATGCCCTCCAAACCAACTTTTCCTCCACACCCAATTGTATGATGAAAGAGTATAAAGATAATTAAAGGGCCAAAATATCCTCATGAACTTGGTTAAGGTTAACCGAACTACCATCCTAAGTCAGTAATCACCTACAAACTTACAAAAATTGATCTTGAAATCCTTCACATAAGGGAAAAAAGAATAATTATAGCACACAGGCTCCTGAAAAATGAATATATCTTCCCATAACAAGATCCTCTTGCCATCAGGAATTCTCCATCTAGCACCCTTCGCAACCACCTTCCTAGCTTTAATGACATTGTTCCATTAGGTGGAACTAGAGTGAAGATTTTGAGAATGGAGAAAATCCTTAATGGTACTAACAATATGCAAGTATTTACTATGCTATATTGAATTCCATTCTCTTTTGTCAGAAAAATTTCTCCACACCTGCTTAGTAAGAAGGGATTTATTGAAGGTTCTGAAATTCCTAATACCAAGGTCACCATTTTATTTGGTCTACAAATTGCATCCCAAGCAATAATTAGAATCCTTTTCCTCTCTTCAACCCCAAACTGTAAGAAACATTTCTGAATCTTCCCAATGATATCTGTGAAATTCAAAGGGATTTTAAATAGACTAAGAGTATAAACAAGCAAGTTCTGGATAGAATATTTAAGCAATTGAATCTTCCTTGTCTAACTAAGAAAGACACCTTTCCATCCAACCAAATTCCTACTGAATCTATCAATCATAAAATTCTAGAAAGAATCTGGGAGTTTAATACACAGAAGAAGGCCAAGATGAATGGAGGGAAGAATGCCAATTAAACAGCCCAGATGGACACAATTTTCTAATGTCTCTCTTCTAGAGTGCTTAAAAAAAAGAGGGAGCTCTTCCTCAAATTTAAAAGTTTTCCTTAAGCCTCTTCATAAAGAACCAATATCTTATTGAATGCCCTTGCTTCCCTAATAGTCAAACTACCCAGCATAAATGTATCGTCAACAAATTGTTGACAAGAACACACTAGAGGAGATGAGGAAGGCTTAAGGCCTTTCAAGTTACCTTTACTAACCATTTTATGCATGAATCTACCTATAATTTCTACCATAATCGTAAGAGGATTGGTGAAATGGGGTCACCCTGTCTAAGGCCCTTGGTCACCTTAAAGAAATCAGAAAGGGAACCATTGACTATAACAATAGTACTTGAAATGGAGATAAGATTCTAAATGAGCTTTAGAGATTTATCCTTAAACCCAAAAGATTCCAGAACCATTCTATCATAGGATTTTGATATTTCCAGTTTCATTAGGAACCCTTGCTTTTCAGAAACCTCAAAGGAGTGGATATTCTCATGCATTATTATTATGGAGTCAAGGATCTGCCTACCCAGAACAAAACCATTTTGCTGGGGAGAAATTAATGAAGGAAGAACAACCAACATCCTCAAGGTTAGGACTTTGGAAATGATTTTATAAAAGGAATTACAAAGACTGTTGGGTCGAAAAACAACTAAGGTATCAGCCTCAGAGAATTTAGGGATGGGAAAAATAAACATGGAATTTAGCTCCTCCAAAATATTCCTTGACCCAAATAATTCCTTAATCGCATTCACAAAATCCTCAACAATAATATCCCAAAAGGCTTGAAAAAAGAACATGATAAATCCATTTAGGCCTGGGGCTTTACTACCTTCAAAAGAAAACAATTCTCTCTTAACTTCTTCTAATGAGGTAATCACCATCAAAGATTTGTTGTACTTATCATTCAAGATGTTAGGGATTGAATCTATGAGGCTTTGTTAGGAAAAATCATCCAATCTGATATCTGCAAAAGGAGGTTGCTAAAAAACTGGACTGCTTCACTTCTTATTTCCTCTTCCTTTTCAATCTTGACTCCATCTTTAAAAATCTATGATATCATATTCACCACCTTATGTTTAAGTGTTTTCTTATGGAATAATATAGTATTTTTTCCCCATAAGACAACCATAAGGATCTATATCTTTGTTTCCAAAATTATTCCTCGTAAATAAAATCATGATATTTAGTAAGGATCTCATTTTCTCTAACAAGATAATCAACAATATACCCTTCTATCTGAAGCTTGTCCTGATTTTTTTTTAGCTCAAGTTCCCCAAAGTCTTCCTTGTTCTATTTCTTAATATTATATTTTACTTCCCTTATCTTTTTGGCTACCCCAAATATAGTCGTCCTAGCCACCTTAAGGTTCCACCAACATCTAATACAATATCTCAGCTACGGATGGGAAAGCCACATCCTTCCAAATTTGAAAGGGAAATTCCTTTTTCCAAAAACAAAATCAGCAAAAAAACTTATAGGGTAATGGTTTAACCCTATTCTGGATAATCCAATAAGAGAACAAATATATTTGATTAGCCAACCATTAGAGATAAGAGTGCAGTCTAGTCGCACCTAATTCAAATCATTCCTAGCCCTCCTATTTCTCCAAGTGAAAGCGGCTCCCTTTACGTCGATATCATGTAGACCTTGGTCATTAATAAAGTCCATGAAATCCAATATGTTGTCCATGTGCACCTGAGACCCTCCAAACTTCTCTGCCTCATGAAGCAACATATTGAAATCATCCATAATAATCCAGTTCTCTTTAGGGAATTTCAAGCAAAATGAGGTTAAATTGTTCCAAAATTTTCTTGTAATGGTTTTATTGTTAGGAACATAGATATTGGATAAAATCTAGCAAAAATCGTCTCTAATATGTTTAAAATTGGTGGCAACATGATTAGCGTCAACCCAAACTAAATTACCTTGAATATAGTTGAGGTTCCAAATAGTAACTATTCCACCAGAGGCACCATCAAAACTATTACCACTAGCACCAAAGTTATTAGAAATGCTTAATCTTTTACACTTTTTACTTGGGTATCTTAGTCTCCTAAACTAACAATAAATATGCCTTATGATCCTAAAAAAATTGTGTAGAATATCTTGTTTATGATAGCTATCAATCTTCACATATTCCATGACATAATCTTCATCTTTTACCTAGAGAGTATATTTTGGGGATGGTTCTTCGCACTCCATCCATAATATTTTTGAGGCACTCCTGCTCCCTGTGCCATCTATACAGTTTCCTTCTTACTGATCTCTTGGCACCACCACAATCAAACTTTGATATTCCTAGTGGAGAATCCTGATGGAGGGTTCATTTTCTTCCCCTTTTTCTTATCCACTCTAGTAAAAGAGTTCTCTTCTTCCATGTTAGTATTGTCATGACTATGATTTTCTTTTCTAGAATCCAAAACTCTATCCATACCATTCCTCTAGACATCTTTTGTTCTGAGCTAGGACAATCCTTATTTGGATTTAAGACTACCAAAGCATTGGTGTATCTAACTTGGAAGAAATATTATAATATCAGATAAGTAGATGTAACCTCATCAGGTGGCCTCTATTCAAAACACAAGGGAAAAGTAGAATTGCCTTTTTAGATTAAATATGAGAGCCTTGAAGGGACTCTAAAGACTGAGAACCTAAAGGTGGTGTAACAACTTCTACACTAGAGTGGTGGGAAAAATTAGTCACCTCCCCCTTGTTACCATTTCCCAGTTGTTTTCCAATCGACGCTTGATCCTCTTTCTCCACTACACTTTTCTTATGAACATTATTTGGGTTAACAACAAAACCTTTTTTTCTAGCATGGTCCCCCTTAACCAAAGTCTCAGGCCCTCTTTCATATTTCTATGTGTGTTGATGTACACAAGCCCCAGATGATCATCTCCTTTATTTATTTCATCTTCATCATTTCAATCATGAGTCTCTCCCTCATCCATTGGTCCACCATTTTTGTTATCCACAATCATTGAGATAGTCTTGTCTCTGCAATCATCAATGTCTCCACCATGTTCTGGTTCTTTGGAATACACATCCCTTAACCACCCTCCAAGCTCTTGACTTTCCATATCTAAGTCTTTCTGGGCCCCTTGTGTGCTAACAAAAGATGGACATTTCTTATCCCAATGCCTAGATTTCTTACAAAAAAAGTGGACAAAGGGAAAAGATTAAAATTCTATGTGTTGAACCCATTTCCCCAACTTGGAGACAATGTCTATAGAAGAAGGAATATCAATTGATTGGAAAAAACCAACACAGATTATGGCATAAACCAGTCTCTTCCTTCCATTAATCATATGATCTATAGACAAAATCTCCCCAAAAGAACTGGCTAAACCCCTAAAGATATCTTCATTCCAATATTCCAGAGGCAAGCGTGGAAGTCTAACCCAAACTGCGATGGATTCAAAAATGGAATTTGAGAGGTCCAGATTTGGGGACCATTTCATAAGTACCAAGGAGGACTTACCAATAACCCAGGGTCTGCAAACAAAATTTCCAATATGTACCCCTAGAAAGAAAAGGTAAAGGAGAAGAATCCTTTTAGCATGGCTGAGATACCCACCAGTCCTTTCAATATCCACTTCTTCCTAGAAAAATTTCTTGCAGTCTCAATATTGGGTCTTGGTCCCATAAAATTTCCCACCACAAATAAAGCCATAAGAGATATATTATGTTCTATTAATTGACCAGAAAAAAATATTTCAAGCCATCCAGAATTAGGATAAAAAATATTTCTAATTAGAGGGAAGACCGATTTTCTAGTAGGTTTAATCCCAAAAAGGGAAGACCATGACTTCTTATTCTCTCTTGAATCCCCTAAATTCGCATTTCCCTCCAAGGTCAAAAGATCCAGATATTGGGCCTCTGTTGTACCTCCCAAACCATTTCCAAATGGTCGACCATCTCTACAAGGCTTAGAAGACTTATCACATTGGTACACATGAAACCTATTAAAATTATTTCCAGACCATGGGTCCCCACCCTCAAAATCTGCATCATTTTTACCCTCGTCCTTTCCACCTACGTTCTAGACCACACCTAGAGAAATCGACCATTAACCACCAACATTTGAACCAACATCCTTGCACCCTTATCCCGCTTGTGCAAACCTCCTGCCACTGCTCTCCATTTCAAAACACCACTTTTTACTCTCATGGTGGATATTGTTGTTAATCATGCATGATCAATGAAGTGTCTAGGATTGTTTAAGTGCAATTTATATTGTTGTTTTAGTCACTTTAAACACATGGTAGGTATTTTTGTTTATATCTTAAGGTGAGTAGTGGTTTGTGTTTATTATCGACCGATCCTTGATTTTTCCTAAATTAGACACTCACATAAGATTAGAATTGATAGGGAAAGCTCCCTGAACACTTACGATCTAGGCATAGATAAGGATATAAAAAAAATATATAAAGAATCTTAAGGATTAAAAAATTGAAGTCACAACAAAAAGGAACCTTGAGTTAACTATGAAGTATTTTTGTTCAAAGTGCCTGACTTTCTATGTTTGTGTAAAGTGCCTGACTTTTAATGTTTGTGCAAATTCAATTTGTCTACTCAAATACCCATTTTACAAGGGAATTGTCTTCATCCAAGGGAGAGAAGTGAGAAAAAATGAATCACTGCACTAAAAACGTAATAAAATTTTATCTTTCAATCAAATTCAAGAGGTTAAGGAGGGGGAATAAAGACAATAAAATAACTTAGGAGATTAGAGAGGGAAATATTAAGAACTTAGTCGTCAAAGGAGGTTGAGGCTAAGTTGTGAGCATAGAAATTCTATGACCAACAAGAACTAAAGGTTAGTGAATTCTAAATTATAAAATAATTTATGATTAAAGTATATTGATGATAAATGTATACCCTGCAAACAAATTCATCTAATAAAAAAGGCACAATAGTGTTTCTTATTCTCTTGATTTGGTATGATTCACTCTATAATGAAATTATACAAATACAAATTTTACTCTATAATGAAACATAAAGGGCACTTGAAAAGAGAGTAAAGCATGGATAACCATTCATTGGAACTATTTATGTATTTATGCTCCTTGGTTGGTTTCTTTGAAAATCTATAAAATTCCTAACAATTAAATCAATTTCACTCAAGGCATTGGAGATGAAAACCAAGACTCGGGCATGTTCTATATAATCATATCTACTAGATTTGATGCTCAAATTGACAAAGGGATCCATAAATTTTCTAAGGAATTGAAAAGAAAGGGAATAGGAAGGATAATGAGAATTTCACTCAAGAATGGTCAACCTA
Organism: Thuja plicata; assembly: GCA_018584345.1. Taxonomy (NCBI): domain Eukaryota; kingdom Viridiplantae; phylum Streptophyta; class Pinopsida; order Cupressales; family Cupressaceae; genus Thuja; species Thuja plicata. The sequence goes on from MU225720.1 coordinate 1,906,958, forward strand.
AAATTTTTCCAAATTTTGTAGTTCTGTCAATTTCCTTCCAAACTTTATAAATTTTTTGAAAACTTGATCAAATATTATTAAGAAAGGAAACATGGAAAGGAGGATGCATATGAAAACATTTTAGAGCATTGAAATTTGATGTTTCTTACAACATAGATAATGTCCAAGTGCAATCAATCAACGTAAATTTAACAAATCACATTACTTTGAAAAGATAAGGAAGATAAAGAAATAAAGACACGCCCCTTCAATGTATAAGTTATTTCTTAGAAATTTTGGTCTAATGTATTTCTTAGAAATAGTAAATATTGTTAGGATTTTATCATGCCCCTTTTAGGTTAGAGAAAGATGAAATAATTTTATCTAAGGTAAAACCTTTTCACCAATTTGAAGGAAAAATACCATTATAGCTAAAAGCTTAATTGATTTTTTTGAGCTTTAGGTATGGAGATTTTTTTTAAATCTTTTTAAGTATTCACAAAATAATCTTTTAATTCTTAGCATATTGTGAAAAAAAATTATGTTGAGCTCCCTTTTTGGGAAAGTTGAAACTATCACAACACAACTTGTTAGCCTTTTTACTCTTTCCTCCTCTTTTCTTCCATGAATCACCTAGCATAAAATGCCTTGCTATCCCGTTGGATTTATGATCTTTCTCATTTCTCATTTCTCTCATAGGTTTTCTAGTGGGTTGGACCATGGAGTCTTATCTTGTCTTTGGCGATGCTCTTTCCCTTTCCATGTGCCCACTTGTGCTTTTGCAATAGTTGTCTGAATATGATACTAGTGGTTGAGACTTTTTTTCTATTGAGGTCTCTTCAACTAGTTGATTTGGATTTTTTTAGTACTAACCCATTTTTGTTTGTTGGTGTCTTTTGTCTTTTGTCTTCTTTTTTTGACTATGTGCCCTTGCACGTGGTTGTCTGAGTTGAGATCCTTTTTTGGGGGGCTTGTGTCCTTAAACTTAGTGATGACTTATCTCTTAGTAGTTTTTCCCATGATCTTTATCTTCCTCTCTCTTCTTTCTTCTCCTTTACTATAAGCATGAGGTGGACTCATACTCCTCCTAAAGTGGTGGTTAAATGTACCATCCTAAAATTTCATCACTAAGTAATTTTCCATTTAGCATGCCCCATTTTAGCATGTATGGGCTCTTGCATTTATTTCTAGTACTCCAACCTTGATCTCACTTTTTCATTTCAGTAGCCCCTCTTCAATTAAGACCTCAAGCCAAATTTATTTATTTATTTGGGCAGGGGGGAGGTGGGGGGGGAAGGTAGACCCGGTCAACCTATTCCATGCAATATGTTGAACCAGTCAGCTTGTTCCTTGATGTTTCCTCCAAAATCTGAATGGAGGTTCATCTTAATAGTTGAGAAGGAAATTTAATCTCTCGTCGAGCCTATTTGAGTATTAAGCTTTGAAATGTTTGTGAGGGGTATATAGGAAATCTACCTCTCCTCATTTGAGAACAAGATGATTGATGTTCAAGCTCTCTCCTATAATTCACATCCCAGGCATTATAAGGCATATTTCAAGCATCCAAGGCATTCTCAAGGAAATCTTTTTTATTTTTGCAAGCTTCTCTTCCATGATGGCAAAGTAGAGGAGATCATAATAAAGGAAGAATATTATCATTCATCCATTCAACATTTGAGTCTTTAAGAATCCATTTGATTCTCTTTCTTCACATGAAGCATTGTCGAAAAATACAACAATCATCATACAAGGCACGTCTTTTATAATTTCCTTTTAGGTTTTCTTGTTGATTCAAGCTATTGCATCAACATTTATGATCACATTCAAAGAAACATTTTTGTTGCCAAGGTAAAAAAACACTTCATGTTTCAGATCTATCCTTTTATCTATGTTAGCATGCTTTTTTTAGGATTGAGTAATACTAAGAGGGGGGTGAATCAGTATTACAACACTTTAAATTAAACTTAAACTAATTCCAAATAAACCATAAGATTGCTGAAATGAAAAGAACATAAGAAAATAACACACAACTCATAACACCAATATTTGTTGTTGAGGAAACCCTGACCAAGGGAAAACCCTAGTGGGGATGGTACCCACAAGCATGCACTAAAGTATAATGTCCTTGTAAGTAGACCTATCCCTGTTAGGAGCTGAGTATTACATAATAAATTTCCTTGTTAAGGAAATATCAACCTTGTTAAAGGTATACAACACCCTGTTACGGGTACACAAAGCTTACAACTCTTACAACCAATACTTCTGTTACAAAGTGTTCTCAGTAATGAACAAAAACAAGCATCTTCAATGCTTAGATAGTTCCAGTTGTATCTTCAATAATATTTGTCAACCTCTGATCTCATATCTTCCATCAATCATCTCTAACATCTCTTTCACACCTTCTCTTTACAAAATATTCTTCACACACACACACACACACACACACACACACACAATATTATAAATAAATATATATACACACACACACACACACACACACATACATATGTGTGTGTGTGTGTTACATCATTTAGTTGGCTCTCAAATACAATACAATATAGAATAAATACATACAAAAAGTAAATACAATATCAACGACCTTGTACTACCGAAGTATAGGTAATCCAAAATAACAATCCAACTTAGCATGTTTGGATTATATCTCATACTCCCTCAATCATCGTGACTGTTCATCTACTCTGTTTCACTGTTCCACTATCTTCACATGTCTTTAAAACACTCTAACTCTATGCGATCAACACCAAAACACAAGCAACCTTAACTGAAGGCCATACATATCCCAAAGTGTCTTCCTCTAAGCTTGCAAGTCATAAACTATCATGTGTGATCTTCACTATCCAAAATAGTACTACTATACTCTGTACTTTTGTTTCTATACTTAGTCATTTTCAAGACTATATCTTCAAAACTATACTTAACTCCAAGAGATCATCATATCATATGTTTTTCCATAAATGAAAACCCTCAAGTGTCCCATAACACTCCAAAATTCCTCACTTGCCAACAATCTCTCCCTTTGGCGTTGATGGCAACACTTAGTGAAAAATGACTTAGTGTCCCAACAAACACTAATTGTTCTCTTCTCTTTTCCTCTAATGAACTTTTACTTTTCTCTTCTTTTCTTATTTTCTAATTTTTCTTCTCTTCTCCCCCTTTGTCAATAATGGCAAAGGTGTACCCAAAATTTACAAAAAAATGCAGAATTTAGTGGTTGCTCACCAGTTTTAGAACATCTTGAAAGGAATCTTCCAAGATCTTCAATTATTCATTCCATGAATAAATCAACAATTGACTGTCATGTATCAGTCCATTCAATGCATAGGATGAAGTCTCTTCTTCTTTCAACTCAGTGGGCATAGAATTTGTCAATGAATCTGCATTCTTCTCCATATCAGATAGATGAACTTCAAGGATTGATAGCTTGGGAGTGATTTGACTCTTTAGAAAACCAAATATTGTCATTACTCTCCCTCTTTCTATATCCAAGACATATAATGAATTCCTTCGCCACAATGTCTTCAATATTATGAATGTGTCTGATAGGGTTTATACAATAGCTATATAATATCCTTCCATATATGATACAACTTTTGGCCTTTGATGTAGCTGATCTTAGAATTCCCAAGTCCCATAAAATAGGCTGGCATAATTCCCCCAACTTATTTTATAGATATCTTTTTCTATGCCTTCTCTTCACCGATCTTCACTAAGGACTCATAGTGACTATCAAAATCATCTAGTGCCATATTTAGCTTCTCTGCATCATCTTTTCCTTAAAAAACAATGGGTACTGGAAGTAGTTTATTCACAGTGTCAACTTATTTAGTAATTACCTTAGATTTTTGTCTCCTTTCCGCTCAGATCTTTCTTTTTCCTTTGTGAATGCGATGAAGGATAGTCTCATCAGTTCATCCTTGTCCATATTGTCAACATCCGTGCTTACAGACTTATTGTTTCTTTCCAAAAATAGAATAGTGGAAGTATCAATTCCATGCTTTAATTCAACTATTTCCTCTTCTCCTTTTTTTGTATCTATCTCTTCTCTCTATTTTGATTCTTCTTTCTGCTCTTCCTCTTTTTGTTCTTCCTCTTGTTGTCCTTCTTCTTCATCTACTACTATATTATCAATGTTTCCTTCCGTATAGTCAGGAAATGGAATCACTTCCATTTTAGTCTGGTTTATCCTTTTGAGTAAGTGGTTTGGGGTGATGGAAAGCACCTTGAATGGATATCTGACATGGATCTAGCTTTCTCCCTGTTCTGCCCCATTTTCCACTTTTCTCCAGCCCGTTTATGGCATCCTAAACTGTAAAACTAAGATTTTTGACCTCAGGGTCAAAATTGACCTTTCTGGGTCAAGGTCAACCTCAACCTTAACCTAGGTCAAGGTCAATCTTGACTTTTACCTAGGTTAGAATTGACCTTGATTCTGACCCAGGGTCCAGATTTCAAGTTTCCAGGGTTTCTAGATGTCGGGCTTCGGAAAAGTTCATTTCCCGCTTTCGGGTCGGCTATTTTGAGTTCCGAAATGATGAATCTTAAATTATATTTAATACAGGTCCACTTCTAGGGGTATAGGTCTAATGGGAATTTAATTCTTCTATGTAGGCCTCTCTAGAAGATTGTGCCCTAGATTGGTATATAAGGAAGCTTTCTCCTCTCATTTTCTCTAAGACTTGAATAAGTAAAATCTAAGTGTGAAGGACAAGCTAAGAAGCAAGACTTGAAGAAAGATAAATATCTATTGAAGAAATCATCTAATCTCAAGAATTCAAGTATTTAAAGACCTTCAAGAATTCAATTCATCAAGGAGATCCATTGGTAGCCATTGAATGATTCAAAGCTCTATGGAGCCCTCTTGTTGAAGATTTCTCCATCCACTTTCCTCCAAGCCTTTTCCTATTCAAAAATCCATTCAAGATTGGTGTTGAAGATCTACAAGAAATTGATTTGAGACATCCTACATTTGACATTCTACATTCTACATCCATTTGGTACATACATACTTGTGGATCCACAAATTCGAATCCGCCACAAGGGTTTCTATACAAGCAAGGTGAATTTGTTCAGTTACTTTGTTTATCTCTGCAATTTCAATTATATTTTAAGGTTAATTTCAAAACTGAGGTTTGACCAAGGAAAACCCCTCCCCCCAACAAACAAAACCATTTTTATTGTAGGTACAAGTTCAAAACAATGAATTGAAGTGTAGATCTGGATACCCTTTTCAGCGAACTATCAAGATCTAGAAACAAATTTTCTCTAAGATATTTTCGGTCAAAGTCGACATTCTGTTCTGGGTCAGAATAAATTTTTTTGGGTCAAAGGTGACATTAATTTCTGGGTCAAAATCGACATTTCTCTCTGGGTCAGAATCTCAAATTCTGGGTCAAAGTTGACATTGACTTGAGGGTCAAAATTGGAACTAAGCTGGATTGGAAAAATATTTCTGGGTTTTGTAGATCTCATAGTTTCGGTTCAAGAACTTGAAAATCAACAGTTTCTGAGACTTTCTGATAGGGTTTTCAGCAGGTTATTTTTTGGAGGTATGTATTTTATTCCATTTTCCTTTACAAACATTTCCAGATCTACATTCCTTATATTCTTCCTTATAAACTAAAATTAAATGTAAGATTATTAATGGAGTCATAGGGTAGCTTTTATGTGCAAACCTCCATTGTTCAAAACCCTATCTAGAGACCCTCCATTTTCCTCTTTACATTTTGGTGAGCCCACGATAGACAAGTCTTTCTTTTTGGTGTTAGATTTGCATCTTATGTTAGATCTTACATGCATTTAAAAGTAGATTTATTTTATGCTCTTGCATTTATATTTCAAAAATAAAAATCACAAATTTATTTAAAAATACAAAAACATTTACATTTTTCATGCTTGTAATGTTACTTTGTGTTCAACATGTATGATTTTTGTTTTGAATACTTTGATGAGGCTTTTGTTGCGAAAAAGGATAGATCCCCTAATGAGGTACATGGAAGTGAGGATGAAATTTTTTCAAATGAGATCTTCATTGATCCTATTCCTATTTCATCCTCCTCTACAAACTCTTAAATTGACCTTTACCATAGGGTGTGTGAATGGTTACCTTGATGTTCCACTATTTGCAACATTGATACACCTAGAAAGACTTCATTTAGTGCACGTGATGTTGCTTTGTCCTATCTTGTATTACCTTGTAAGGATATATTAGAGAAAGAAGATGAATTTAACCTTTCCCTCCATGGAGACAAGTTAATTATTGATGTTAATTCTTCTCCTAATATATGTCTTTTCTATGAGCCTACTTTAGAATATAATTATTTCTCCTTTAGGGATCAAGCTTTAGGTGCTCCTACAATGTTTTTTATTGATAGGGACGATAATCCTCCTATTTGGGATGAACCTTTGGATTTGGATGTTGATTACTCTCTTCCTCATGAAGTCATTGTGGATGATTCTACTTTTTGGGATGAACCCTTGGATAAAGATATTGATTTATCCCCTCCTCGTGAAGATGCCTTGATACAAGAGGGTGATTTATTACTGGATGACATATTCATACATGATGGTGAATTTTTTTTAAAACACACTCCCCTTATACATACATTTTAGAGAAAAAAGAAGACATTATAGATGCTTTAGCTCCATTTGGGATTCCTTCTAGTGATGAGGCATTAGAGGAGAATGATATGAATTCCCTTCATGATCTCCCTCTTAGTGATGATCTTATGGAGAATCAAGATCCTACCTTATCTCCTCCTAGGATGTCTTCTTTGCGTCCTTCTTGTGAATCTATTCGTAGTGTTGAGACAACTAACATGGTTTATCCAAAACCATTGTTGACTAGTAAAGGTTGTCCTCACATTACTATCAAGGATAAACCTAGGGATCCTTTGGATTTATTTGATAACATGGACTCTATTTCACATGCATATCATAAAAGGAATAAAAATCAAGCTAATCTAATGGTTCCTACTTATTTAGCACCTTCTCAACCCATTCTTACTCCTTCACCCCGTCTTCCTAGCAAGGAGTATGATTTGATAAACCAATTGCGCAATACACCTGCCAAGATTTCTTTATGGGAGATTCTTCAAACTTCATCTACATACCATGAAGCCTTTCAAAAATCTCTAGAAACTCTTCCCACTCTACCTCCTAATCAAGGGAGCATCAATGCCTTCTTACAGTGCATGCATGCTACCCCGGTTCCTCCTGACATTGTATTTACTCAAAAGGATTTACCTTCTAAAGAAGTTCATAAACAATATAATACTTTTATGGTTGTTGTTACTATCAATAATAGTATCATTCATAGGACCTTGATTGATAATGTATCCGGTCTTAATATTTGTAGCATGGACATGCTCAAAGTGATTAAAGCCGATCTTTCAACTATTCAACCTGATAATGTTCCTATACATGGTTGTGATAACATTTATAAGAACACTTTGGGCATCATTACCTTACCTATCAAAGTAGGTCCGGTCATCTTGAATACTCCTTTTTTTGTTATGCTAGGACCTCTTAATTATAACCTCCTTTTGGGTAGACATTGGTTGCATGAGATGCATGTTTTTCCTTCCACCCTTCACCGTAAAGTCAAGTTTATTCACAACAACATGGTGTATACACTTCATGCGGATGATGCACCAAATCCTTGTTTGAATAATCAAACCCACAATATTCCTATTCCTAACAGTAATCCTTCTTCCTCTATTTCTCTTCCTGGAGATGATTGGGGAACCTTGGATTTTAATCCTACCTTTATCGGAGAGTATAAGGTTTATAATCTTGATTTTATGAAGCAACAAAGAGAGTTTGAACAATGAGCTTTTGCTTCTACTTCTCATTCCCTTCATAATAACTTTGTCACTGCTTCTTGTAACACCCCAAAATTGGCACCTAACAGCCTAATCAATTTTGGTGCATTTTCTCATCTTCGAAGTCCTATTGTATTAGGCAAATTCTTTTCCTAATTGACTTTAATTGACTGAGTTTCAAATGTAGAAAACCCAAATTTGCATAAATCTGACATT
>MU225720.1:1931548-1944633 GCA_018584345.1 Thuja plicata
ACTAGTTAAACAAGGATTCCATGGTCAAGGATGTGGTAAGCATAAATAGGGAATTCAAATGCCCTTACAGAATGGGGGGCATGAGAATTCTTATGGATTGGGATTTAATCCTCAACAACACATCAATAAAAACATCTTAAATAACACTTCAAAATATGATGAACCTATGAAAAAATTTGACCAAGAAGTTCTTTTTCCTAAACTCCTTCGTGCTAAGATGATTACTAGACCTAAACACAAAAAAAAATGTAGTCCACACTTGAAGACTCTTACTTTTTGTTTGTATCATAGATTTCATGATCACTCTACTAATGAATTTCAAGATTTACATTATAAGATTAGGAATCTCATTGATAGTAAAGTTATTTATTCAACATGTGGCAATGAGTTATATTTCAATCCTGTTTTCTCTAAATAACATTTATGTTCCTATTATGGGACTCTACATTATGTAAAAAATGTTAACCTAATCCTTGGGAGCTCATTGTCTTGCATAGTGTTGTGAGCAATATAATAGGTCCCCTTTCATCCTTGTTCCTACGCTTGGGGGGAAAGGATGCCATCTCCTTCTTTTTTGTCTTCCCGGGATCCACTTTTCCCTTGGTTAAGTAGTATCTATCTATTATGTGATATCCAATCATACATGAAAATTTTGGTTTGCATTGAGGATCTATGTCCTTGATTATAACCTATTTTGTTGTTTGACACAGGGTTTCCATGGTTGATAAATCTCTCACCTTGGAAACTGAATAGTGTGCTATCCCTCGCAAGGGTTAATTTTTCACTTCTTGCATGATATCTCTTTGCATTCGTCCCTTCCATGGCCTCATAGGAGCTGTGACCTTCTTGTCTTGGAATAGGTGTTATCTATGGATATTGTCTTGATGTTGAAGAAGGCTTTATCCTTGTTGTTTTCTTTCCTTAACATGACAAAATAGTATGTATTTTTCCATCTTAAGGAGGGGGGCATATATACGGCCTCCCTCATTCTATATTATGCATTTTTGTTCTAACATTTTGTTTTGCATCATGCTAAATTCTCTGAAGGTAACACACATAATTTTCTAAATCTTGAAGAGATACGTATTCAATTACAATTCAATATGCTAAATCCTCAGAAGGTAACACACATAAGTTTTTAAATCCTGAAGAGATACACATTTTACAAGTGTATTACATGGTGATATAAGGATATGGATCCATGGGTACTTCATAAAAGCCATCAGAAGATGCACTACATACATTCACAAATCTTCCAGAAGGCGCACAACTTTATGGGGTAACTATCAAGTGCTTTCTTGGTGGGTCATCTTGTCCTTTTGTGGTTCACAGTGAGATACACACATCTCATTAGGCGAGGTAATCACACCGTCTCTCTTTTCTCCTTAACTGGCGATGTCTCTCTTATCATGATATTAGGGTTGATAAAGACTTAAGTTCCTAGGGGCTTGAGGATTCCTTTGTCCCTTTTAATTTCAATAAGATTATTTGTTCTTCATGATCTCCTTTACCAAGAGTTTGCATCGAGTCCATACTCTTGGTAAAGTGGGGGCTAAATGTATAGTCAGAAAATAGAATCACTTCTACTGTAGACTGGTTTAGCCTTTTGATTAAGTGGTTTGGGGTCATTTAAAGCACCTTGAATGGGTCTCTGACTTTGATCTGGCTTTCCCCCTTGTTTTGCCCCATTTCACACTTTTCTCCAGCCTATTTTTGGCATCCTAAACTGCAAAACTGAGATTTTTGACCTCAGGGTCAAAATCAACCTTTCTGGGTCAAGGTTGACCTTAACCTTAACCTAGGTCAAGGTCTACCTCTACCTTGACCTAGGTTAGAATCAACCTTGATTCTGACCCAGGGTCTAGATTTCAAGTTTATGGGGTTTCCGGATGTCGGGCTTCAGAAAAGTTCATTTCCCGCTTTCGGGTCGGCTGTTTTGGGTTCTGAAATGATGAATCTTAAATTATATTTAATATAGGTTCAATTCTAGGGGTATAGGTCTAATGGGAATTTAATTATCCTATGTAGGCCTCTCTAGAAGATTTTTGCCCTATATTGGTATATAAGGAAGCTTTCTCCTCTCATTTTTTCTAAGACTTGAAGAAGTGAAATCTAAGTGTGAAGGACAAGCTAAGAAGCAAGACTTGAAGAAATCATCTACTCTCAAGAATTCAATTATTCAAAGACCTTCAAGAATTCAATTCATCAAGGAGATCCATTGGTAGACATTGAAGGATTCAAAGCTCTATGGAGCCCTCTTGTTGAAGATTTATGCATCCACATTCCTCCAAGCCTTTTCCTATTCAAAGATCCATTCAAGATTGGTGTTAAAGATCTACAAGCAATTGATTTGAGACATCCTACATTTGAAATTCTACATTCTTCATCCATTTGGTACATACATACTTGTGGATCCACAAATTCGAATCCGCCACAAGGGTTTCTATACAAGCAAGGTGAATTTGTTCATTTACTTTGTTTATCTTTGCAATTTCAATTATATTTTAAGGTTAATTCCAAAATTGGGGTTTGACCAAGGAAAACCCCTCCCCCCAACAAAAAAAACCATTTTTCTTGCAGGTACAGGTTCATAACAAGGAATTGAAGTGTAGATCTGGATACTCTTTTCAGTGAACTACCAGGATCTGGAAACAGATTTCCTGTCAGAGATTTTGGGTCAAAGTCGACATTTTGTTTTGGGTCAAAATTGGAAATCTTGGGTCAAAGGTGACATTAATTTTGAGGTCAGAATCAACATTTCTCTTTGGGTTAGAATCAGAAATTCTAGGTCAAAGTTGACATTGACTTGAGGGTCAAAATCAAAACTAAGCCAGATCGGAAAAAGATTCTAGGTTTTGTACATCTCACAGTTTCAGTTTAGGAAAGCGGAAATCAACAATTTTTGAGACCGTTTGATAGGGTTTTCAGCAGGTTATTTTTTGGAGGTATGTATTTTATTCCATTTTCCTTTACAAACATTCGGATTTACATTCCTTATATTCTTCCTTATCAACTACAATTAAATGTAAGATGATTAATGAAGGCATAGGGTTTCTTTTATGTGCAAACCTCCATTGTTCAAAACCCTATCTAGAGACCCTCCATTTTATTCTTTACACCTTCAAATGAGTCTTTTTCATCAAGTGAAGTGTTAAGGATCATAGGCACACCAGAAAAAAAGAAATTTGGTTGCATGTCAATACTCACTTCGCTTTTCTCAATATTTTCCTCAACTGACTTAGAGCTCCCTCCAATTCCTATAGGTGTAGGCATAATAGGTTTAGGAGGTGAAGTTTTCTTAGGAATATTGCTCATAAGTATTTGATCTATTTCCTTTTGAGTATCTTCTATGACTTCATCATATTTTATACCCATAATTTTCACTAATCTTGCTTTAGTTATCAAAAAAGGTTTGAGTTCGTCAAGTATTTTCTCTCTCTCCTATACAAAAACTACTGGCAACATATCCTCAATAACTTGACTCCTAATTGGCTCATCTTGTATATTTGTGAGTTATTTTCTAATCTCCATTTTACCATAAAATTCCTCAGGTATACTGCTCTCTATCTCTAATAGTGTTTTCTTGAAAACAAGTATATATTCAATTACCATATCCTCTATCAAGACTTGATTACTAGATTCATACCTCTCATAGTATCTACTTAATGTGTTCAAGTTTCCATCTCTTACAATCCTTTTCTATAGTAACTTCATGTCTAGTTTCCATATTTGTCTTACATTGGTGGTTTCTTTTTCAACTTTCTTCTTATCTTCCACTTCAACCTTTTGCTTCTTAGGGCTATTTGGTTAGGTTGATCTAGTGTTTCTTCTCAGTATGCTCACAGGTGTCTCTTCTAATGTTGTCTTCATAGGTGTAGTGGATAGGTCAATAACAGTAGAAGTGGGACTTACTATGTTTTATGTTTCAGAAGATGGAGGGGCTACAATTCCAATGCTCACTGATCCAGAAGCACCATCATTCATCTTAGTCCTTACTTCCTTTAACTCTTCCTTAGTCATTCCAGCCTTGGCTTCCATATCATCAACCATTTTATCTATCTTTCTCTTCCTTATACTTCTATACTATTCTTCTCTAACTTTAACTAATTTCTCTTCATATGTGCCTCATCTCTCCTTAGATGTATCAACTTCAAATGCCAAAATATGTTCTACTTGCATAAATAGAACTTCTGAACTGACTTCATAGCCCCATAGGGTAACACCATTTCTTCCTTGGTACAACTAACTTAAAACACACACAATTAGGTTCAACCATGAAACATATTATATCCTTGTATCTCTCAATCAACTCTTCACGAATTCTGACTCTTTCCTTCATTTGCCTCTGTGGAATTTTTATCATCCCAAATAGTTCTCCATCCACCCATATGTTTTTTTGTCTTTTGTAACTTTGTGATATCTGAATACCAGTGGGTATGATTTCTATCAATGCTCTAGGATGCATTCCAAGGAACTTATGCTAAATATGGATATACATGTAAACTAGAAGTCAACCAAATCTAAAAGCCTTAGATTTATCATTCTTGATAATATTCACATTCTCTAGAAACTGTTGTGCCAAAACCTCGCATAGATTGAATTTTTTTTTTCCTTTACCATCCTATAAGTGATCATAATAACTCATGCTGAGACTGAATTAGGTCTATTGCTGCAGTAAAACTTATATCCAAGTATCATTGCAAATATTCTTACATCCTGGTGGAAAATATCATTCATTGTCATTGATCGCCTGTCCCATTTAGATTGTGTTAGGGTTTCAACTTGTTTATTTGTATTCTTTTCTACTACAGGGATAAATCAAGTGTTTTCTAGCCTAGTTATGTCATGAATTAATTAACTACAAATCATTACAAGTTGCTCCCCTATCTAAATGAATTGGTCATGGACTTTGCTAAGTATTGTTTTAAACCATTCTTCTTCGCTGAAATCATACATGTCTATCATTTTAATAATGCTCAGGTTATCTAGGTGTTTGAACTCATAATTCATTTTACCATATGGTCCAATCATGTCCTTCATTTCTCTAAAAATCTTTGTCTCCCAATGTCTCATATTTGCAATGTGTCTATGCCCTAATATCTTCTACATGAAGGACGTCGTATGGTGTTTGGGAAAAATCTCCTTCAGGGTCTTCCTCACAAGACATAAAGGGATGTTTATTGAATTTATATCTAGGTCTATCCATAAAATCATAAATCAATGGTGCATCCATAACTTCTACTTGAGTAGATAGTCTTAATACCTTAAACACGCTGAAATTCAAACTTCTGCTTCAATCAATCACGCAATGTGGATGCTTGGTAGTCTGATAAGCTGTAAACACTGCTCTCCTTGGTTGTTTCTCTTTAAATGGTGAAGAAATAAGTAAATTTGACGTCTTTTATTCATTTTTAAGTGATAAAATGCACTTTAGCTAATAAAATCAACTCCACACAATGTCTAGTCAATCACAAATCTCGCAATCACGGAATATGAATCTTCAGATGTTGCAATCATAGATATATAGGTTCCATAAGGTCTTCATACACTATAACCAAGCTCGCATGAGCTTACTCCTCAAAATCAGGGGCTGGATATAATTTGGTGTCTTCATCCAAAGCTCCCCCTAAGGCCATGCTTGGCCATTTAAGTCGATCAAACTTTGTTATCATTAGGTGAAGACTCAGTAGCATCTACCGATTCTTCTTGAACCTATTCTTCACTTGACTATTTGAATTTCCATACCTTATTACTCTTTTTATCTTCTACTTTCTTGAAACAAATGTCAAATTCACTTCTATATTCTGTAAGACTCTTACCAGTATCACTATCATTATTCTTTGTATCCATAGGAGGTGGTACTCTTCTATTGTCTGCTCTATTGTACCTACAAAACTTTTCTATATGCCCTGGGTTGTTACATTTGTAACATATAGGAGGTGATCTGTTCTGATTTACCTACAACATATAATACCTTGTGATGTGCCCAAGGTTATTAAATTTGTAACATGTGGTTTTATTCGCTGACTCTTTCCTAGTGTTATCTTTTCTGTATCTAGATTGATTAGGTTTCCCACATTCTTCTCTCTTGTGCCCATATGCATGAAAATTAAAGCAATAACCAAAAAAAGGTTTTAAAGGGGATTTACCTCTACAAAATCTCTTCATGTGTACATCCTTGTTACATCCAAAACATCTACCTCTGAAAGGTCTGATCTGTTCTTTAGGTTCTTCAAGAGTAGGTTTTTCTCCATCAGTCTTCGCATCAGATTTTTCTTCTTGATTCTTGGAACATTCAGCTTCATTGAAGCCAACACCACTCATGTCTCCTTTAGGTTTCTATCTTTCTCTTTGTTCATCAATCAAGTAACTACTCATGTGAAGTCTCTCAATATGTTTCTGATTATATTTCTCTAGTTCCAGATACTTGTTCTTGTAGTGATCAAGTTCAGGCTTCATTTGTCCCATTAGAATATTAACATCCTTCAAAGCTTCTTCACTTTTTTTAGTATCCTTTTCTTGTTAAATCTCTTTAGCTATCGTTTCATTATTTTTTTCAAGTTATTTTATCTGATCTGAATTATCATTGTCTAAATCCTCTTTTAGTTTCTTATTTAATCCTTCAACTCTTCTCAATTTGAATCTCAAGTCGCCATTCTCTGCTTTTGCTTTGTCAAGGTCCTCAAGTGCTTCTTCAAAGTTTTCTTCCAAACTTTCAAAGTCCATCATGATCTCCCTTAAGTTGTTAAAATTTCTCTCTAAGGGCCAACAACTCTGATACCAATGGTAAGGATTGAGTAATATTGAGGGGGGGGGGGGGGGGGAACCNGGGGGGGGGTGAATCAGTATTACATCACTTTAAATTAAACTTAAACCAATTCCAAATAAACCATATAATTGCTGAAATGAAAAGAACATAAGAAAATAACACACAAATCATAACACCATTATTTGTTGTTGAGGAAACCCTGACCAAGGGAAAACCCTGGTGGGGATGGTACCCACAAGCACGCACTAAAGTATAATGTGCCTGTAAGGAGACCTAGCCCTGTTAGGAGTTGAGTATTACATAGTACATTTTCTTGTTAAAGGAATATCAACCCTGTTAAAGGTATACAACACCCTGTTAGGGGTACACTGAGCTTACAACTCTTACAACTATGTGTGTATTTTGTGGACCTGCAAGCTGCAACACAACACTTCAATATGTCATTACATTAGTGAGAAAAACATGAAATATGAGAGTAAAAGCACATATAAATCACTAAAATTGACATATTGCTCCTTATCTAAGAAGAGTTTGATAAATGCTATAATTTGCACTTAGATTATGCATAAATCATTGACACATTCATTCTTAGAATGAAATATTTAAGAGAAAATGCAAGATAAATTCTCAAAAAAAGTTCATTTTATAGATCCCAAAGAGAAATTATGTAATTACTATGAAAATATGAACTAGAAATGCACTTAGATTGTTAGAAATCAGAGCAACATAAGGATGTAAATGAAATTCTAAGAATTAGGGGCTCATTGAGCTCAAAATTCATTCCTTTTATAGATTAATTTGAGGAATGAGAGGTCAAGATTGAGTTTGAAGAGATGTGGAGATTGAATCCTTGGTGATCCATGTGAGGTGATCCAAGTGATTTAACTCTCATTGGCTAATGGATTGACTTTCCATTTTGCAAGTGAGAAGTTGTAATTAGGGAATTTATTTAATTCCTTTTAATTAATTACCTTAGCCATGTATTTAATTCTCTTGACTTAATTGTTTTGCTTTGATTTAATTGGCTAAGGCAATTAATGTGAATTAGTGATAAGATTACTTTGATTTTTAGGAAATTAAATTTGATTTAAATGAATTATGTGAATTAATTAAAGAATTGTCTTGACATAATTAGGGGTATGATCACACTTAAGGAAAATAGGGTCTCTGGTCAAAGCACACCAAATTAGGGTGGTTGCATTTGCCCTTCTTTGAATTATTGTGCGAGCAACACATTGATTCAAATAATGTTTGATGTTGACTTCAGAAAGTTTGAGAATTTCGCACTTGATTAAATGAAATGTCTGACGAGATCAGTCTCGCACTTGATTGAACTAAGACTGATAGTATTGACTTTGAACTTGATCAAACAAAGGTCAATAAAAAAAATATCTTAAAGATACCAATTCTAAACTTGATTGAACAAGAATTGATTTTACTGACTCTGAACTTGATCGAACAAAGGTTAGTACGAAGCTGCTAGGAGCTCTATGGTATCAATTCTGAACTTGATCGAACGAGAATTGATAATACTGACTCCAAACTTGATCAAAAAAAGGTCAGTACAAAGCTTCCAGGAGCTTAATAAAGATTTGAGAATATGTAGACATAGATATCTAGCTTATTAGCGCTGAAGCCGTCTATCCAACAGTTCTGACTTGATTGAAGGAAACTGCCATGCCCCTAGTCTTTTGATGATGAAGTCATTTTAATAATTTTGAGCAAGAATTTGAATGATTTTAAGTGTGATCATGCCCCCTCGGAAACTAAATTGAAGGAAAAATAATAAAATCCCTCTGTAGAATGATATATCACTTGAACAGATCAATTGGATTGAGAAAGAATCAATTAGAAGAAATGATGAAGCGAAGGTGTGTTAAGAGAAAACACAATTTTACCAATTTGACTACTTGAAAATGTAAATTTTGAGTCTGATAAAATGATGCAGGACCAAGATTTTAATGAATAATGTGAAATTCAATGATAGAGAACCCAGAAAACTAATTGCGTAAAGCCTGCAAATTATTTTATGAACCTGTATAGAAATTCTGCATTTTTGTGAGACTATCGTAAAATGTGTAGCATGTTGTTGAAAACATTGTCTATGCATTCGATTTCATTCTCGATTGATATGAGAAGAATAAAATAGAATTTTGATAGTCCAGGAGAAGTTTCAGAGCTCCTAAATATCTCAAAAAGGTCAATATATATCTCAAAAGTCACTTTTTACTCATTCATTTTCACTTTTATCCTCAGTAAATTCAGAGCTGTCTAGAGAAGATGGTGGTCCCCATGGGGAAACATCGATTCGAGCTTGCAAGTCGAAATCAACACCCGACTGATTATATACCACCAGTGAGTACATCAATACCTACCTAATTATGCTTTCTATTTTAATTTTTGTCAAATTTTACAATAGAGATGAAGCTTTGAATTCTAAATCCCACCCCACGTCCTGGGTCATGTTTGGTTTATCCTGTGTCACATCCATTTTTCACACAAAATCCCAGATCGCACCCTGTAAATTTAGAATCGCATCCTATTTTCTTATTTTGTATTGCATGTTGTAGAATACTATCAGTCTTTGCATCCTATGAAAATAGGATCGCACCCCGCGTCCCACATTGCATACTGTCAGAACAGGGTTGTTTCCTGGATTTCCCATCATATCCGGGAAATCGCGAATCGCATCTAGTGTTCAAGATCTCATCCTATAAAACCATATTCATTTTTAGTTTAGGAGTTAGGTTTTTTCCAATTTTGACTATTTGTCTCATCTTGAAGGCCAAAAAGTCTTAACTGATATTTTTTTGCATAATTGTCTTAACTAGAATACTAATTGGAACCTGTACTTGTATTATTTCGACAGATTGACTTTGAGTTAGTATCCTTTTGATGACCTCTCTAGGATGAGTCCTTGCTTTATCTAGATCCTTGGCACTTGCTGAGTTATAGATCATAGCACATCTCGGATTGGAATCGCTCATAGATTTACCTGACATTAGGGTAAATTGGGGGTTGTTGACTACTCTTGCTAAGAGATGGAATTCATAGAACAACACCTTTCATCTCCCAACTGGTGAGATGACCATCACACTTGAGGATGTGTGGTGCACTATACAGATTCAAGTTATGGGTTGGGAGGTTCAGTTTAAGTCATGCTCTATGATAGCTATTACATTTGCATGGAAGTACTTTGTAGATCAAACTATAGTTCGTAGATATCTGACATGGAATACATGTGTGATCACTATGATCATTTACCTGTGTATCTTGTTGGGTTTATTGGAGGTATCCTCATACCTGACTAAGGACAACATGGATTCATGTGCGGTTGGGTTGAGACCTTAGAGTAGATGGTCGTCTCATCATGCAAATTTGGCTAGGGTAGTTGTATATTAGCCCACATGTACAAAGAGTTACATGATATTGTGTATGATTATTCCCGCAGTATGACAATAGGGATCTTGATATTGCAGATATGGGCTTGGGAGAACATCCCAGTTACACGGCTGATTGTAGATAGACAAAGAGCACCAGAACATCCTTATGTGTATATGTATTCAGGTTTCATCCACCAGCCCCATCTGGGTAAGCTGGAATATTGACACCGTATTCTAGATAATATCATAGTAGTCATATGGAGGCCATACTTGGATTGTGAGGAGTGGACCTTAGATAGGCAAAAAATGCCTTACTTTTTCCAGAGAAGATACTTGATTGGTTAGACCCGTTACATTGTTGAGAAATTTCTCGTTACTCATGTGCTGTGATAGTATGGTTGTATACAGGGCGGGTCATAGGATTTGACAACATATGCATGTATTCACATTGAGGAGCCTCTTTGGGGAGCTTGATTAGTATATGAGACCACACAACTAGAGATCAGTCAAATGGTCATAGTTGGATGGGATTATGTTATTGATGTTGCAGATGCTGGGTGTACAGATGGATATCTAGCTCATATGCTACAATATCCCTTTCCTTGGTTCACAACTCCTAATGAGGTAGCTCCTCTCATAGAGGATGCCTTAGATTATGATCTGGCAGATGATAGACTTGTGAGAGGAAGAGGTGGAGCCCAGAGAGATAGGAGAGGTGGGGGTGTTAGAGATTATAGATGCCCTCCTCCAGACAGAGGTCATGGACATGGTCAAGATGATGGGGATTATGGGGATAATAGGGATGGTGGAGGAGTGGGTAGTGGAGTGGGTGGTAGCAGAGAGGGCGCCAATGGAAGACAAACTTGATTCAGGTTTGTTCCTCCACGGATAGATCCAAGTCTGTTATTGACCAGAGAGAAACAATGACAGCAACAATGACCATCGAGATAGGTACCGAGTGGAAGAGGTGTACCTCCTAGATAGGATCCTCCCAGAGATACATGTAGAGATTCTGGCAGGGATGAAGATGCTTTATCATAGTGTTAGAGGGAGCGTGAGAAACTTAGAGCTCATAACACTACATTGGATACTTTTTTGGTAGACAGGGATAGACAGTTAGATGTGATGAGATATGAGAGAGATTTCCATGCCTGCACAACTACTCATCAGGGCCAGAGAGCTACATGCTATTTTGAATTATATTGTGCGGCCGCTCCAGAGGCACAAAGAGCTCTATTATATTCTTGAGTGGCACAATAGTCAGAGGGAGCTATGCCTCCACCAACTCATCATGCTCAAGCCTATGCACCACCTCCTCCTCTTCCAGATCAGGGAGAGGGTGGCAGTTAGAGCCAATATTGTACTTTTGATATTTGAGACATTTTGTATATTGATCCTTCTAAGATCATCCATTGTACTATAGAATTTGATACATGTATGTCTATTTCATCATGATCATATTGGTACTCTTTTGTAGACAGTTCCACATTTTTGATCTGTTCCATCATTGATAAATATTTGAGATAGTTGTTTTTGATCTTGATATTTTCATGGGTTCTCTTTCTTGATAAATTTTTAGATTGATGCACATGTGATTATGTACTTGGTTTCTTGATGAGTTAGAATAGATTCATGTAATGACATTATTTATGCTCGTTGATTTATTACTGATAGATAAATGTGTTTTGAATGATTCTAGATGAATATGCATATGTATGTTTTTGAGTTTTTCTTTATGCAAATATATGTATGGATGCACGTAGGATGTAAAAAAAAATGCAATGCTTGAATGCTTTGTTTTTGTATTTTCTCGTTCTCATTTATGAATGTAAAATTCATGTCATGGATATGCAACAACATTTAATATCAGTAATATAGATTATGTAGTTAACTTGGATTTTGGATGAACCAGGAAATCATTTTGAGCTCAAGTCCTTATGTTGTTATAAAATGAATCATGCAATATTTAAATGCATCTACATGCAAACTCTTAGGATTGTCATTGATTTGTATACATTGTAGTATTTTTATCATCATTGGGAATTTTTGTAATAGACATCATCAGATAGTACTACTATCACCAATACCCACAAGGTATCATGAAAGTATAAATACTATGTGTATTGGATGCAAGGTAAAAAATAAACCTAAGTATCAAGGCATAAAGGCCAGGATGACTTGTCAGTTATCTCATCTTTCTTTGAAGAATCATCTTTTATTCATGTGTAATGTAAGATATGTGACCCGCAATGACATTAAATATTCATATCCTTGGGTACATAATGTGTTGTACACCTTACTTAGAATATGATTTAGAAATAGACAAGGAAATTGGGTCAACCTCACCGTAGTTTACACATAACAAGGATTGAGATATATGTGGCTATCCACTCATGTTGGCAGCTCTTACCATGAACATCCAAGTTAGGTGAAATTTATAGGATCATTGAAACAATCACCATATTTAGAAAACCAAGAAACTATTATGCCCCTTGTCCTTGTGACTCTGTCTTTGAATAGACATCATGGAGTAACTCGAAAGACATAACAATCACTAATTGATAATCAATCAAAGAAAAGTCATAACTTCTTACATGCCACTAGTTTGAAACATCATCGAAACATAAAAGAGTTATAATCAAACCAAGATCAATCTATATGTGTTTAAGTAGTATTGAGAAATATCGTTGATTCATTTTTCAAGCACAGTAGAGTATCATCAATCAGAAATTGGAATCAAGAAATATGTTTATGTGTACGAGTATATGAGATTAACTTTGTCAGCAATTGCAATCCAATGTAGTGTTTGTTAGAGTAATAGTCTATCGGGGTTACTAATTTAAATCATTATGATCTAATTAGTAACTTTCCTATTCACTCTAGTTTGCTTCAGCTAACCTTAGGCAGTTTCTATTTCTTGTAGTTTCCCTTTT
>MU225720.1:1946829-1993956 GCA_018584345.1 Thuja plicata
TCCTGTCTCTGGCCTATCGGCCGCCATAGCTTTCTGGATCCTTCTCTCTTCTGTCTGCTTCTTCTTCTTTGTAACTGTCTTGCATGCAGGTGATCTTGGTTGTATTGATGTTCATCAATCTTAACAGTGTTTAGGAACACTGTTTGATTAAAGTGTTGAGAAACACTAGTATGATGTCTATTACATGTAGGTGGTGTTTAAGAAACACCCTTGTTTGTGATAGTGACGTTTTGATGCAAATATTGAGAAATATTGTTTTGCAGAGGCAAACCATCCTAGACAGGAACTTAGGACAACCTAGCATACGCAGAACAAAATTGCTAGCAAAGATGCCCCTAGTGAAGAATGACTATTCCTAAGACACAAATGCAGACCAATCCTAGGAAAGGATATGACATTTGTAAGGAATTAGAGTCAACCAATAGCATAGGTGTGATATGTTAGTAATAACTGAGAGGAGGAGGGGGTGGGGGTGAATCAGTGGCCTCAAAAATATTCCAATAATCAACCCTTAAAACTTAGTACCACAATATTCTACCTCTAGTTATCTTCAGTCCTATAAGATGAATGCCTCCAAATACTTATATCGAATTAATACTGCTCGGAATGCTTTGTAAAACCTTCTACTATATGTTTACCAAATAGCAATATGTTAATTTACCGAAAGACAATAAATTATCTAGAGTATAGCGATCAATCCAATTAAGTTAAGTGTAATGCAAAACATTAAAGTAATGACTAATAAACACATTGACACATAAATTTTTAACGTGGAAACCCTATTAAGGGAAAAACCACTTGGGACCGGTAACCCAAAATTTTCACTTTTTTGAAGTGAGCTCGGTGGAGAGCCAACCCTGTCAAAGGTTACAAACACACTGTTAAGTGTGACCTTGTTAGAGGATTTAAAAGTTTAGTCTATCACTTGATATCGGGCATCTCTATGCTACCATCTTTGATCAAACACTCACTTGGCCTTTCAATTGGTATCTGACATCTCATGCTATCTTCATGATCAAACTTTTTGATACTCCTTGGGATGTATCTCAATATAGAAAGGATATTTAAATCCTGCTTGGTTAAGAGACTTTCTGAATTAATGGTTAAACTAAAATAGTATGATCTGTTCACATATACAACTTATACTTGCATATTTTCAGATCTATTTTAATCTCATTAAACTATTCTAATCAATATAACTCAGTTTATACCTTTGCTCCACTTTAATTCTGCTCAGTGATGATGTGCTCTATTGCTCGGTGTCTGCAAAAAACTTTAGCTCTTTGCTCAGCTTGTTGATCAGGACTATATGAAGTTTCTCTTCATTAGTTTCTCTTTAGCATCCTCTTTTTCATTCACTCCCCTTCATCCATAATGAATCAAGTTTGTCTCTTAAATAGACATGATATCACTGTTGTTAGGTTCTTGATCTTCTTGATCTTGGTGTGATCCACAATTATCGCTAATTGGATTTAAAGAAAAACTCTTGTTTTAACATGCTGAGATCTTCTTGCCAACTGGACAAAACAACTTTAAATCCATTACTTATCTGTGGTTTTATCTTGTCGATGAAAACAATAACTACCAGTTAACTCTATATTTAGCTCTGCCAGCTAGATATTTTGTCATTTCTAAACTCAAGTTAATTTTGGTGTTTAACTCTTTGATAGCATCGGTCAACACTCCAGTTCTCCTCGGGCTTCTTTGTTGATTTACACTATGTTTTTGGTCGTCGGGTATGCTTGTGATTATGCTCGTTAGTGTTCTTGCTCGGGCATCACTGTGACTTGACTCTCGGTGATCTCTATCCGTTGGGTTTTACTGAACATCGGTGTTTGTAGTCACATAGTAAATACTTGTCTTTTATGAATTACATAAAGAATAATCTTTTTCTCTTTGATTCTCTGAAGTCTTTGACACTTTGATTATAACTGATTATATTATATCAAGTTGACATCAATGATAATACAATCCATTAACTGATTTAGTGTCTTGCATTATCCTTCTGCATTTCGGTGATCAACTTAACACCTTCAAACATTCAATCAGTTACATGTCATCATGATCATGAAGGATTAGTTTCAGCAATGCATTGATAGATGGAGCACAGAGTACAAGTGACACTTGTTTGCCAGGTTTTCACCACTTGACAAAGCTTTTTATTTTTTCTACCAAGGCGATTGTTTCCCAGGTTTTCGCCAAGACACTTTTCTCTTTTTCAATTTTTTTGTTCTTATTTATCTTTTATCTTTTTTTTGTTAGTATCAAGGCACCTGTTTGCCAGGTTTTCACTAAGGATACCTTTTTCAGGACTTTTTCCACTGTTTTTGGATTTCTTTAGGATCAATTTTTTGATTTTTTTGGTATTTTTTGATAACTATTTCCACTGTATGGGCTTTGTCAGCCAAATGTCAAGCGTAGAACCGCTTCAAGTGTAGAGTATTGATGGGATTAGGAAGAACATCTACCTCAGGTGTAGCTAGCTAATAAGCTCCAGTCCCAAAAGTTGTAGTAATAACAAAAGGCCCCAGCCAGTTGGGTTCAAACTTGCCTTTTTGTTCTCTATTTGGCTAGTTTTTGGGATTCTCTTTGAGAATGAGACCCCCCCACTTGAAATTGTCATGGTTTTACCTGATTTTTGTACCCTTTTGACATTATTTTCTGGTACACTTTGAGATGATCTAACACTTGTTGCCTACGCTCATCAAGTAGCTTGAGTGCATGAACCCTATCAATGCGGTATTGTTCATCTGTAACAAGACCTTGGGGAGATACTCACAAATATGGAATTTCTACTTCAATAGGTAGCAGTGCTTCTATGCCATAGACTAGAGAAAATGGCATGGCTCATGTTGGTGTTCAAATACTTCTTTTGTATGCCCATAGTGCCATATTTAGGTGCAAATACCAGTCTCTGCCAGACTTACTCACAGTTCTATGTAAGATTTTTAGAATGTTTTTTCTTGAAGCCTCAGCTTGTCCATTACCTTGAGAATAATATATTGAAGAACAATGCTGAGTCATATGAAACTGTGTACAAAGGTCCTTGACATATTCATTTTTGAACTGATCCCCATTGTCTGTTACAATAGAAGAGGGTATCCCATACCTACAAATGATGTAGTTCAATATGAACATAGAACCTATTTTCCAGTGGCTTTGATTAGTGGCATGGAATTGACCCACTTAGTGAAATACTTAGTGGTCTTAATGATGTACTTGTGTCCACTTGAAGAATTAGGATACATCTGTCCAACAAGATCAAAGGCCAATTACTGAAATGGCCAATGTGTTATAAAAGGTATGAGCTCTCTGGCTGGAGCATGGATAAGGTTTCCATGTGTTTTACATTTGTGACATGTTTTAGAAAATTGCACAACATCTTTTTCCATTGTAGGCCAATAATAACTAACTCTTAATATTTTCTTAGCTAATGAAAAGCCATTCAAGTGCGATTCACATACACCTTTGTGAACCTCTTTTAATGCACGGTCAGACTCTTCTTGTAAACACCTAAGAAGCACACCGTCAATACCTCATCTATATAATTTAGTAGTGATGAGGATATAACATGATAATTTCCTAATTAATGCTCATTTTTCATTCCTTGATAAGCCATTAGGTAAGGTTTGATCAGTAAGATAAGCAATTATTTTGGCATATCGGGATTGGTCTTGGGAATTTAAGGCACAAATTACTTGGGATTTAGGTGTATCAAAGGCTGGAAAGGATAATTCTTCCACCAAGAAGTCACAACAGAATTGGTGTTCTTCCAGTTGTAACATGTATGTTAGTGTAGCCATAGTATCTACAACTTTGTTTTATGTTCTTGGAATTTGTTGGAATGTGACGAAGACAAAGTACTTTTTCAAATCTTCAACCAGTTTTTTGTAAGGCATTAGTTTCTCATCTTTTGTCTGATAATCTCTATTTACTTGGTTGATAATGAGCTGAGAGTCACCATACACATATAACTCTACGATTTTCCATTCCATATCAAGTTTCAGTCCATTTACCAATGCTTCATATTTTTAGATGTTATTCATGCATGGAAACATTAGTTTATACGCCTTGGGTATCTTGTAGCCTTGAGGAGTGATAAATAGTACCCCTACTCCATATCCTTGTTGTGTGAAAGAACCATCAAAATACATCTTCCACAAATATTCAGTTAAGTGCATGATTGTTTCATTTGAAAATTCAATTATCAAAGGTGCATCATCTTGCAATGGTTAATCAACCAGTTGATCTGCTAGGACTTGTCCTTTGATATATCTTCTGTCCACATATTCAATATCAAATTCACTTAGAATTAAGACCCATTTTACTAGTCTTCATGTAAATTTTGTTTACTCAGGAGATAGTTGAGAGGGTTTATTTTTGCAATAAGTTTCACTATATGCAAGAGCATGTAGTGTCTCAATTTCTGGGATGCAAAGACAACCACTAACAAATTTTTTCAATGATACTGTAGTTGAGTTCATAAGACACCAAGGTCCTGCTGATATAATAGATCACTCTTTCCTTTTTGTTTTCATCTTCTTGTGCTAGCAATACTCCAAGTGATGTAGTCATAGCTGAGATATAGAGTAGTAATTTGTTTTTCCATGAATAGGCACCATGAGAATAGGAGTATCCAAGTAATCTTGTAAGTCTTTGAATTTTTTTTCATAATGCTCATCCCATTTGAAAGTAACACCTTTGTGTAGCAGTTTTGTGAAAGGTTGCGATCTATTTGCTAATTGGGACATAAATCTCTTGATGGACTGAAGTCTTCCTTGAAGCATCCTCATTTGACTGATATTGTGAGGAGGTGACATTTTTAGTATAGATTTTACTTTTTTGGGGTCCACCTCAATTATTTTAGCTGATACAATAAACCCTAAGAGTTTCCCTAATTGGACTCCAAACGCACACTTCTTTGGATTAAGCCTTAGTTGAAATTGCTCCATGCGATCTAGTATCTTTCTCAAGTCTTCAATGTGAGTTGTTCTTTTTTTTGACTTGGCTAATGTATTGTCCACATAGCCCTCCCTATTTTTGTGTATCATATCATGGAAGATTATTGGCATATCTCTTTGGTACATAGCACCAACATTCTTTAGTCCAAATGACATGATGTTCTAGAAAAATGTTTCCCATGCACATGTAAATGCTGTCTTTTCTTGGTCTTCAGGAGCAATCTTAATTTTGTTATAGCCCGAGAATCCATCCATGAGTGAATACATTTGATAGCCTTTTGTGAGATCTATAATCATATCAATATTTGGCAAATGGGAAATCATCTTTAGGACAAGCTTTGTTTAAGTCCCTAAAGTCTGCAAATCCTGATAGATTTATCTATTTTAGAAACTGGTACCACATTAAAAATCCATCTTGCATAAGAGATTACTCTTATGAATCTAAATTTTAATAGTTTTTCCAGCTCTGCTTTCACTAATAATGCCACATGTGGGTGAATCTTCCTTAATTTTTGTTTCATGGGTTTGATTATAGGAGCTATATATAAGTGATGCACTATTATCTTAGGATCAAGTCCAGGTATATCAGTGTAAGACAATGCAAAGTTGATCTTCTTCTCTTTGAGGAATTCAGTGAATTCTATCTTTTCTTCTTCTAATAAGGATTGTGTAAGGTGAAAAAATTAAGGAGCTTCTATTGTTCCCAAGTTAACTAGTTGTGTTGGTTCTATCAGAACTAAAGATCTTTCTTGAAAGTGCTCAGGGAGGATATCAAGAATCTCATCTTTTGGTGCCTCTGAGAGGTTTTCACCATCAAATACATCTTTTATTTTTACTATTTTAGAATTTGATGCTGCCACAACGTGATTTTCACCATCAATTCTTTTCTTCTTTTTATTTTTCAATTTGTGACTAAGAAAATTGATATCCTCCTCTAACATGTTCACGCTCCTTGCATTGGTGGAAGAAGGGTAGGGTTCACAAGCATTTAGATAACAAGGAAAAGTATAGTCATTGGGAAAGTTCATGATAGGAGTAGGATTTGAATTGGTCCAATCAATCAGGTCAAGATTTACCAAGGATAATGATTTGGAGTTTGGTAAGGACAACATCACGTCAGCGTCAAGACTATTAACTAACAAGAAATGTTCTGTTAAGTCATCTTCTACAATGTTTAGATCATTAAGAGTCGGATCATCATTATTAGGGTCGTTGTTAGTAATATGAGGACCTAACTCTAATGACTCATCAGTTGAGATTTCTTCTTCTTCTCTCATCATATTGAAACTCATAGCTTGTATCCTTTGAATGTCCTCTAGGCCTAGTAAAGCACCAGTATCTCCATCAACAATCATGGGTAGTGGTATCTCATCTGGTTCTGGGACAAGAACAATGTTAGGGGAAGTGTTAGAACTCTCTCCTCTCTCCAATAGAGATGAAAAATTATGAATTATATCCACCTCAATGTCTATGGTAGCATCAGACATGTGATCTCATTCATAATCATGCGAGTCTGTTATTTCATCATCAGATTTGTTTAGAAACTCAACAATAGTTACCTAATGTACCCTATTAGCCACTTATAGATCAAAGTGTGGTAAGTCTAGGACATGTAAAATTGTGACCGATTTCCCCTAGTTAGGATGTACATTTTTTAGTTGGGGTATTTCTTCATGATTTTCTTCTATCTGTTGGACTTCTGGAGAGTCTTATTTTTATTCCTCTACTTCTTGAATATTAGCTTGTGACAACATAGGAACATGATGCTCTTGTTGTGCTACAAAAGTAGGTGCATATCTTTATCCTTGACATTCAGGATACTCAATACCAATGTGTAATAATCTTTCATATGTCGATGGTTCTAGTGTTGTTTCTTCTTCTTCATCATCACTTCCTTAATCAAAGATTGGACCATTTCTTGAAGTAGGGTTTTTTGAATTGTTATTGAAACCTAACCCTATTTTGTCTTTGGTGTTTCTGAATTCCATGTGTATAGGTTCAACGAGTCCTTTTCCTTTATCTCCTAAATGTCCATTTCCCTTTGTATCCCATTCGTTTGAGAAGGTCATATCCTTTAACATACTTTTTTGGGGATATCTCCACATATTTTACCTCATTTTCTCTATGTTATCCTTTATAGAGCCAAGCCAAGACTGCTTTATCTTGTTTTTCATCCTCTTGAGAAGTAGAGGCTCTAACCATACCAGTTGGTTTGTGAATGTCTTGTTATTTTGATGCAGTAGGTGTGAAAGATGATGAAGGTTTCCCATAAGATATTGGAGACACGGGAATGTTAGCCAATGATAGTTTCATGTCTAGTTTGTATTCCCCTATATTAGTTTATTCAGGTTTTAGTGTCTTTCCAAATCTTCTCATCACCATGTCTTTAGAAGTTTCAGGTATGGATTTTTTTGGGACTTAATTATTGTGAGGAACCATACTGTCTGCTTTAATATTGTTGCAAGCATAGCTTGAATCTGCAAGAATTGTCACTTCCACCCCATTATATGGGAATTTGATGCAGTGGTCGTAATTAGATGGCACTGCTTGCATTTCATGTATCCAAGGTCTCCCTAGTAATATTTTAAGGCCAATGATAGATCAAGAACTTGACAAATCACATTGCGTTCAATTGGTCCTATTCTGATTGGTAGAACAATGAGCCCTTTGGATGATCTTTCTTCTTCATCGTAAGCCTTGATGGTTATCTTACTTCTTGAATCAATGGTTTGTTTTGAAAGACCCAATTTCTTTATTAGATTGAGAGTACATATATTCAACCCTAAACCTCCATCTATCAATACACATTTGACATGGGATTTGTGAATCAAGAATTCAATGTGAAGGGGATGGTTGTGCGGATGAGTCAAGGACTTGTCATCTTCTTCAAAAAAGGAGAGGTAATGTGGAGCTGAGATGTGATTGACCATTGCCTAGAACTTGTCAACATCAATTTCTTTTGTAACATTTGCAGAATGTAGGGCTTCTTCAAGAACTTCCCTATGTACTAAAGAGATCTTTAGTAACTCAAATATAGAAATTTGAGATGAGCTCCTTTGTAATTGGTCTACCAAGTTATAGTTTGCACATGGTATAGTAACTGTTTGTCTTATCGCTGCTAGTTTAGGAATTGTGACAACACGTACTTTATAGGATGTCGCTTGCTTAGATGAGGAGTTAGCTCCTTTGATTGTGACTTGTGCCTGGCTTCGCATTACCATGTTTGAATGTGTTGATGTGTCTTTTGCCCCTTTAATAGTGATCACATTGATTGATTCTCTTTTAATGTCCAACATGTTGATCATATTGTCATTACGAGAGTAGGTTTAATTCACTTCATCTCCTTTTCCTTTAGAAGATTCCCCTTTTTTGTAGTTAGGGAATGGTTTGTTAAATATCGTGTGATCTTTGTTAGTGGTATGTCCTTCCACTTTGATTTTGCCTCCCTCAATAAGGTCTTGTATACCGTGTTTGAGCTTAACACATTCATTAGTCTTATGTCATTTTTTCTTATGAAAGACACAATAGGCATTGTCATTCCACCATCTTGGTTTAACTTCCAATTCCCATGGTTTCAAATCTGGTATTGTGACAAATTTATTATCCAAAAGTATCTTCAAAATTGTCTCAAGAGGTTCTCCCAATGGATTAAATGTTTGTTGAGGTCTAGAAGTCCATGGTTTATTCTTGTTGTTATCATTGTTTTCTCTTGGTATTGTGGTTTTTACCTTAGCTTCTTTGCTTTCTTGTAAGATGTTTGTTAGATTGAATACTGTTGGTTTAGTGTTTGCATTGGATGCTTCTACCACTCCATCACTAACAACATTCTTGTTCTTGTTCTTGTTCCACCATTTAGGTTTGTTTTTGTAGTTGTTAGATTTGTTTTCACTTTGGAGTGTGATTCCTCCTTTCTTGACCATAACGTCTTTGGCACGAATAGTGTTCTTGATCATTCTATCAAAACTAGGTGAATCTTGCATTTGTAAAGCATAGTTCATTTCAGGTACCAAGTTGTCGATAAATATTTCCATCTTTTCAGATTCAGGTATTTCTCTTGAGTACCTTGCAAATATTCTCCTCCACCTTTGTAAAAAGTGTGTAAAGGATTCACCCATTCTTTGTTTGGTGTTACCAAAGATCCATCATGGTTATGTTATGTTGTATTTTGTAGGAGTAATCTTGGAAAAATCTTTGTATTAACTCCTCAAAAGATTGCACACTTGGTGTGAGTTTGGAGAACCACTCCATAGCATTTCCACCTAGAATTCCTAGAAATAGCCTCATTAGATAAGTAGGTTCGTGCCTATACTCTATGCTTAGAGCACAAAATTCTCTAACATGGTCATGTGGATCTGTTTCTCCCATGTACTTGTCATATTTGGGTCTTGCCATGTTAGGAGGAAACATAACCATGTTGATACTCTTGTCAAAAGGAAATGGACATATGTGTTCCAAAGAGTATTTTTTTGTAGGTTTGATCTTTTATTGCTTGAGTGTCACAAGTTTGGATTGCATTAAGGTCAATTTATTGGTGAGAATAGAAACAGGTGTTGGCAACTCCTTTTTTTTTAGTCTCTCAACATCATAGTCTTTGGGAAGTCTAACCCCAAGAGAAGCTAAGTGTAGGAAATATTTCTCTTTGCTTCACTAATAATCTTTTCCAAGGTCCTTTGGAATTTTATACTTTGTTTGAGTTTGTTATACTCTTCTTCGGATATGTCTTTGTCACTATCCAAGTGAAACAAAGGATGGCCTTGACTTTGTTCTTCGTGACTAATTTCTCATTTGTTACGGTCTTGTTCATCGTTATATTTATCAAAACCTGCACTCCATCCTTGGTGAGGTGCTTCTATTGCAGGTGAGTCTTGATCGAATAGGGGATTGCAAGATGTCTCTCCTTGTTGAAAATGGATTAATCTAGGAGGTATCTCTGATTTTTCAGCAAGGTATTGATTACGTCTTGTGTTAACCATGAAAGCTGGGTCTCAACTTCGTCAAAGGTTTTCCAATAGTGCCAATAGGGTTTCAAATTATCTGAGTAGGTGTGTCCAAGTAGTGAAAGAGAGTTTGTGTTTGTTTTGAGTGAATGTGTCTAGCGTCAGAGGGTTAGAATGCCCTGATAGTGAGCTAGGAGTCAAGAGGTTTTGATAAGTGAAAAGACCACATGTTTCAGGACCAATTGTGAGAATCCAAAAGGACATGCAAGGTAGAGGTATAAGAAAGTTGTGAAACAACGACAGGTGGACCAACAAGATAAACAAGACCATAATGAAGAGACAAAGGCATATCCAAAAATACTAAGTTTCTCTGAGTAACACATGTGCAAGTACCCACTGTCCTAGATGCGACTCCCTAAATGCAGGCTGTGATTTTTCAGATGCGAGCTGATGCAAACTAGATGTGAGCTTTGATATTTAGTATGCGAGAAACTTTCCTACATGCGAGCCAGGAATTACCAAAAGAAATTAAGTTCCCTAGATGCAAGCTAATGAAACCAAATGCAACCTACAAATGACCATATGCGAGCCTTTGATGGGTTTTGTGAATTTTGTCAATTTTGTCTCAAAGTACATGAAATTTATTCTGACAACAAAGTTTGTCTAAGACTTTCAAGAGAATTTTAAACAACATGTATGTCAGGGATTGAAATTTATTGCTTGTTTTGAGGAGATTATCTTTTTAGTAACATTTTAGAACACATCAAGCAATGTTTCTTTGTTAAGATGATCAAACACATCCCTATTCCCTAGATTCTAGGCATAGAGTGAAAATCTTTGCTCGTAGACTTAGGTACACACTCACATGCTAATCAGAATACAACCATCACCAAGAATGCAATGAAACTAGTCATGATGTCATATTAGCTGACTCCAAATGCAAGTGAGGGCACAAAATGATGAGTATCTTGGGGCAATTACTATTTTCCTTGCATAATGATTATCACCCTTTCAGAGATAAATGAGGTAGTTTTGACTAGAAATGTTGTTTAATTATGGGCATCCATTCACAATCGTCCCCCATAGAATTGCACAAGGCAAAATTGAGGTGTATAGCCCTATGAGTACTCAAATATGTGTAGCCTCGCAAGAAATATTCAAGCATCTCCTGTCTACACACACTCAAGCATGTTCAAGGAATGATGTCGTAATTCTAGGAACAAAACCAACTATGTCTTATGAGGCTTTGGCCTACAAGGAAGCATATTTATTATAGTGAGTTGGAAGGGTTGGCATAAAACCTTCCCTCACTTGGGTCATCTCGGGAGATTTTTTTCTCAACCGGCAGGCCCTCTAATGTTTTGAAAGAAATGACAAAGGATTGGCGACTTAGGAGTCTAGATTTTTTATTATTCATGAGAAGAAGAGCATACTCTCCTATTCCATGCCATTTTCTCCCACAAGAACACCAAACATGTTCATTTCCTCAAATTTTCTAACTCAAAACTCAATCCCCCATGATGAGTCTTTGATTCTTCCAACTTGGAAAAAAGAGTAAATCCTCTAGTTGGACTAAGTAATGTGTTTAAATTTGAATTTTAAATTCCTATTGTAAGAAAGGACAAAGCATATGAAATAAAAGTTTGTCTTGTTCAATTTCCCCAATTTAAGATAATTTTCTTGTTCAATTACTCTCCAAAATTAGAAAGATTTTCTCTGTTCATTTTCCTGAAATTTAGTGATTTGCTTGTTCAATTATTGTCCAAAAATTAGAAAGATTTGTTGGTTCAACTTACCCAAATTCCTCTCAAGTTTTAAATTGACTTGTGAGTTTCTAGTTTTCCTTAAAGGAAAAGAGCATAATCCTCTGTTCAATTTACCAAATGACGGAAAATGTATTTAAGTTTGAAATATTTTAAAACAAAGGTCAAGTTGAGTGATTTGGTAGCCTACAACCCATAAATTAGTAGTTTCTTTCCAACCTTTTCACAAAAAAGCCTCCAAAAGTAACTTGTAAGAAAATGTTAGGCTGTTCAAAACACAGAAACAGACATGGATAGAATATTAGTGGTTAAACTTTTAAATTTATAACTAAACCAACCAAATGTGAGTACCTTTACGAGATGCGATCCTAGAATTCTTGGATGTGATTAAAGATTCTTAAAATGAGCCTTTACACTAAAGGCAATGTAGGAATTACCTGATGTGAGCTTTCCCTAGATGTGATCCAGGATATACTGGATGTGATGACAGAAATCTAGGATGCGATGATCTTTCCTAAATGTGAGCCTTTGCAACTAAAGGAGAGATTTGGCAACTAAATGCGACTCTGGACCTAAAAATAGAGAACAAAAATTAGCAAAAATGAACTTAGAAAAGAGGATAAATCCAAGGATTTTCCCCACGGTGGGCGCCAAAAATGTGTGTGTATTTTGTGGACCTGCAAGCCGCAACACAACACTTCAATATGTCATTACATTAGTGATAAAAACATGAAATATGAGAGTAAAAGCACATATAAATCGCTAAAATCGACATATTTTTCCCTATCTAAGAAGAGTTTGATAAATGCTATAATTTGTCCTCATATTATGCATAAATTAGTGACACATTCATGCTTACAATGGAAGATTTAAGAGAGAATGCAAGCTAAATGCTCAAACAAAATTCATTTTATAGCTCCCAAAGAGAAATTATGTAATTACTATGAAAATATGAACTATAAATGCACTTAGATTGTTAGAAATCAGAGCAGCATAAGGATGTAAATGAAATTATAAGAATTAGGGGCCCATTGAGCTCAAAATTCATTCCTTTGATAGAAGAATTTGAGGAATGAGAGGTCAAGATTGAGTTGTGATGAGAGTTGGAGATTGAATCCTTGGTGATCTATGTGAGGTGATCCAAGTGATTTAACTCTCATTGGTTAATGGATTGACTTTCCATTTTGCAAGTGAGAAGTTGTAATTAGGGAATTTATTTAATTCCTTTTAATTAATTACCTTAGCCATGTATTCAATTCTTTTGATTTATTTTTTTTTGATTTGATTTAATTGGCTAAGGCAATTAATGTGAATTAGTGATAAGATTACTTTGATTTTTAGGAAATTAAATTTGATTTAAATGAATTATGCCAATTAATTGAAGAATTGTCTTGAAATAATTAGGGGTATGATCACACTTAGGGAAAATAGGGTCTTTTGTCAGAGAAGACCAAATTAGGGTGGTTACAACAACCAATACTTCTGTTACAAAGTATTCTTAGTAATGAACAAAAACAAGCATCTGTAATGCTTGGATAGTTCCAGTTGTATCTCTCAATAATATATGTCAACCTCTGATCTCGCATGTGTCATCAATCATCTCTAACATCTCTTTTACATATTTTCTTTACAAAATGTTCTTCATATATATATATATATATGTTACATCATTTAGTCGGCTCTAAAATAAAATACAAAATAGAATAAATAATTATACAAAAAGTAAATACAATGTCCGCGACCTTGTACTACAAAAGTATATGGAATCCAAAATAACAATCCAACTTAGCACATTTAGATTCTATCTCATACTCCCTCAATCATCGTGACTGTTCATCGGCTCTGTTTCACTTTTCCACTATCTTCGCATGTCTTCAAAACACTCCAACTCTCTGCAATCAACACCAAAACACAAGAGACCTTAACTGAAGGTCATACATATCCCAAAGTTTCTTCCTCTAAGCTCACAAGTCATCAACTATTATATATGATCTTTGCTAGCCAAAATCATATTTCTACACTCTGTACTTCTGTTTCTATACTTAGTCATTTTCAAGACTGTATCTCCAAACCTATACTTAACTCCAAGAAATCATCATATCAGATGTATTTCCATAAATGAAAACCCTCAAGTGTCCCATAACACTCCAAAATGCATCACTTTCCAATTGCTTTCCTTTATTTCATTTCAATTTCAAGGTTAATTCCAAATTGGGTTTTGACTGAGGCAAACCCCTCTCTACATAATGGTTTCCTTCTTTTATGTGTGCAAGAATAGGTGGCACTACTTTTGTGACCAAATTTAGGAAGTACATGAGATCAACTATAATTTGCAATTGGAATCATCGGTAATTTGAAGGAACAGGTCGACCTAGTCCCAAGAAAATGTCGACCTAGTTGACATAATCCTCAAAATAGGTTGACCCAATTGACATAGTCCAGGCTGACCTAGTCTACCTAGTCCCTCGAAAAAAAATTCAAATTGGATTCACTGGTCAGTTTCAGTTTCTAGCTTATGTTTTTGGAATCATGATCAGTTTGTCAAGTTTATGTCAGTCTGTGCATCCCGAACCTCATCTTTTCTCTATTTATAGCCTTAATTATTGCATTACTTAATTATACTTGCCTAAGAATCCTTAATTACATCAAAGAATCATTTCACTCACTCAATTATTAAGCCTAATAGGTCATCTTCTCTCATAATGTGACGTGGGAAACAAGATCCCCCACTCTTCATCCCATTTTCTTATGTTACAATGCATACAATTCTTTGATTGAAATTTGAAGACAATATATTATGAGTTAATTAATTTAGACTTGTACACACAAATATATTCTCAAATCAATAAAAATGACAATAGTTATTAACCAATATCCAACTCAATGCACTAACACAAGATGACACCCAATCAACTTAATTAGTAAGTTTCAAGCAAGTAAGCAAAAAATCAATATTAGTTGTGAGATAATTGCACAAGAACTTATGTATAACTGTTTACAAATATTTGTATGCTTGTAAAATTGATTAGAGATATGTTTGTTTGCAAGGTAATGCAATTTTTTAGTAACAAATACAAAAATAAACAAAAACAATCTCCTCCAAAGAGATTTGTTAAAGTAAGCAAGTCCTAAATAAATATTGCCTCAAATATTTCATCTCAAAAGGAAATCCACAAATCTGAATTTTCATAACTAGAAAACCACCTATTAATTAATTATTGTTATATGAATATTATTTTAGCTAAAAGATATTAATTTGAAATTTTGATCGCCTCCTTCAATGACTAGAATACTAACATTATAATCCTTGTTCTTCAAAGTATTTTGAAACTTGGATATCCAAATTTTCACCTATAATTCCTTATATAAGTGAAGTATAGTTGTTTTGATTGCATGAACTTATAGAGAATAATCACTCTCTAAATTTAATTTTCTAGTTTTAAATTATAATTTTGGGCTTTAATAACATCCCTTAGATACCTGTGAATTTCCTTATACTATCCTTTTCCAAGTATTGTGGTCCCTTGACCTTCTCTATCACAAGCCTAGGGAATTACATTTACTATCTCTATGTGATCATTCTCAATTGAATGTCATCATTATTGAAGAAACACAAAACACAGGACATAAAAGAATAGATTCCCTTCTTTGTTTCATACAATTTATAATTTTTCTCCCTAAATTGTGTAGTGTATTTTTAAGACAATGAATTATAAATTTGTATGTTTTAGCCTATTTCAAGGCATGATCTTCTTTTGGATTTTCTATGACCCTCATAAGTAGTAACTCCTTAGTTCTCATGGAATGTATATGATCAAAGAAATATCCCAAAAACTTATTGGAGGTATACATGTCATCGGGAATATAAATTTCTACTTTAAATATAATGTTCTTAAGATTATGCAAGGTCATATTGTGAGGGTGATTTCTAAAACCTTAACAATAAGCTTGGCAAAAATCTTAATGTCTTGGATTTTATGATGACTTGATTTCTTACTAAGAAGGGCACTTTTAAGGTCCTAACTGCTTAAAAATCCTTTTTGTTGGTATTGTAAAACATAGTATAACCTTGAAGAATGATTTATTATGTGTAAAACATTGGAATGACCTTTATTTAATTAAAATCCTAGGAATCAAAATCATACCATTATTATTTTTCTTAATAATGATCAATATTAAAATCTAAGTGCCATATGTTAATATGCTTTTGTAAACATGTAAAAAACATTGATATTTGATTGATAATGGGCCTAATGTTCTTGAACAATTATCAAAAGATAGAGAAACTTGACTTGTTCTTACGCTGACTTGCTCACTTTAGGTGTTCTTGACACTACTGGCAATAGCATTAAAAACCTATTTAATGCCCTTAAAATATCTTACAATTTTTTACACTCCTTCCACTTATGCTTTTAAATTAAACAATTTGTGATTTGTGATTGGAATAAGAGTTTGAATATTTATTTATTGAGAAAAGTTGCACTTTCATCCTTGTGCCATGTTATTCATTCCTTTGTTTCACTTTTTGGCGTTTTCTAATTTTTTGGATGGATTTCAAATTCATTAAATTCATTCCTTTGGTGCCCATAATAAAATATACCATTCAATGGGAATTAGTGGGTTTACAAGGTTTATATTCCCAATATATGGCTTTTTCTATTTAATGTGACTAAATCGATCAAGACAAAAGTGACAACCTAAATGTAACCTACTAGTAAGTGTCATAAATTACATCATATGTATGAAATTCATATTACACAAACCCCTCCCCTAATACATATTATAAAATTTTATTTTCAATCAATGCTCTCACTTGTGATAATTGTTCAACATTCAAGATCAATGTTATTAAGATGTTTGATTTTGTCATAGTAAATGTTTATCATGTGTGATTTTCCAATTGGAAGCTCTACATGATGCAACCATGTGTTAATAAATGTCTCATGATTTGAGGGTATTTAGCTTCTTACTATAAATTTTTAAATAATATACAAGTAGAAATGTTTTTGATAATAAAGCAACCAAAACAAGGGGGCTGACTCGATAAAAAATAACAGAGCAAGCATGAAAAGTGTCACCACTAACAACACACTAACAAAACCAACACACCCTCAGCCAATACATTTCTTTGAAATAAAACATGTGATATGAGTGGCAAGAAGAACAACATCAACAACAAAATTGGTAACCCAACCGTGATCACCAGCAGGAAAATTTCTAGCTAAGTTAAAAATAAAGACCCAGATAACCAAAATATTAGAATAAAACCACCTACCACAACCAGTCTTGGTCATACGATAATCAGATTCAATAAACATAGGAATTAATAGGCCCTTAAAGGCCACCCACTAGCAGCAAGAGTTTAAAACCAACATAAAAAACAAAAGGAAAGTCATTTGGGGTTGTTCCCCACATCATTAAGCAACAACTTGAACTAGTCTTCTGCCAGAAACTACAAAAATTTCCCTTTATCCTTCTTCGTCGCTGAAACCTTCAGATTATCCTGATGGAGGAGGTGAAGAGTCGTGGTCGCTGAATGCATCACCTTCACCGCATAGTCCACCAGCCTGTTGAAACTAGCGCCAAGATCCTTGACTTTACCTTGAAACAACTGTAAATATTCCTTAGTTTCATGTAGATCCAACTTATAGTCCTCTTTTCTGCCATCTACGGCACTGGATTTGTCCTCCTTAGTCTCTTTCACATCCTCACTATCCTCCTTAATGGTATCCTCCCCCGACAAGCCCAAAGGAGAAGTAGCAGTAAGAGGGGACTCCTTTTTGTTTCCTCGTGACACTTTCTTTATCAAAAAATCCACCGAATTGAGTTTGAAGCTAGCCAACACATGCGTATATTCCTAGATTCTCTCTCATCTCTCCATAGTTAGTGTAGATTTTCTCTTCCCCATATCATAGATGTCTTCCTCCTTATCTTTTATCTTCTTCCACTTCTTGTTCTTTTCTTCAATTTTCACTTTTTTCCTCCCTTCTTCCCCCTCATAATCCACATCTTCCTCATCCACCTCAAGATACCTTTTTCTCACCGCCTTCTGCTTGACATAGGAGTTGGAAGAAATTATGTGGAACCTCCTCCTACTGTCATTATCATCTTCTTCCTTCGTAGAGTTAATGTTGATCTGCACTTCCCCCACCTTTTCAGTGGGACCTCGACAAGTATCTTTAGTTTTTTTACCCATGGGAGTTGTCATTTTAGAGGACAAAGTTGGTTGAGAAGGGGAAAAAAATTTATCTTTAGGGTTGTTGGCAGGGATGGTGGCCATGTCTTGCATGGAAACAATCCTGGGAGGACACAGGGCACAGTGAAAATTATACAACCAAAGGATAAGCCCTTGGTGAAGGATACAATAATTCTTCTTGGTGCTTTTCTTCATCCTCACATCCATGACTAAAGCTTCCAAAGAATGTAGTAAAAAGAAAGGGATGGATATCTCTTCATTATAGAAGAAATGATTTAACAAAGGGAAATGGTAATTATAGCATGTCCCAAAATGACCCTCAAGAGTGAGACACTTCATCAGAATTAGGCATACCTCATTCTATGATTCAGGCAGCTCATCGCATTCTAAACCCCCACAGAAATGAGCATGAACCTCTATTTTTTGAAGAATCAATTCACGCTAGTGTCATCCCTGCTCTTGGTAACCTTCCTCCACTTTATTCCCTCTAAGGAAAAATCTGTAGCTTGAGCTATAACTTCTTCATTTATCTCGAAGGTGATACCATTTATGGTAACCTTATGATCTTCCCAAGTATGGACAAGCTCTATTGAGATGATTTCATCATTTCCCTCCATGGCTTCTATGTAAGGGAAAAACCCACCTTCTCTTAGGTACATGACAACACAAGGGTTTGTAAGAATCCCATGATCCTCAATTTTTGATAGTTTCACCCTGACCATATCCCCTCCCATCTCAGCGCTAATCTCCAAAAATTGCACTTCCTCCTGAGACTCTAGAGACATCCTAGCCAAGATCCTAACACTAAACACAGTCAAGAACCTTTTCCAGCTTAAGAAACCATTGCAGAAAAACAACGTCACATGAATAGTGGAAATTAGGACATCACTATTCATGTTAATGAAAAGATGGCAACTCGACCTAAATAAAGTACTATTCACATGAGTAGGCATTTAAAAAAAAATAAATCCCCTTAAATTAATATGATTACGAAACTTGGAATTAAAATGATCATAAAGCCTAGCCATCTTTTCACTAGCCACGGATCTTGTGCAAATCCCCATGCTATATTTGCTCTTAAAATTCCCTATATAACCACCATATATGGTAATAATATCCCCTCTTATCTGAGAGTTACCATCATTAAAACTATTTCTATCTTTGCATTTGAATTTTGAATTCATGTAGCTCCTCGTGATTCTGCTAGCCGCCTTTCTCCACCAATAAGAATCACCAAAAATGTACCTCATCGTTTGGGTTTAATAATACTTTCCCTCCCAACGAGCACTTTGGTATGCATCATTAACAACCTTATATTTCTCCAACACTTGTTCCCATGGATGGTTAGACCACTGGACGCCAACACATTTGACACCACATTCCCTTCTCTATAAATGTATTGTAATTTGAATTCCTCAAGCCTCGGGAGGAACATCCAAATATCCCACAATAGACTAGACATACACCAACTAGCCTTAAAGTTACCTTTGACCATCTTAATCACAATTTTTTAGTCTCCCTCAATAATCAACTTCCCGATTCCCACAGTAACAACAACTTTAAGACCCCATAATAAGGTTGAGATATACACCATATTATTGGTAGCCTTACCAAGGTTAACTGCATAAGCAATATGTATCCTCCCATGATGATCTCTTATAATACTTCCACCTGCAATAGACCCACTGCAAGAAGCCCCATAATAATTAAGTTTGTAGAACATGTCAGTCGGGGGGGGGGGGGGGCNGGGGGGGGGGGGGGGGGGGGTCAACAGGTATTCCTCCTTGCCAACACCTTAGAATTATCAAATTCAAAAAAGGCTTTAGAAAACTTCCATTCCTGAGCCAAACTACAGTCCACATCAATAGGGGGAGTTAGGTAATTTCCACTGACAATTATCAAGGTTCTCCATTAGCAGATTAATAATTGTTCTAATAGTACCTTCAATATCACTTTCCTCCCCATTAAACACCCTATTATTCCTCTCCTTCCAAAGGCTCCAACACACATGCGGGGGTATAAATTTTCAAAGTAAACAAATGAGAAGATGCTTAGAATGGTGCCTCCAATTAATCAAAAATTGAGTGACATTCCCCATGAACACCCAATTTAGCTGCAGCTTGGCAATGATTCTTGACCACACATTAAAAGCATAGGGACAATGTATTAAGAGATTATTTATATGGATCACAATAAATCATTTAATCAATCATTATGTATTAATTAATTGGCCTTTAGTAATGGTGATTGAGTTTCTTCTTATATGAGGTCATTGTCATTATCTTAAGTGTAATCTCATTTTACTTTGCTTTCAAAGATCATACTAATGAAGTTTTAGCTTAATAGGCAAGTTTAGTTGTATCCAAATAAATGAGAGTGCAATGATATTAGTAGGTTTTATACTACCAAACTAAGCAATAATATTTTTCTAAATAATGCATAGGAGTAAATTGGTGTCTAATAGATTATTGACAATGGGTTATAATCTACTAAGTGAAATTGTCTCTAGTTTTCTTTTACTATCATGTACAATGCATGATGTAGTTTGTTGAAAATATTGTCGAAATGTTTCATTTTTAAAGTTCTTATTCTAAATGATAAGTAATCTACACTGGTTGATGGATTTGACAATCGTCTTGACTCATTAGATGTTAGTGGATAAATAAATCTTTTATTACCATGTATGTCATGGACGCGATTATCCTCCACAAAAACTAACATTATATACATCTAAAATAATATCAACCATACATAAAAATAAATAGAAATCATCATACCGATG
This sequence comes from Thuja plicata, assembly GCA_018584345.1. NCBI lineage: Eukaryota > Viridiplantae > Streptophyta > Pinopsida > Cupressales > Cupressaceae > Thuja > Thuja plicata. Next base: position 1,967,469 of record MU225720.1, read on the forward strand.
ATATTGAATAATCTAAATAATTTGCATTCATTGTGCACAACCAAGACATCCACTTTTCAAGGAAATAATTACAACACGGTTTAACACAACTTTTAATCTTTTTAATCATATTTATCTCAAATATTGTTTTTCAATGTGTCACTCCTTATTTTCCAACAATTCAATTTTGAAACTTTAATTTAATGTCATTTTATTTACTTAAATATATATCACATTTATTTATTCTACATTGTGTTTTAATATTTTTTAATATTATATTTACATATGATAGTATTTTTATTTATAATATTTTTAAATTTTGTTCTTTTATTTTGTTTTATTTTATATATCATATAAATAATCATTATATATAGGTAAATAGTTAGTTGCTAGGGGTAACACCCTTGAATTTATATTAGAAAAGGTTTACATCAGGTATCTCAACATAGATGCAAAATGTCCATGAAATTCTATCGATGCATGCCCCTGAATTACATCGATCCAATAACATAGATATTTGTAACTACAAAGCCCATGACAAAATTGCTTTGATACATCCCCATCCTAAAATTTGAAAATTTTATACAAAATGAACCATATAGAGTCCAAGAACCCCCCATCCTATGAATTTTCAACTATAGCATGGAAAACATACTAAAAACCTGAGCTAGTATTATCAACAACTAAACAAAATATAATGATAACCAGGAACATGGCCTAAACCCCACAACCTTCACCCAAACCATCTTCCCCATCAGAGATCTCATCATACAGAATGAGAAAATGATTTCTAGAGAAAGGATGAGTTGTGAGCCAAATAACCTTTGAGTTTCAAATGTAGTCAAATATCATCATATTTCCCAAGGAACAAATTATATATGTTAGAGCTATTGTATGATCTATCTATCATGTGAAGTTCATCCTTGATATATTCATTCATTCATGTGGGTAGTGCCCACTAAAATAAGTGTACATACTTTGTAGCCCATCCATGTCATATGAGGAGTACCATTCGTCTGTCCAACACATACTGCCACCTGCGATTAACTCCAATTACCGATCTTATTGAGCCATCGAAATAGATTTTTTTTGGGCTAATTCATCAGAAAGTCCATTTCCTTCTCTATAGATAAGGATAATTTTAAATTATTGTAATTTATCGATCAAGCCTTTTATCGGTTCTAGCCATATGCTCAACTTCAATTGGGAATGAAGTTTTTCCTATAATTGCATTTATAGTTATTAGGGAATCACCTTCGAGATGGATCCTTTCTACACCCATTTCCCTCCCCATTTAAAGACCTCTTAAGGCTGCCCTAAACTCAACAACATTATTTGTTGAAACTCCAATGTGTGCAAATACCTCAACAATCACAACACCTATATCATTTCGAGCAACACATCTAATGCCACTAGATCATGGGTTGCCTTTTGCAGCCCCATCAAAATTAACCTTGGTCCACCCCACATTTGGGGAACCATTTCACTTCCTTTCTTTGTTCAAACACTGGCTTTAGAGTCTTAATACTAGCCAAGGGAGGAATAGTCAGTCCTTTGAAAATTTTGAGAAGCTCACCATCCTTATTAGTGTAAGTATTCTTTGTTAAACTCTTACTCTTGTCTCTTGGGTTAACAAGATCAACAATTAGATCCTCTATTTTGTTAATTAGTGACATCCTATTCATTGCTTGTTCCTTAAAGATCCTTCTATTATGCTCCTTCCATAACTCCCATATGATAGAGGATGGTGCAATATTCCATATGCTTCCAAACACCCCATAATTCTTCCATCTCGAGCACATAGTGAACTAGTCAATAAAATTTTATTGCATGGGACCTTGAAGATTTAGGTTATCAATAAAGTATTTCTAGCAAGCTTTTGCATAAGGGAACAAAAAAGTATATCATATGCATTCTCCTCATTATTCTTGCACAAAGGACATCTACCTAGACTTTGCATTCCCAATTTTGACAACCTATCATGGGTGAGGATTCTATTTTGGATCTCCATCCATAAGAACATCCCTACCTTGGGGAGGCAATACTTCCCCCAGAGTAATTTGGTTGACCATTGCTTATTATTTAGAACTGCTTCCTTGATTTGATATCCAATTTTGACTTTATATTTCCCATCAGTTTATGCACTCCACCTGAGTACATCCTACTGTTGTATAATGACCATAACTCTATTTTTAAGTATGATCTCAAGATGATCCTTCTGAATTTATGGAGCATTGATTTCTAAAAGTGATTTCCACTTCCATTTGATATTTTCATTTGTTAGAGTAATAAGTTATTTCTCTTATTAATTAAATCAATTTGATTTAATTATTAAGTCACTTATTATCTCTAGTTTACTTAACTTAAAATTTAGGCTTATAATAATTAATTCTTTTATTAATTATTATCATGCAACCTAGGTTTTTCCCTTCTAGGGTTTTGATCACCTTTATAAGGTTTGATCTCTTTGTAATTATTCTAACTCAGTGAATTATCTGAGGATGCTATTTAATTGAGGATTTTCTCTCCATTGTTTGTACAACATGTTTCCTCTTTCATGGATATGTTATTTCTGGCCTCCATAGCTTTTGTTTCTCTCTTTTTGTGATAGGTTTGCATGCAGGTGATTCTTGGGATCTGTAGGGTTGAGTTTTCATCAACTCCAATATGGTATCAAAGCTCCAGATCTTCATGCACTTGTTCTCTTCATGAGAGATTTGGCCTTGTTCTTCAAATATGTGTTTTTCAAGAGGTTTTCGGTTTCATATTTTTGTAGATCTAGGGGAGTTTATTTTTGGATCACTTTGGGCTCAAACGAACCTCACAATTGCACTCAAAAGGCCCCAAAACCCCTATTTTCATATAAGGCAACATCCAATTTGGACACAACTGCATTCTGAGGGAATTTTTTTTGTTGTATGACCCTTTTTATGGGCACATTTTTTGAGACAGCAAAAAAAAACCTATTTCATATAAGGCTCATCTAATTTGGACACAGTTGCATTCTAAGGCAATTTTTTTTCTTTCTTTTTGCAGTAATTTTTTTTTTCCTTGGTACTTCCACCAATTTTGGCCAAAATTTTGGCAGTCCCTCCATATTTAGCGGCATCACCATATTTAGCATAGATCACTTGGATTTCTTCTTGTTTTGGAGCCCTCTTTGATGTTTTGATTGTAACTTGAGCATACGGTATCAAAATTGGGCAAACGAGATATTGCCTGAAAACTAGTTTCGAGCTCGATCTGATTTTGTAGGTTTGGTTTTATGATTTTACTATTTTGCACGTGTTTTTTTCAATTAAAGTCAAGGTTATTTTTTGCAATCTGGGAGCCATATCTTTCTCATTTGGGCTCCATTTTCTGACTTCTGCATATTGTTTGAAAGTTGGTTATGTGCTCTTTCTTTTGGTATGGGTCTCATTTCCAGAATCTACTTCAGGTATACTTTATTTAGTTTTTTTTTCTTTTTTGCAATCTGGTGAATATATTGGATGTTTTAGGTCATGGGATCATTTTCCTTGCATGTGATGACTCCTTTTTAGTTGTTACTCACGTTCTTACAACTTTTGGTCATTTATGATAATTGTAGACATCTATTCCTGTAGCATTTCCTTTTTGCAAACACACTGAGATAAAGTGCCATGTGTTGCATGCTTGGAATCTTGCACATTTTGTGTCTATTTGTACTTGCACTACATTATAAATTTCCATGGGGGGGTTTTATGTTTTCTTTGTTTTCCATGTACCTTTGTTAAGAGATTGTTCCTTCCATGACATTAGCCTTATGATGTGTGTCAAAAGAGTGATCCTTCCACGACACCATCCTTTGTATGTGTTTTTACTTTCTTCTGCACTTTGCATGTTCCTAGTTCTTCGATATGTATTTTTTCTTGGTCATATGTTTTAGTGTACCTATTACGCCTGTCCCTACTCAACATTATGGTGGTATCTCTTATTGGTTCTAATGTTTTCTTGGTTCTATGGAGTGAGCTATGTATTCAGTATTTGTTCCTTTGTACTAGGCGGATGTAGTGGCTGGGTACCTATGCATTTTGGTGAGATGGATCATTTACCATATGGACACTCATTCATTCTTGTTTTGGAGGCATCCGTCCATCTTTTGATCAACTCTTCAGACTTTGGTATTTTTTGTCATCTATATCTTTGAGTTTTGATGTTTGCATTTGTTTTCCATCCTGATTCGAGTAGTGTCATTTGAGGGCACTTGTGCAGATTACAATCTTCTCTACTTGATCATGTTCTATTACAGTGGAGGTTCCAACAATTATTCTTCAACAATGTTTGCAGCTTCATGCTTTAGTGGTGTTCTTCATGTTCATCCTTTGTTCCTATTTTTCTGGGTCATTCTCTAGTTTGGAGGCTTCTTCAGTCCTTCACTAGTCTTCATCTCTTTTTAGAGAGGAGCTTTTCCCACTAGGATTTCTCCTTTTCTCCTCTTTACAAATATTTTTTGTACTTGGGTACCTGATCAGGCCATGTTGTTGGGACCCATTTCCCACTTTCAGTAGTTGTTTCTAGGTTTTTGCTACTCCCTAAGTTTATATTAAGGGGGGGTGTTAGAGTAATAAGTTATTTCACTTATTAATTAAATCATTTTGATTTAATTATTAAGTCATTTTTTATCTCTAGTTTAGTTAAGCTAAAATTTAGGCATATAATAATTAATTATTTTATTAATTATTATCATGCAACCAAGATTTTTCCCTTTTAGGGTTTTGATCACATTTATAAGGTTTGATCTCTTTATAATTATTCTAACTCAGTAAATTATCTAAGGATGCTATTGTATTGAGGGGTTTCTCTCCATTCTTTGCACAATATGTTTTCTCTTTCATGGATATGTTATTTCTAGCCTCCATAGCTTTTTCTTCTCTCTTTCTGTGACATGTTTGCATGTAGGCAATTATTGGGATCTTTAGGGTTGAGTTTTCATCAACTCCAATATCATTAACCCTACTGACCACCTCATAGTTATAAAATTTGGCACCCCATACTCTAGATGTTTCTCTATACAAATATACCAAAATGGGATTATTTTTGAGTGATGGAAATCTATCCCGTGAGTTCTCCCAGAAGGATGACAACTGTCCATTCCTGATTTCCTAAGTAAGGTGCTTAGTGACAATCTCTTTGATTTCTAGTAAGAAATTACAAATTGCTGATCCTCTTGGAGGGTCCCGAGTAGTAAGAATTATTATAGGATCCATAGAGTCTAACTATTTCCTTCTCAATATGTGGACCCCTTTTTATTACCCTTGAACACTCCCCAAATTAGTTTCTGCACCTATTTCATAATTCATGATAATGATAGTCCAATATTAGCTCCCCCTACCCATTTTGGTTTACACACCTTTCCCAAGATAATAAGGGGAACTTTTGTGAATCATTTGAACCATTCCATAGAAATTTCCTCATAATCTAAATGATAATTTTTTCCACCTGTATAGGCAATTCAATGCATGACATGGAGTATACCAGAATAACACTCAAAACAACCTTGATCAAGAGGATCCTCTCAATTGATGTCAACAAATTACCCTTCTAGAATTCATTTTCCTTCTATGGCTATTAATGAGGTTTTCCCAATAAATATTTTTATTAGGACCAACAAATAGAGGCATTCCTAGAAAATGCCCTAGAAAACTACAATTTTCAGTCCTAATATACATGCCAACTCCCTTTGAAGACTAGGCTAAACATTCAAGAAAAAAACTTTAGACTTTCACCAATGGATACTCTACCCCGAGGCCTTACTATAATCATCCAATAGGTTCCTGATGCATTTGGATTCACCTCTACTATCACTTCGAAACAACATTATATCAGCAACAAACTATTGATGAGTGATTGCATTGAATCAAGCAGTTACTTATATGCCTTTCCATTGTCCTTCCAGACAAGCCCTCTCAATAGTTCTCCCTAACTATTCATCCATGATTATAAATAGGAAAGGAGACAAGGGGTCATCTTATCTAATCCCTCTAGATGAATCAAAGAAACCTTGAGCCACACAATTGATCAATACTGAGAATTTTGGGCATTTAATGCAATTTCCCACCCAGTTCACCTAATTATCACTACTACCCAAATTCCCCATTCTATCAACATTTGGCTACAAGTGGAGTCAATGTGGCTCACACAATGGTAGAGCTCAGCTTGTATGGTTTTTTTTCATGTTCCTGGTCTTTTTCATTGTTCTCCATATTTTTCAGGCCTAGTCTAGGGTCCTTGTTCTTTCTAGGTCTAGAAACCCCAAGTCTTTGAAAAATTCATGTTAAAACCCTGGCTCTTACGTGACTTGGTATAGTTTCATGTTACTTTTTTAAATGACTTAAGTGTCTTTTGTCCATGTGCGCTTTAGCCTCGTTGTATATCTATTAATCTTGAAATGAAAAAGAATATTTCCCTTTTGATATGGAGATCAAGCGTAGGCTGTTGATTAGGTCCTGTTCATGTTTGAATTAGAGGGCCAGCGCTAGATCTTGAAATGAAATGGTCGATTCAACTAAGTTTTGGAGATCACGCGTAGGTCGTCGATCATGTTTTATTCTTACAGATGGTGCCAGATTGTGGAGTAGACCAAGGGTTAGTAAAATCATTTAGAGATTCAACGACCCCTTTATCTCCTGATCTCCAGATAAACCCGAGTCAAGATCAAGCTCTAGTTGAGTTCTATTTTGAGGTTCATAGATAAAGATTTAGATGTAGACACATGTTCATGATAAGGTTCTAATTGGTGTGTGTGTGCTAGATCTTTGAATTAAACCATGGTTAGGCCAAAGACTTGGAGGTTGTGAGATATGCTCAGTCACGTGATCTCAGAATGAATCAGAGTTAAACTGAAGTCTATCAGGCTCATGTTTTGGATTATTGATTGTGTTCTAATCTCACAGCTATTGATAGATCTCATGATAAACTAAGGGTTAGATCAAAAATTGTGAGATATGGAGAAGGCCTTTGTTTCCCAATCTCCAGATTTGACCATAGTCAGGCACGGGTAGCTCAAATTTAAGTACAGTATGCTGAGAAAATATATTGGTCGAGGATTGAGATTTGATCTAGTGGTTGGCGTTGAGTTGCTAGATAAATTTGTGCCAGGCCTTTCCATATGGAGACTTAGCATCAGTCGTCGATGCATGTCTTGATCTTGAGGTTGTCGCTCAATATGCGAATATAACCAATGTTAAGGGGATTATTTAGTGACTTGGAGATATAAGGGATTTTAGGTACCCAGGGTTAAAAGCTAGTTAAAGACAAGTTAAGAGGCAAAGATCAAAGATAAGATAGACCCTACAGTGGATGCTAAGCCTTGATGGCAAAGATGAAGGTTTCTAACATTTGAGGCATTGCGCCAAGGTGACATCTGGAACTGATGACATCATGGGTCCCAAGTTTACTAAGCAATAAAGGCATCGTAAGTTAAGAAAGATCTAACGGCAGGTATAAAGGCTTAGAGACCATGAAGCTATTTAACCATTGAGGCAATGCGCCCTATTGACATGTGTCCAAGTCAGAGTTGAAGTCAACGCCAAAGGTAAGATAAAGATAAAGCAAGTTTTGATAGATCTGACGGTGGGTGCTATGACTCAATGGCCAAAATGACGATTGATAATGTTCAAGGCATTGCACCACGGTGCCACGTGTATAAAGATAAAGAAAGAGATCAACGACTATGTTTTAAATAGGAGAATCAAGTCTTATTCTGAGCCGTTGATACAGAATTTCTGTGCCACCAATGACCGTTTGGATCTGACTTTCAAATATTCAAATCTGCTTCTTAGAGTTTTGTGGTAGTGGTGATGTGTTCCAGGTCACATACAAAGTAGATGGATCAGTCGACTTCTCTGCTTGAATTTATGGTGATGGGAGATATCTTCATGACTATATCTAATCATTTGAGATATTTCCCAAGGGCATTTAATGACATACTTGATTATTTTAGGGCTTTCTAAATTATTTAAAGAATATCTATTATAACCCTAACTTGTCCAATCTGATTGGATGGATTGACTCCCAAGCCTGTGTGCTAGGGGAGGTTGTATATTAGTAGTTTTTTGATCTTTTGTAATAGGTTCAGATTATGTAAGAATTTTTCTGTGACATTTTCTCTGTCCTCAAACTTTTCATGTGTCTGTAATTCTTAGTCTTCCAAGGCTTATGTAGGAATTTTTGTGGTATTTTTCCTACCCTCAGGTTCACATGTGTTTTGGGATTCTTTCTGAAGCACAATAAACTGGCTGATTATTGAAGAAGTTGTGAGTTATTCCAAGTTGTGGATGATTTGATAAGGCTAATCTTGTGGATTTTATTCATCCCTTGTTATCTTTGTCTCATTCCTATGCCTATTTTCTAGAGTGGATGTTTGTTTGTAGGTCATAGTCTGTGTCTATCTCCTTGGATATGTTATTGTTTGTGAAATCTTCTCTTTCCTTGAATAGCCTCTTTTCATTTCAGACCTCTCTATGAAACGCTTTTTGCAAACCTATCTAGGAAGTTATACTTGTCTTAATTCAGGAATTTCATGCTAGTTCTTGGTCATTATATTGTGATTCATGTCACTTTCGGTGCATCACCTTGTAGGTTAAAATTTGTTTTATTTTCCTTTCAGTTATGCTTCTTCCCTTTTCCTCCCAAGTTTACTTTTCATGTTTAAAGAGCAAAAAATACGTGATTATCCAAGAGGAACCAACCTAGAATCCAGAGGTTTCACTTCAGTTAGCATAGGTCCCACAACCTGGAAGTGATTCCAATGTTATACCAGATCATTAGGCTCAAGCACTTAATGGGGTGCAAATTGGATGTATAACAATTCTGGCACGCCCGGTGGGACCCCAAAAAGTAGTTCATCTTGTAAGGCTATGTTATCTTTGATATGCTGGTTACATAGTACTGAACTAGAGTGGTTCTTTTAAGGAATATATGTCGACTCCATTGGTGTTAAGAACAAGAAGATCCAATCCCATTAAAATTTTATGAGAAGGATAGAAGCAAGGAGTTTAAAGCCTTCTGAGTTTTTGCAGTTGCCTCCAAAAAGAAGAAAAGGGAGATCATCTCAAAGGACATCACCAACAAGGAGAGTATAGTCTACACCCCCTATTTCAGAGGAGAGATCCTTTCTAGTTTATTAAAGAAGAAGAGGGAGGTCTCTAAGCAAAGAGTTGTTAGTGGATTTGACTTCACTCACTGGTTCAAGTGAAAATCATACAATTTCTTCAACAAGTTACAATTCCTACAATGGAAAGACACTTTGCATTTGTACCTTTAATCAGGGGAGTCCACTAAATTTTTATCAACATCATGATGTGCCACTAGAAGCACTCAAGATTTTGCCTGATTTTACAGGTGAAATCCACACAATAGCTTGTGAGCATGTTAGAGACGTGGCTACCATCTATAATATACACCATGTCACTGAGGAAGATGTGGCTACTAAGTTGTTGGCAACCTCCTTCAAAGTTAAATCCCTTGAATGGTTTAGAACTTTTGCAGTTGGCTCCATAGATTCATGGGATAGACTTGGAGACTCCCTTAACAGAAATTTTGAAGATAAGTCAGATCATTTGTCCCTAGTTGAGAAACTCACTACTATCAAAAGATCCCCTCAGGAACATATGACATATTTCAACAACAGATTCCTTAAGACATGGAATAGGATTCCTATTTTTGTAAGGCCCTTAGAAGACTATACTTTTCTATATTATTTGAAAAGTCTAAATAGTGATATATCTTTCATGATCTTGTCTTTGGGAGGTACCTCACTTCCCCAAGCTTTTGATATCGTTGTTAAGGTAAAAAATTGTCTAATTCAAGCCGGAAAGATAGGCCCAAGGACACCCATGCCTCTCTACCCTAATATTTAGCCCAATATGTCCCCGAATATTCCTCCATTCACCCCTATACCTACTATCATAGCACCTCAAGCTAGTTCTAGCAATGAGGAATCAAGAGCTGGTTTTTCCCAAGAACCGCAAGAAATGAGAAGTGATCAAAAAGTGACAAATATATTATTACAAAATAGTCAACAAGAAATGAAAATATTTTTATAAACCATGAGAAAAGAGCTGACCAATATAAAAAAAATAGAATCAGGAGGTTAGGCCACCCTTTCAACAACCAAATCCAAATCTCAACCAGTAGTACCAAGCTCAAAGATAACCCTATTATCAAAATAGACCACCATATTAGGGGAATTATCAGGGTCAAAGCTAGAACTACAATCAAAACCCATTTTATCCTTACAACCCATCACCTCTCAACTCTATAAACCCAATCAGAGATATGCTTCCTAGTCAAAACAATCTTGCCTTGGAGATTGAATGGTTCTATCCTTGTAACCAACAACATAATCATAGTACATGTTTGAATGGGTTGAGAAATCAAGCACTCACGACAAAAAATGCCTCATACACCCAATCAGATGCATCTCCTAGTGGGTTAATACCACAACAAGATGCACAGTCTGATGAGACTTCTCTCTTTAATTGGCAAGAGGAAGATTTTAATGGAGTAAATGGCGAATCTTTAATTGCAGCCAATACTTTGTCCAAGAGAAGATGCCAAGATATGGAGCAAGTAAAGGATGGAAGGAAAGCTGCTACATCTGCAGAGTCATTGCATCCATCTTTTCCTACCATACTAAAGAAGGCTCCCCCACGCCAGTCAAGGAGAGTCAATCTCCCAAGGAGGTTGAGCCAAAAATGGTGAAAGCACATCAAAGAGTACACATACTAGTGCCTTTCAATATTGTGGACAATATGAAGAGGATGAATGTGACTATGTCCATGTGGGACTCCTTAGCCATTCCAAGGCAACCTGAAATCTTGAAGAAGGCAATTTCTGAAGAGGCAATCCCTCAATAGCCCAAAAATGATGTAACAAAGCCAGTGTTGGTAAACATTGATCAAGAGAAGAAAATTCCAAGCAGAAACACCAAAGTAGATGTCATTCAAGGTAGGAACTTAAAGCCACCTCCCTTTTATGTATCATTAATTATTTTAGATTCTCTAGTACATAATTGTATGGTAGATAGTGGGGCTACTAGTTCAGTCATGCCCAAGAAGATAGCTAACCAATTAGGACTCAAATATGAACCATTCCAAAAGAAGGTAACACAACTTGATGGTTCATGGGTGAACACAGTAGGTGTGGCCAAGGATACAAGCTTGATCCTTCATGCAAGCCCCAATTTCTCTTTCCTACTTGACATCTACATCATAGACCTCCCTTCTCTTTTTTCCATATGTCTGTCAAGAGATTTCACAGCTAAGATAGGAGGCTATCTTTCTTTTGACTGGTCTCATATTATTTTCCATACCATATATGGAACCAAGGTCACTATCAAGTTTGATTCATTATAAACTCATCATATAGAGCCTTATGTGCCCAATGCCTTCAATGTAAGCTTTCTTGCACTTGCCAGTAATGATTTTCCAATCTTTAACGAAACAAATACCAAGATAGAGAGCATTCCAGATATCTATCTAGATGAATGGGGATCATAAAAGACTTCAGAGGCTTAGGCTAATGTCATGTGGGATGCTGGTTTGGGAAATTAAATGATACAAGAAGATGGTCTCACAATTCCAAATCTATTCAAGGAATAAAATGAAGCATCAGAAGAATAGAGCAATGAAATTTGGGAACTATTCTTTAATGGTTCTAGAAGAAGACATGGCTCTAGTGGTGGTGCAATAATAGTCTCTCCAAAAGGAGAGAGATATTATACAACTTTTCGATTCATCTTTTCTTGTACAAGCAATATTGCTGAATATGAAAGTTTAGTGAATGGACTAGACTGGGCAAGAAATAGAGGTATCAGAGCCTTAAAGGTATATGGTGATAGTGAATTGGTTGTCAACCAAGTAAGAGGGATAAGTACTACCAAAAATGATACTTTGAAAGCCTACAAGCATAGAGTTTGGGATGCAATAGAGGATTTCCATGCTTTCAATATCATTGCCATCCCTAGAAAACTAAATCAGAATGTAGATAGGTTAGCTACTGTTGGATCCCAATTTGACATTCCCAATAACATTTCAGTGGGAAAGGATCAACAACATGTCAAGATTATTGTTAGTCCTTCCATCCCTGATAATGATGTTAATTATCAGGTGTTTGAAAATGATGAACAAATTCTGCAATTCTTGTTCGAAGAAGATGTTTTTTTAAGAGCACAACCATGGTAGGTTGATGCAAAATTATAATGACTAGGTGCTAAAACTCAAATATAATAAGCTACCCAAGGGACCTCTAACCTTAGAGTCCATCTTCAATAAAGATGACCAAGCCAAAAGGATTAAGACTAGCTTGGTAGTCCGGCAAGAACATTACATTGAATTAGAGCTTGAGCTAGGAAAGAGCTTAAAGTTTGGAAAGGTAAGCACTGATTAAGAAAAGAAAGCTTACACTCAATTATTCCAGGATTTTAGTGATGTCTTTTCTTGGTAATATGAAGACCTCAAAGGCTTTGATCCAACACTTTCTCAACATACCATAGAGCTAGAACCTAATGCCAAACCCATCAGGCAAAAGAAGAGGCCTTTCAATCCCATACTAGAGCTACTCATGCTTAAGGAGGTCCTTAAGATAATATAGAGTGGTATCATCTATCGCATCAAACATACTAGTTGGGTATCCAATCTGGTTCCTGTTAGAAACAAGAATGGGGAACTGAGGTTATGTGTTGACTTTAGGAACTGAATAGGGCATCCATGAAAGATTGCCACTCATTACCATCCATGGAACAAATTCTGCAGTGTGTCTCTGGCTCTGAACGATTCTTATTGCTAGATGGCTATTCAGAGTACAATCAAATCCTGGTTAATAAAGAGGATCAATTCAAGAATGCATTTACAACCAAATGGGGTACCATGGCCTATCAAAATATACCTTTTGGTTTTTCAAATGCAGGTGCAACTTTTCAAAAGGCTATGCATATGGCCTTCAAGAGCCTCATGTAAAATTTTTTGATGGTCTACCTTGATGACATCACTGTCTATTGAAAGCATGCAATGAACCACATCAAACATCTGAGGAAAATATTTGAAAGACATAAAGAGTTTGGGATCTCCCTCAATCCAAAAAAATGTGTATTTGCAATCCATGAAGGGAAGCTATTGGGATATATTGTGTCCAAGAAAGGTATCACAGTAGACCCTGAGAGGATTTCAACCATTCTAGAACTTCCCCTACCACCTCACAAGAAGAGTCTTCAATCCTTCATTGGTAGGATTAATTTTGTCAGGCATTTCTTGCCCAATATTGCAGATCCCTTGAAGCCTTTGACAACCATGTTGAAGAAGAATGCAATTTTTCAGTTGGAGCAAGGAAGGAAAAGATATTTTTCAAGTCATTAAAGAGGCTTTGACAGAGGATCCTACCTTACTAAATCCTGATTTTAGCAAAAAAATTATTCTTTATGCCTATGGAGGCTCTGATGCTATCTCTGCAATTCTGACTCAACAAAACCTAGAAGGATTGGAGCAACCTATTGCTTTATTTACCAAAGGTTTGGAAGAGTATGAAAAATATACTCTTTTGTAGAAAAACATGTACTTGATGTGGTAAAGAGCCTTAAAAAGTTTAGACATTTATTAACCCATAGTAAGATACATTTAAGGGTCGCTCATCTAAGTGTCAAAGTGTTCCTACTTTCCAAGGAATTGAATGAAAAGAGAGATGGTTTGATAACTAGAGTTATGGAGTATGCTATAGACATTCAAGTTACCAAGCTCATCATAGGAAGGGGTATTTGCGAGAAATTGACAGAAGATGATGCTCCAAAGGAACAAGAACAAGTGAATGCATCCTTAGTTGTGAATTCAATAGAAGATCATGCCAAGGAAGTAGGTTGGTTATCAAGCATGGTCCATTTTTTGAAGATAGGTGAGTGCCCTGCAAACTTTGATTAGCAAAGAGAAGGTATTACAGATTGATTTCTATCCCTTTTATGCTGATTAATGAGGTTGTTTTTCAAAAATATCACAATGGGGTTCTCCTCAGATGCATTGATTCAGAGAAAATAGTAGATGTCCTACATGAATTCCATGATGGACCTTTTGGAGGTCATTTTTCTCCTAAGACTACCGCTTTCAAGCTCATGAGGGCTGGATATTATTGGCCATCTATCTTTAAGGACAATCATGATCATGTAAGGAAATGCATGAAATGTGCTTTGTTTTCAGGAAACGAGAGGCTTTCAGCTCTACCCCTCCAACCAATTAGGACAGACCAACCTTGTTTGATATGGGGAATTGACTTCATAGGTCTAATTAACTCTGCATCTAGTGCAGGCCACAAGTGGATAATCACTACAACTAATTATTTCACTCGCTGGACTGAGGCCATTGCATTGAAGGAAGCTAATGAGAGTGTTATCACGAACTTGTATGATGACATAATCCATAGGTTTGGGACTTCAGACTCTATTATATCAGATAATGCACTTGCCTTCATAGGTTTGAGAGTCATGGAATGGGCAACTAGGCATGATATTTTCCTCAATAATAGTTCCAATTATTACCCCCAAGGTAATGGTTTAGTAGAGTCCACTAATAAGAATATGACCAGGATTATTAAAAAGAGTTTTCAAGAAAATCAAAGAGATTGGCATTCCAAGTTAAAGTCTGCCTTATGGTTAGACAAGATCACTCCAAAAAAGATCATTGGGAACTCTCCTTATATGCTATTCTATGTCAAAGAGGCTAAGTTGTCCATCTCAACTGAGTTACCAGCTCTAGACCTTGCTAGTCAACTTGTCCTCTTTGAAGAAGGAGACCCCTTGCAGGTACGCTATACTTAGCTTATAGAGTTGGAAGAAGGTAGAGATAAAGCTATGAAGACCATGGAGTTTCAGAAAATGCAAACCAAGAAAAGCTTTGATAAGAGAGCTAGATCAAGAAGCTTCAATATTGAGGATACTGTCCTCAAGTAGGATGAATTCAAATCCAGGCCTTGCAGGCACACAAAGTTTGATTCATTTTGGGGAGGCCCATTTGTGATCACAGAATGCAAAGAGCATAATTATTTTCAAATCTCAACTCTTGAAGGAGAAATATTGCCAATTTATGTCAATGAATTTCACTTCAAGCCTTGTTTTGAGGTTTGTCCTACCTTGTAATTAATTTTTTCTTCTTTTGGTTTTGTTTTCTTAGTTTTATTTTTCCTTCTTTCTTCAAAGTGCTTGTGCATAGTTAGTTCTTTCTACGTGTATATAGCTCTTTTCCTTTTTTATTTTGTTGTTTCCTCCTCTCGGTTTCAATTCTCCTGCTTCCCAGATGTCTCTTTTTGTGCTTATATAGAATCCTTTCCCAATGGAATGTCATAAGGTCACTGGTTTTATGTGTCTAGCAGGCTGACATCTAGCATAAATCGCCAAAAATGTTACCCAAATTTCCCATTCTGTCAAAATTTGGCTACAAGTGGAGTAAATGTGGCTCCCACAAGGGTAGATCCCAACTTGTATGGTTTATGTTCATGTTCCTTGTCTTTGTCATTGTTCTCCATATTTTTTAGGCCTGGTCCAGAGTCCTTTTTCTTTCTAGGTCTATAAACCCTAAGTCTTTGAGAAATTAATGTTAAAACCCTGGCTCTTACGTGACTTGGTCTAATTTAATGTTACTTTTTCAAATGACTTAAGTGTCTCTTTTTCCATGTGTTTTTTAACCTCCTTGTCTATCTCTTAATCTGGAAATAAAAAGAATATGCCCTTTTGATTTGGAGATCAAGTGTAGACCATTGATCAGGTTCTATTCATGTTCAAATTAGAGGTCCAATGCTAGATCTCAAAATGAAATATTTGAGTCAACTAAGTTCGGGAGATCACGCGCAGGTCGTCGATCATGTTTTAATCTTACAGATGGAGCTAGATCTCAGAGTAGACCAAGGGTTAGTGAAATCATTCAGACATTCAACGATCCCTTTATCTCCATATCTCCTGATAAACCCGAGTCAAAATCAAGCTCTAGTTGAGTTCTATTTGGCGATTCAAAGATAAAGATTCAGATGTAGACACATGTTCATGATCAGGTTCTAATCGGCGGGTGTGCACTAGATCTCTAAATTAAACCACGGTTAAGCCAAAGACTTGGAGGTTGCAAGATATGCTCAGTCGCATGATCTCAAAATGAATCAGAGTTAAAGTGAAGTCTATCAAGTTCATGTTCTGGATCATTGACCATGTTCTAATCTCATGGATGTCACTAGATCTCATGATAAACTCAGGATTAGATCAAACATTGCAAGATCGGGAGAAGGCATTTGTCTCCCAATCTCTAGATTTTACCATAGTCAAGCACAGGTAGCTCAAAGTTAATTCTGGTTTAGTGAGTAAACATCATGGTCGAGGATTGAGATTCAATATTGTGGTTGGCACTGAGTAGCTAGATAAATTTGTGTTAGGCCTTTCCATCTGGAGACTTAGCGCAGGTCGTTAATGCATGTCTTGATCTTGTGGTTTTTTCTCAATATCTAAATATAACTAGTGGTAAGGGGATTATTCAGCCAATTGGAGATACAAAGGATTTCTGGTACCTAGGGTTAAAAGCTGGTTAAAGACAAGTTAAGAGGCAAAGATCAGAGATAAGATAGATCCCGCGGTGGGTGGTAAGCCTTGATGTAAAAGATGAAGGTCTCTAACATTTGAGGCATTGCGCCAAGGTGACATCTGGCACTGATGATGTCATGGGTCCCGGGTTTATAGAGCAGTAAAGGCGTCGTAAGTTAAGAAAGATCTAATAGAAGGTGTAAAGGCTTAGAGACCTAGATGAAGTTGTTTAACCATTGAGGCAATGCGCCCTATTGACACGTGTCCAAGTCAGAGTTGAATTCAACGCCAAAGTTAAGATAAAGATAAAGAAAGTTTTGATAGATCTGATGGTGGGTGCTATGAATTAGTGGCCAAGATGAGGATTCATAATGTTCAAGGCATTGCACCAGCGTGCCACATGTCTAGATCAGTTCTGAGCTTAAAGGATAGATAAAGATAAAGAAAGAGATCGACGCCTATGTTTTAAACAGGAGAATCAAGTCTTATTCTGAGCCATTGATATAGACATTTTGCGCCACATGTGACCATTTGGATCTAATTTTCAAATATTCAAATTTACTTCTCAAAGTTTCATGGCAGTGGCGATGTGTTCCAGGTAACATACAAAGTAGATGGATCGGCTGACTTCTCTGCTCGCATTTATGGTGATGGGAGATATCTTCATGACTATATATAATTGTCTGAGATATTTCCCAAGGGCATTTAATGATAGACTTGATTGTTTTAGGGTTTTCTAAATTGTTTAAAGAATATCTATTATAACCCTAACTTGTCCAATCTGATCGGATGGATTGACTCCCGAGCCTGTGTGCTAGGGGAGGTTGTATATAAGTACTTTTTTGATCTTTTGTAAATAGGTTCGGATTATGTAAGAAGTTTTCTATGACATTTTCTCTGTCCTCAAAATTTTCATGTGTCTGTAATTCTCAGTCTTCCAAAGCTTATCCAGGAATTTCTGTGGTATTTTTCCTACCCTCAGGTTCACATGTGTTTTGGGATTCTTTCAGAAGCACAATATACTGGCTGAGTATTGAAGAATTTGTGAGTTATTCCAAGTCTTTTTTTTTCTGCATCTTTGTGTACTATTGTGGATAATTTGATAAGGATAATCTTGTGGATTTTGTTCATCCCTTGTTATCTTTGTCTCATTCCTATGCCTATTTATTGGAGTGGATGTTTTTTTGCAGGTCATAGTCTATGTCTATCTCCTTGGATATGCTATTGTTTGTAAAATATTCTCTTTCCTTGAATATCCTCTTTTCATTTCAGACCTCTCTATGAAACACTTTTTGCAAACCTATCTAGGAAGTTATACTTGTCTTAATTCAGGAAATTTATGCTTGTTCTTGGTCATTATATTGTGATTCATGTCACTTTTGGTGGATCACCTTGTAGGTTAAAATTTTCTTTATTTTCCTTTCAATTCTCCTTCTTCCCTTTTCCTCACAAGTTTACTTTTCATGTTTAAAGAGCAAAAAATAGGTGATTATCCAAGAGGAACCGACCTAGAATATGGAGGTTTCACTTTAGTTAGCATAGGTCCCACAACCTGGAAGTGATTCCCATGTTATACCAGATCATTAGGCTCAAGCACTTAATAGGGTACAAATTTGGTGTATAACAATCCCCAAACCCAAATCTTCTAAATACATCCAATAAAAATTGTCTATCCACTAGATCATAGGACTTTAGGATGTCTAATTTGATGATCATACTTGGTTCTCTCTTTTTCCATGCTGAATGGAAAGCCTCATGAGTTATCATAATATCTTCCACAATAGATCTACAAGAGGATAAATTACTTTTTCCTTTTGAGATATATTTTTTGATGACTTTCTTTAGTCTATTGACAAATACATTAGTTACAATCTTATACACCATGTTGCATAATGTTATTTGGTTGATAGTCATCCATGCATTGAGCCTCTTTATTTTTGGGGATGAGAGGTATAAAGGTATGATTAAGGGCCCCAAGAATTGTTTTTTCCTTCTAGACTCATCCACAACCAAGAGGAAATCTTCTTTTAATATATCCTAGAAAGCCTAAATTTTTTTAGCTATGAAGCTATCCATCCTTGGGGCCTTATCAAGCCCTAATTGGAATGTGGTATCCTTTAAATATTCCTATGTTACCTTCTTTTTTAGCTTTTTATTTTCTTCATTTTTTACCAACTTTGGGATCCTATACAAAAATCTATCCCTTGCTTCATTATTCTCCTCTATGTTCTTGTTTAGTATACTTTGAAAGTATCTAGTAGCCTCCCCATTAGTTTCCTCCATAGTCTATGTTACTGATCCATCTTCCTTAATAATCTTACCTAATATCTTCATGTTTTTTTTGGCTATTGTTGTTTTATGAAAATATTTGGTGTTTTTATCCCCTTCCTTCAGCCATACTTGCCTAAAATTCTGTCTCCTATTGAATTCTTCCCTTGCAAGTAGCTCTAGAAGCTCAAGTTTTAGTAGTTTCCCCCTTTCAAAATTTTCTCCATTCATACCATTTTCTAAGATTTCTCAGTTTAACTCCATAAGTTTAGTCTCTACTATGTCTCTTTCCTCAAAGATGTTTTTGAAATGGTTCCTAATCCACTCTTTAAGTTTCATTTTGACACGAGACAACTTTTATGGAAGCAATATAATTTAGATTTATTACCAAACCTTATTTTATTCCACTATTCATTGACATTTTAAAAAATCTTTGGATCTTTGAGCCACATATTCTAAAATTTAAAATATGCTCCACCCTTACGTTCTTCTTGAAAAATGCTAATTTGTACTAGTAAATGGTTTGACCTTGTGAATGGAAGGGTAACTTCCTCACAAATATCAACAACTTGCACCCAATCTCCAAATAAGAAGAAGCGATCTATTTTTTTTGCAATACTGGTAAATCCCCGCCTTTTGTTAGGCCAAGTGAATCTTCCATTCTTAGAGAGCAATTCTCTCAAAATATTTTCATCTATAAAGGCCTAAAAATCTAGTTGCACTCTTGTCAAAATTTGTAAACCTCCCTATTTTACTATTATGTTTAGTGTGGCATTGAAATCACCTCTAATAATGAATCTATCAATATTTTGTTCTTTGATCAACTTAGATAGTGTATCCCATAAGTCCCTCTTAGCTATTATAGATATAGGCCCATAAACATTGATTAACCCAAACTCCTGATTATAACTGAGAGCCCTGCATCTCAATCCCATCCAATATTGATTTGTAGTTAATAACTCAGATTTGAGTGTAGCTGGATTCCAACAAATCCCCAAACCACCAGATGCTCCTTCTACTTCCACAAACTGCCCTACCCACTATCTTTATGCTTTGAGTTTCAACTGACTCTCATCCTTACTTCACTTTGTTTCTTGTAATAGTACTATGTCACTTTTACTATCGTCTATTTGACACTTGATCAAGCATCATTTTCTAGGGGAATTAATGCCCCTAGCATTCAAAGTCATTATCCTCATTTCTCCTAGAGAAGGAGAATCTCCTTCCCATTTCTCAGTTTCAACTGTCCTTTGGCACTCCCAACAATCGTTAGTTTATCTTTGGTAGACTTAGCTCCTCTTTTCTTTTTGGCCTCTACTTGAGGTTTCTTAATATTGGATTTAGTTTTTTCAATGCATAATTCTACAAGTGACCCCCAGATCATCATAAAATTTGTCCTCGTAGTCTGAATCTCGTTCAATATTTTCTCCTTCCTCCTCAATCCCCTCATCAACTAGCCTATTGCCTGGGGTGGTCATAGTGTGAATCCAAGTATGTTTCTATCCCTCAAGAATATCCAAGGGCAGACCAAGCCTAGTTTCTTCCACTATGTACTTGGCAACATCATTCCCCATTTGTTATGGATAAGATGTATTTATGGCTATATGTGCAATAGCATATAAAGTCTCTTTTTTACCCTCTTCAGCTACATCATAGGAGAATCAATGGTAGCTCTCTCTGTACCTTCAGTATCTCAATCCTTGGTCCTCTCTCCTTCTGAATCTTTCATTTTTAGAATAGTATCTGAGTCTACCACATCTTTATTTAGATCACCCACTTCATAGTCATGTTGTGCATAATTCTCTCATGAACAAATTTTTATACCACTCAATTCTTCCTTAGTCATATAATTACTCCATCAATTTTATCCATGCCTAGTTCTCCCAAATACCTCGAGGCTTCTGATTTAGTCATGATATCATGCACAAACAATATTGGTTTATCGAAAATAGGGATTTGGTTGAGTTGTTTGTTTTCCTCCTTCCTTTGGATATAACAATTAGCTTTTTTAATGCTTATAAAACTATTACAATTAACTCCCTCATGATTTTTGGATTTGCGTTTGTGGAAAAGGTCCAAAAGGTCTTCCCTAACAATTGATTGCATCCAAACCCCATCTTTAGATTGTATTTCTATTTCTTTTGGTAATTTATGAAGAAGATTCAGTCTTATGAAAATGCTCGCATATGATTCATAAATCCTACCTTCCAAAATGCTACCTGCAGAGATGAAATTACCAATACCCCTCTTAACTTCCTTCAAAATGGTTGGTTCCTAATGTTCTATCAAAATATTTTATAAGTGAATCCACACTATTCCTTCTTCTATTATGTATTTCCAGGGATTGAAATTAGGCATCCACTTCTATTATGTATTTCCAGGGATTGAAATTAGGCATCCAATCAATTAGGGCGACCTCTGTGTTATTCAAGTAATAATGGTAACTGTTCTAAGCTTTCCATTTATTATCATTATCTGGGAGTTCAATTAAATGGAATCAACTGGGAAGTGTAGATGTATATATGTATTTATGTATGCATGCATGCATGTATGTATGGTCCCTATTGTGTTGGACACTATTCCCCAATGCATTCTACACTAATAGGAAATCCTCTAGGTTTAACTATTAAACCAACCCCCCCACTTATTCCTTCTTTCTATTAAATTGTTTCCATTCATTATTAATTTCAATTGATTGAGGATTGAGATATATTCTTACCCATGTTCATTGTGAATTTTGTGGAGGGATCAACAATCACCATATCCTCTCCATTCCTCCTCACTTGTGGTGGATCCCCTAAACCTGAGTTATTAGGGTTGCGCCAATTACTAATATCTTCCTTGGGGATGTTTATTTTCTTGAACCACCCTCTCTTGCATTTCTTGAAACTATTATTTCTGAGAAACTCTGCCTGGCCAAAATGATTCCTTCCATTCTAATGATTAGATCACCACAAGTTGTTATTTGAATTAATGGTTTGATTTATTTGCTAAGGTTCAAGCCTAGGAAGCCCCTTATAACTGTAATAACCACCCATATTTTTTATTTCAGTTTATGATGGCAAATTCTTCTAGGCCACTTTTTATATGTGCATTAGTTTTTAGATAGATTTGATGATACTATGATGTATGACAATACTTTTGATGATGTTATTGCTTTCACATTTGTTTTGTGTAAACATTTTAATTTTTTTTTATTCCATTACTTAGTATTATGTTTAGGTTATTTTCTCTTGGGTTGCTTGTTGAGGCATTACAATAACCCCCATTCAGATAGTTATCTCTTGAACCAATCCTTTTCATAGGAAGACACTTTTGTATCCAAGCCCTGTTTGGATTCCAAGGCTCTACCAACCTAGCTCTAGGGTCAATCTAGCCTTCTAAATACCCTGGTCTAGGGAATTTGTCCACCCATCTTCCTTTTTTAAGACCCACTGTGGATTATGAACAATATGTCATCCCTGTCTCGAGATGTTAGCCTGTGTCTCAAATTGATCAATTGGGCATCATCTCTTGCCTTTGATATCTCTTTCCTTATGGATCTTCTCTCCTGCATATTTTTGCTCCTCGCTCCTCTCGTGAGCCATTCTTTCACAATTTTATTTATTTATATATTATATATATTATATAATGCAAACTATTATTTCTTTATATAGTAAATTATTTATATGTAGTATATATTATCCTAATTTATTTACTTTTTTTATAAGTGCTACCTTTATGGGGGTAGCTCCCTGTATTAAAGCCAAAACCATTACATAACAGTTACATCAAGGACAATGGTGATGAAAAATAATAATAACAGTTACATCAAGGACAATGGTGATGAAAAATAATAATTCCTAATTTTGTATCCAAAATCCTTCTGACATCCATGTTATAAAATGTCAAGATCGTTATTCAATAGCTTGATCAAACCCAAAAAATCCTCCTTCTCCACCCCATTCTAAAAGGATTGTCATGTAGCTTGGTTGACCTCTTTTTAAATTTCTTTTCCAAATTAAAATAGCCTAATAGAAGACTAGAAACTATCCCAAAATCAATTTCATATAAAGAATTAGATACTTTTGCAAAATTATAATCAACCACGAGCATATTACCTATTTGGAAACCGCAATCCCATAATTCTAAATTCTAAATAATTGATGCAAAAAGTGCTTGTAAATGGACCCGTCATGAACATGGCCTTCTCCTCTGAAAATGACACCCATAACCATTTTGATAACATTCTCTATGGAATCATTTTCACATTTGAATAGATGATGACACTTTTCATCCTTCATCTCCATCATGAAGCTACAACTAGCTCCAAATATAAATGCCATTAGAATATCCAAACTTGAGCACTAGCCTCTGTTCAAGTCGGATCATCGGTCAACACTTTTGAAATAGCATGTAAACATGAGTCCCGACTATCTATTAATCATTCTCATAGTTATGGATCCAACAAAGCCATCATGACCTTGGATTTTGAAAGATTTCCAATACCAACAAATCTCATGACACTAGAAAACCACATTACTTCCAGAACTAAAAAAATATAACATTTGGTACTCCTACATTTCATCCTCAAAATTGTGACCTATACATCCTTGACAAATAGTCCTACAAATTTTCACAACTACTCTTTTTTAGATATGAATCCTCATTCCCAACCCATCAAGCCACATTATCCAAGAATAAAATATGACTTCAAGATCATTGAGAAGAAAAACTTTATCCATTTTCTCTATCAATTATGACCCAACACTTGAACCTCAATCAATTTGTCTTTTTAAATTGGTCAAGACCTAAATATTGAAAGTCACATGTAAGCATAGGGAACCTTAAAAACCACATCTCTTGATCACCATATGAGTAGATTTATAACTTAAACCATAACTATCATTCATTGTTATCATATTTCCACAATCTATTAAAATAAATTGATTGAGTAGCTTTTGGCTTAGATTGTGTGTGTATTTTTTATCATGATAAAAAATACACACACAATATAAGCTTGAAGCTACTTAATTTATCACAACTATCTTACTCAAACCCAACCCAAGGTAACAATCTATTGTTACTATCTGATTCTAGGATATTGGTCAAATTTAGCCACCTTCCATACATATCAATAACACATTCCCCATCTTCCATGCTCACTCCAGTGTTTGCTTGTGAATAATTTGTTACTTTATTGGACTCCCTATATTCATGTGTAACCTAGATATCATCAAAAGTTTTGATGTTTTCTTTAATTTGAGAACCCATAGAATCAATTTGCAATTACAACTTTGATCCTTATAAATAACATTTATGCACAATTGTGAGTCCCTTTCAACATCCTGGTC
The DNA here is from genome assembly GCA_018584345.1 of Thuja plicata. NCBI lineage: Eukaryota > Viridiplantae > Streptophyta > Pinopsida > Cupressales > Cupressaceae > Thuja > Thuja plicata. Next base: position 1,991,613 of record MU225720.1, read on the forward strand.
TTTCATTCCTTTGTTCTTATATGTCAAAAGCCTCTTGTAAACACCTCCAATTCAGCTTCAGTATTGGTAGCATACACAACAAGGGTTGTGTTGGCGCAGCTGGAGTCCCTGCCTAGTGCTTGAAGAAGTTGCATGAAAATGTTTGAGCAATAACATGTCTGTCACATGTGTCAACATTGGTGGAAATGTTTGTAGAGTTAATAGTATCAATAGCAAAGCCCTAAAGCATTAACAGATCCATTCCCCGCGGCAGTATCAAAGACTATTTAAATCACAAATTTCAAGCTTAACTGTTAACAAGTTTTTAACAGCTAGATTTACAAATTGCCTTGGGCATTATTAAGGTAATATCTATTCAAGAAGAATTTGATGGAAAACCCCAACCCTTGATTATAGGGGATCATCAGAGTATCAAAAGCAAGAAAAAAGATATTCATTTCTTGCTACAGAACATTTCACTTTATAGATAAACGCCAAAATACAATGAATCAAAAGCATATATATATTTGAATTTATTAAGTATCTACTATCTACATCACTGAAAGTATAATTATATCTATATGATCTTATACTTCAGAGTAATTTTGCATACTACAAGCAAATTTGCAGCAATTTTGCAGGCGTACAGGGATTATGAGCAGACTGTCATAGTAGTTTAATTACAATGTGAATTAATGCATATGAAATAGCTTATGAAGTAATGTAGGAAGGTTCCTCCATGTTCTAAAAGAAACCTTATTATTATTGATATCTCATTTCCAAATACAAATTCAGATGCACAATTGAATGACTGATGCAATGTTAGCAATATAAATCTCAAACTAACATCTAATCAGAGGAAGTTCAGTGCAACCATAACTATAAGCTTGGCTCAGACCCAACTAAAAATGTTTGTCTATATGTTTGAAATTGCCAAATGATTTATAATCCCATCCCATGGTTTCTAGACTATCAGTCAAGCTTAGTGAGATTTGGCAAGTCCAGAAAAAATTGACTCAGTTTCTCCAATATAACTGTACTGGCCTTTATGTGTTCAATGTGAAGTCTTTAAAAGTATTTTAGAAATCTGGGAAAACACCTGCCTTTATCGTTGTTGATCATCATTGGAACAACTTGCATTCTTTAGGAGGTCGTCTTGATGATAGATGAGTATATGTGGACTACAAAGGAAAGAACGATATAAATTAGTATTGAATTTGGCAATGCAAAGTAGCAGAGAAATGACAGGTTTGCTGTAAATAAAGAGTAAGATAATGTAAACAAAAGCATGTATGGAAGTACGCATTTTCATCGTGAGTACGTTTTTTGGATGACAAATTGTGTTGGGCGAATGCATCTTCCATCTTTCCTAGTTGAATGGTTCTGGGCAGGAACAAAATGCTGGAGCAGTTCCAAATTGAAATAGCATTAGAGATTGGTATGCATGAAGGAGCTAACAAGGTACAAGTAAAAAGAGCAATATTTACAATTTTGTAAATAGAATGAAACACTTACTCAAAATAGTAGGATACAGAGGTACTGAACTTTTATATGCAAAATCTTGAACTTCAGCTTTATCACAAGCCTGCAAAAGTTAAGCACCAATCAGCATGCTTGTTGTAGAATTCAAAGGAACTAGCCTATGAAAGACACCTATGGATATCCATCAAATAATCATGCAAAGAGGAGTTTTCTATTTCACAAGACTAAAATATTTGTCTACTGTTGTGTGTATTGAATATGAATCTCCAACTCTTTAGCACATTATCTATAGTGCTTCAAATTGAGATTAATCAAATTTCAAGCGGTACAAGATTAAGACAAGATTGAAAAGGGAACAGGGACTCAGTTAGTTATCACTTTTTACCCAAAAAAAAAAGAGCATAATAGAGAGAAAGGAAAAGTGTTTCACTTTGCAACTCTGTGATCTGTTGCCAGAAACGCGACGGCTGCATGCCGTTTCGCGTTTCAACGGCAGCAACCCGTTTCAACGGGAGAAACGGCCGTTTCGAGGAGTTAAAAAAAGTTTGGTTTTTTTATTATTAGTTTTTAAACCAGTAACTCCCCGTTACTTTTAATAATTACTGACTGTTAGTTTATTTATTTTTTTGTTTTTTACTATTAGTTTTTAAATTAGTAACTAGCTGTTACTTTTAAGAATTACTGGCTGTTTGGAGGTTGGAAGCAGTTTAATTTTTTTTTTTTTTATTATTAGTTTTTAAACTAGTAACTTGTTGCTACTTTTAAGAATTATTGGTTGTTTATGATTTATGGTCACTTTCAAGAATTACTACTTGTTTATCTTTATTATCACTTTTAAGAGCTGAAGTTTACTTCTTGTTTCTTTATTAAATTAAACTTATAG
>MU225720.1:2033165-2048566 GCA_018584345.1 Thuja plicata
TTGGCTTCAATTCGGAGATAAAGGCTCCAAATTCTTTTTTAACTACCTAAAACAAAAACATATCAACGAAAACATTACTAGCATTTATGTTGATAACAAGGAGTTAGTTGATCCTAATGATATTAAGAAAGCATTTTCTAATTATTACTGTACTTTATTTACTTCCAAGGATAACAGAGAATCCTCTGCTCTCAGGAACACAATTAGTGCCATTATCCCCAAAAAACTAACACAGACTGATTCAGACATTCTTGGCCAAAATATAACTAAACAAGAAATTATTAATACTATCTCTTCACTTAAGAAAGACAAAACTCCTGGTCCTGACGGGATCCCGGCTGAGTTTTATCAAGCAAATATTGGATGGATAAGCTCGGAGCTCCTTGACCTTTATAATGAAGCCTTTAATAAAGGATCTTTGGGCAGTATTATCAACAGAGGTATTATCAAGCTCATCCCTAAAGAGGGAGACAAGACAAATATAAAAAATTGGAGACCAATTACCTTATTGAATGTTTCTTACAAAATACTTGCCAAAGTATTAGCTCGCAGATTGGAAAGCATATTGTCTAAATTTGTTGGATCCACTCATACTGGATTCATTAAAGGTAGGTATATCTTGGAAAATCTCATAACCAGCTAGGAAGCAATGCATTGGGCTAAGTCTTCCAATCAGAATGCTGCTATATTTCTCTTAGACTTTGAGAAAGCATATGATAGAATTGAATGGAATTTCATCGATGTTATGCTCAAGGCTTTTGGTTTCCCTAACATCTTCTGTAACTACATAAAGATCCTACTTAAAGATGCTATGGATCAAGTTGAAATTAATGGATCCCTATCTGATCCTATTCCTCTGACCCGATCTATCAGGCAGGGATGTCCTCTTGCCCCTGCTCTCTTTGTTATAGCCTCGGAAGCCTTATCTTATATTCTTACTGACAATACTATATCCCCGGCTATCAAAGGCATCACATTACCTAACAATGAAGAATTGAACATCTGCCAATTCGCTGATGATACTAGCTTATTTGTCAAAATGGATGATAATAACTTTAGTTATCTTACCAAAAAGCTTGACCTTTTCTGCAAGATTTCAGGTGCTAGGCTCTCTCAAGCCAAATGCATTTGTCTTGGCTGGAATGAGCAACCTCCGAGTTGGCTATTGAAATATGGATACCAATGGGGAGGCCCCAACTATATTGTCAAATATCTGGGTATCCCTTTTGCTGTTGATCCTTCTATTAAGGATATGTGGCTCTGGGTTAAGACCAAAATTACCAAAAAACTTAATACTTGGTACAACCGTTCATTGTCTCTTGCTGGAAGACTTCAAGTATGTCAAAAAATACTATCTTCATACAACATATATTACGCTTCAGCTTGGATGTTTAACAACTATCAAATATTGGAAATCCAGAAGACCATAAGGAACTTCCTTTGGTCTGATGGTAAAGGAAACAAAAAGCAACACGCGGTTAAATGGGAATGGTGCTGCACTGATAAAAAATATGGAGGTCTTGGACTGAAAGACCTCAGGCTCTAGGGTATTGCACTTGCCACCAAATGGGTCTCTCACTATGTGGAAGGTGACGTTCCCTGGAAAGTGCTTGTCAGGAACAACATTTTGAGGGGCTACCCAAAAAAAGCTAAATCTTGGAAAGAATTACCATTTGCTGATATTTTATTTGGAAAATTACCAACATTTGTTCATGGTTCTGCTATCTTTAAAACCATATGGAAAGCTTGGGAGTCCTTGAGACACTGTATCTCTGATAATTCCTTCCACACGGACAACCTTCTTCATGGTGAGAGATCCATATGGTGGAATCTGTACCATCAAGGAAAGCCTCTTGCCCTGACTCAAGGCTGCTCGGCTAAATTCTGGAATAAAGCAGGAATTTCCACCTTCATTGATTTATTTGAAAATGACTGCCTAGTCAGTTGGGAAGAGTTAAAAAATAATTACAATCTTCTGGCAGCTCATAAAAAAACTTACTACATGTTAACTAGAGCTTGCTCGAATATCCCTTCCAGATGTTTCATTGACTCACACAGATACAGCAATAGCAAGTGCACTGATGGCACCTTTCTATATAAAGTCAAAGCTAAAAATATATATAACTACTTGAATAATAACCATGATATTATAAAACATGTGAATAACTTGTGGTATAATGATCTGGAGATGAAGGATTGGAGTAAAATCTTTAATAGAATCTGGAAATCTCCTATTGATCCTAAGATCAGATGTTTTAAATGGCTTCTGATGAATAATAGACTCCCCATAAATAGGTACTTGTTGCCTAATGATCTCTGTTATATTTGTAATAAACCTGAATCTTATAGACACATTTTCCTTGAATGTAAATTTGCAAAAAAGATTTGGGCCTTATGTGGAATTACTTACCCTAAATACATTGATGTATTTGAAATTGCTACTGGATATATACATGGTCTTAAAAAAGATGCTAATATGTTATGGTTCATTATCTCCTCTAACATTCTTTGGCAGCTTTGGAAATGTAGAAACGAAGAAAGATTTCAAGGTGTGCATAGATCTCTTACTGAGTTGTACTTAAAACTCACACTTAAAATTTCATCGCAGGTTTATATCACAATGATGATCGAAAGAGAAAAACTTATCAGATTCCTCAAAATGGGACACTCAACTATGTTCGTGTTTGAAATGAAGGACGGGTACGACTACCGTAGACGCATGAACAACATGGCACTCTTCAACAAAATGGTGAAAAAACTGCACAAGGAGATTACCAAAAATAAAAATGTGACTGGTGATCAGTTAAAAATGATTGCTCAGATCCAAGCCAACAAAAGCATCGCTTGGATGGAAGGGCCTCTTGGATGGACTGCTTGGGTGGAGCAGTTTGAGGATTTACTTCATTAATTCCTTACAGTTTACTGATCTTATGTAAATTTTGTTTCCGTATGTAATATATTATTTATACTCGGTCCTTTTTGGTTGTGACTCTCTCTCCGTGTGAGGCTTGCCTCTGGAGTTGGTGTCTTCTTGTGAACTCATCGAACTGTTTCTTCCCTTTTTTTGATTAATCTATAATTAATATAAAAAAAAAATCTACAATATCAAATCTAATTTAATTTATTTAAGAGAATCAAATCTACTTTAAGTTATATTTATCTTAAGATACAATGAAATTTAACAATATGAAATGATTAATAAACATTAAAATTCGTATCTAAATAAGCTAATAAAATAAACTTTCTAACTCTAACGTATTCAACTCTAAATGAGATATGTCTATTTTTTTTCCATTATTTAATTCAAACTAACCCTATCAAATATTTATGTTACTGTGCAATGGAGGAGGCGACGGATTTCATGCTCACTCGCACGACAAGGAGGTGCGTGATTTTTTTTTTAAATTAATTTCTTTCTTATTTTTATTTGTTTATATGTTTTTAAAACTTTGATTGATACCTATACAAAATGAATATAAAAATATAAAAAAGAATATACACAACAATTATAATAAATTATTGGACTGGTAAGAAAAATAACTCTCTGTTAAAACAGAGAGCATTTATGGAAGAAATTTTTCAATTTTTATCACATGGTTAGAATTTATATTTTAGCCTCTAAATTGTGGTGGAAAAAAATTTTAAATTTAGGCATATTATTTTTTTTTTAAATAATTTTTCAGAATTCATTTAAGTTAAGAAAAATAAATTTTAGTCTCATAAAAAAAAATTCACTTCATAGATATATTTTTAGATTTTACATGTTTAACTTCCAAAATTAATTTCTAAAACATTGTTGGAGAAATATTTCAATTATATGCATTTCCAATTTTGTCAAAATTTAAAACAATCTTAAGTGTAAAAAAAAAAATCAATAATACTCTAAGAACACAAAATAAAACTCTCAATGCTTTTTTTTAAACTTCGTATTTGAAAAGGTTAAAACTTTTTAAAATTTAACAATGACATATTTACCAATAGAATTTCCTCAAAAAAATAACCCTTTAAATTTTAATGTATGCTGTATGCACAAAATATGATAAGATTATTTTTTTGAATAAAGGAGTATAAGCATAAAATCTGAAAGTTAAATTCTTGTTTTATTTTGAACTATGTTTATTTTAAATATGGAAAATCTAGGTTTGTTGCTAACTAACTAATAATTAATCACAAAAATTTTAATAAAACAAACCATTTAATAGATTTTCAATATTCTCTTTTCTTAATTCCAAATTAAGCAAGGTTACACTAACCATTGGATTTACATACTACTCTAAGGATAATTAAAATTTACATATGATATAAGGTTACAAATCTCCTGAATAGCTCTTAATGCAACTTTGCAACAACGAAAGAAGCTTAATATAATGAAGGCCATAATGTTATAATAATAAACGCTTACAACAATACTAAAATTTTACAGTTGTTCCCATCTTCCATAAAATGGGTAAAATAGAAACCTTCTACATCCAACTGATACCTGCATAAACGAGGTTGACCATGGAGACTCACCTCCCAACCTAGGCCTTTACAAGGCCACCACCGAGCTTGGGGATCCAAATTAGAACGGGATACAAATAGGAACTCACAAAACTCTCATAAGACAAACATATATATAAAAAACCCACATTTAAAAACTTTCCGATACATGGTAGAACAAAATGAAGGTCTCCAAGAGGCCTTCCGAAAAATAGGGGTAGTGGTAGACCTCACAATAGAATAAAACCAAGTATACAAAATAGAAACCTCAAGCCATACATGGAATTGGAATTGACCATCTACACAAGATGCAGTCATACAATATACCTCCTTATGCTCCCCCCAAAGCCCCCAGGCCATACTTGGCATCATAGGTATCATGAAACCCCATGTCTTTTCCTCCACACATGGGAGACTCTACACTAAACCAGATTCATTTTCACAACCCCTTCAAGGTTACTCTGCCCTCCCAAGGGTGAGTGTGCCTTGAAGAACCCCATCCAAAAAGATTCACAAAATAAAACACAACAAAATAAAAATCTAAAAACTCAGCATGGAAATAACTTAAAATTAATATAGGACTCCATTAATAGAGTTTTAATCTCAAGAACACCAAGAAACCGTGAAATATATTACTAAAGAAGACCAACCTTTAATCCAAGCTAAAATGAAATGAGGATTGGTGTTGAGCTATCCTTCCTAAAGCTCCTTCTCAAAAAGCTCCTTCAAACTGAACTCTGTCTCTAAGGGTAGAGAGTGGGTGAACACTCAACTCATCCTAAAACCTTCTCTTAATAGGAAAACCTCCAAGACTAACCAATGGTGTCAAGACCCTAACCATCCCTAACTACCCACTTGCCTTAACTCTCCATGGGTGGAGTCAAATGAAACTTGGGAAGAAGAGAGAGAGAGAGGTTAACCAAAGTTACACTCCTCTTCAAATTCGCTCAAGTATAAAAATGACACTTTAGAAGAGAAATAAATGAGTTTAGAGGCTCATTAATGACTGAAAATGACTCCTTACCCCTAGGATACCAAGTTGGGTAGCTAAAAATGACCTTGGTTACTTTCTGGGGGCCCAAAAGACCCTCCTAAACTACCCCTGAAGTTAACCCACGGATTTCTATGTCAAGTTGACCATCTAGAAACTTCTAACCTTGGGGTAAGCTTGGGTATTACACATAGGTAACCTTAGTTAACCCTACACCTAAACATGTTTCCCCTTACTAGCCATATAAATATTAAATTGCAACAATTGCCAAAAATGACACAATGAATTAAAATAAAAGTCATGGCTTGATCACATTAATATTAACTAATTAAAATACACACATGCAAACCACATTTACGAATTAAAATACAAATACAATGAGGTCCATGTTTCTTTGTATAAACAGGACCTTGGAATGCATGAAATTTTCATAGGTTCCAATACTGGGTCCCTGATTTAGATCCATGGTCAACTATCCCTGCACACTCATTGCACATATCAGTAGGTCCAAAATAATATGATATAAAAGCATCATATAAAATGACATGATATAAAACAACATCAATAATTCATTGCATAAAACTATATATGAATTCGATCTTAAATAAGCATAGCATCAGTTTTCTAAACTAAATTCTGTCACAATTACCTCTACTCAATAGATCTCACATATGACATCATCATAAACTAAAATTGAATCAAAATATGTAGTATCTCAAGTGTACCCTGATTACATAATCAGGTATTGAATATATAACATAGGATTTCTCAAATCCTCAAATATATAAGAGTCTCAAAAGGTCAAAGTATGTCTAAGTACATAAACACTAAAAGCATAGAAAGTACTGAAAGCACAACAAAATAAGGTAGTGAAACAAGGACTATCTGAGGTGGGTCTCACAGTGGCACTCATAGGATATGGGAGTTACATGCAAATTCCTTGACTCATCTCTACTTAAGAGATGCTTCTCTCACTCTTCTGAAGGTTGGTTCTCACAAGTTGGCTCTCATGAGATTTTTTCTCTCTTCTTCTCTCACAGTGTTGTAATGAGCTTCTTGCTCAAGATCTCTCTCTTTCATGGCTTCTTGCCTCATTCATATTATTCACAAGGATTTTTTTTTTTCATTTTTTTTCCTTTCAAAATCCTTGAGTTCTTGTGTTGGTCTTGGTGCATTTTGGTGAGTCTTGGTGTTTGATATATTGAAGAAAAACCTATATGTGTGTGTGTGTGTGTACTTGGTAAAACTCTTCCTTTTGCACTCTCTCCTAGATTCTTTCCTTGTCTCTTTCCATTTTATTTTATGTTTCTAACAATATATATATATATATATATATATATATATATATATATATATATATTTTGTACTAAGAGTTAGGTAGCTGATAGAGTTATCCAAGTGATAAATTTAAAAAGTGTCTCAAAGTTATATGTTAGGATCTTAAGAGAAGGTGATTCTATTGCCAAAGAAAGAGAAGAAATTGGTCTTCAATACCAAAAGAATTATTCAGAACAAAATCATAGGTGAATATGGTTGTAGAATCAGATAACAAAAGGATAATTGTATAAATAGAAGGATCAAAAGGGAGTATATAAGTAAAAGTAAAGAGGTGATAGAAGAACAAATAATATAAGATAATAAGGATAATCAAAGGTAGAAGTAGAAGATGTCATTCATGATAAACTTATCTTTGAAGTCTACGCCATTTGAAGATAAGAAGAACTAATATCAAGTTATAAGAATCATATCTGCTTGAATATAGGTGTACCTTCCTTGGTTTAGTAGAGCCAAAAGTGCAGGAGATAATCAACCCTTTCAAGGATTAAATCTCATTCCTTGTCTAAGTCAAGTGTGGAGATTCATCATAGGAATTGGCATAACCTTAGAATTCTACAATCTATTTATTTGGAACCAACAGATTGGGGACTATGCTGGGGAGTTGAACGTAAAAAATATTATCCAAAATCTTTGGTATTACAAACAAGTGCCCTCTTTTGGATAAAATAATACATAAGACCAATACAACACATTTCTCATATAGAGGTTGCGACTCTGATAAATAAGTATAATCATAATAGTATATGAATGAAAAAAGTGGCTTGTGAATCTAAAAGAACTAATCAAAGACACCTAAGTTTGAGATTTTTATGTATGGTAGGAGATCATTGAAATAGGAGCAACCTATCACTACAAAAGAACATGCGATTAGTGTAGAATATGGTGTTAGGTTTTAGTGTGATTTTTGTCCTCAAATGGATCTTTGAGTTGGCGCAAAACCAGTACCCAACTACTTCCAATCGATAGTACCACATCTAGCACCACAATTAAAATCTTATTTTGATCCATCTCTTACATCGACCGTGGTGTCACAAAAGTATTTACATCATATTTGGCACCGAAAAAGGAGGTGGGTGGTAACATCCCCTTTGGCACCAAATTTGGCATAGAATTGTGCTTCCGCATTTGATCCTTGTATTTCTTTTAGTTTTTCTTCCAATCTTTCTTCTAGTTGTGCTTCTATTATAATGTCCTTCATTGCTTTTAATTTGGCTTCCTATTTGGCTTCTAATTTTTCTTTTATTTTTTCTTCTTTATTTTCTTTCATTATAACGCCAGATCTATTGCATCTGGTTTTACTTCAATATTTTCTTCTATTGTTTCTTTCAATTTTTCTTCTGCTATAACACCCTTTGTTGCTTCTATTTTTGCTTCTATGTTTGCTTTGTTGTTTTCTTCTAGTTTTACTTCTTTTGTTACTTCCAGTTGGACGCCTATTTTAACGTCACTTGTTGCTTCCAATTTTTCTCCCTTTTTTCTCCCATTTTATACTCCTAGTTTTGCTTCTGATATGGCTTCCATTTTTATTCCCTTTTTTGCTTCTATTTCTACTCCTAGTTTTGCTTCTATTTTTGCTTCCATTTTTATGTCTTTTGTTGCTTCTAATATGGCTTCTATTATTGCATATTTTTCTTCTTGTAAAAGTGCTTCCATTATTACTCTTTTGTTCTCTACCTGAATTGCTTCAATTTTTGCTTCCTAGATAATGCCAGGTTGTACTTCTAGTTTGGATTCCATTGTTGCTTCCTTTTTTACTTAAAAAATGCTTCTTATTTTACTTCCATTTTTTTTATTAATTTAATATGTTTTATTCCAATCATGAAACCCATGTTGACACCAAGGTGCACATCAAAATATCTATAATTTAATTGAATTTGTCAACATCCCTCCCGAGCAGCAAATTAAAATCATCATATGTAATAAATATTCATCCAAAAATCATCAACCGATTTCAATATATATAAATTGACAAGTCAATAGTGATAAGATCATCATATATAACTAAAAAAAGTGAAGGTCCAATATTCTAGTAGATCAAAAACATGTCAAAATGATACATGTACAAATGATACAAGCAAAAATGGTAAATTATGTAACTGAAAATGATACATGTCGAAATGATATATGTGGAAATGATGCATTTCAAAATGTATCAACTCAATAATATGGTATTGTAGGCCATTAAAATGATACATATGATAGTAACCATGAAAAGAGGCATCATAACGATATATCAACAATCATCTTTATATAATGTAGTCTATATGATCATGAATGTTGCTGGCTACTAACATAAATTGCCTTATCATCATCATCATCATCATCATCACCACTGTGTTCATCATCATTAACATCATCATCATCAGCCTCAGTGTCTTATGTATCTGCATCATCATCATCCTCTGACCTGTGATCTAGATCAGAACCAACATATTCTTGATTTGTATCTTGAGGATCATCTTCATCTTCTTGAAGACCTGAGTTTTGCCCAAAAAAAAAATTGTTTTAATGAAAAGTTATTATTTATTTAATGCAATAATTATTTTTGTGTTATAAATCTAATATTACAACATATGAAATGAAACCATAATCATATTACATGAATCAAGAACTAAATTGGACTAAAACATATATAAGAAATGTAGTTCTTAGAAAACAAACATGAAGTTACTTTTTTCTGCCTTGGTTGCACGAACAGTCATAGAACAGAGTTCCAATGGCTACAAAAATAGTCACAGAACAAAGTTCTGGTTGAACCACAAAATTGCAGGTCATTTTTGTTGTTATCCCGCGTCATGTCTTAATGGCGACTAGTCTCTCCAGAGTAGAAAACAAAAAAACCATACCAATTACCATTCCACTTAAGAGTGGATTTTTAGGTGAAACTCATACATTTACTTAAATAAAATAAAATAAATTTGTCCAATCCTTGTATTAGTCAAAACACTCTAAAACAGAATCAAAGGGAAAAAATTCATGCTATTTAAAATACCAAAGGGAAAATAAAAGAAAAAGAAATGTTTAAAATTTGTAAATGCTCAAAAAAACTTTCATTCTTAAAATTTGGCAGTTAATTTACAGTGGCTTAATAGATTTTTAGGGTTTTGAGATTTATTACAGTTGAAAGAAATGAAGATTGAATAAGTATAGTCCACTTTGAAGAAGCTGTAGATTACAATGAATACACACATAAAAGGCCTAGGTAGGTTTGTAACCTTCTTCTTTCTCTACTTCCATTGTAATCTAGAACTATTTATGACTATATTTTTTTAGAAGTTGTAAGATCTAAATTTGGAAGGGTTTTTGATGCCCTAGATCTCCTAAATAAGGTTTGTATAATGAAAGGAAATTCTATGTCCAGATTCAGGATATTATGTTTAATTATATTGATCAAAAGGATGGAAAAGAACATGTAAAGAATGATGTAATAAAATGCCTACCTCATGACATAGCAGATCTGGAAAAACTCATTTTCTGAGTTTTGTAGACTATTTCTAGAGATGCTGACAGTTGATACCAAACTGGAATGCAGAGACAAACAAAACTCATAAATATTTTTTTGTTTCGATGTAATCTTATGAAAAAGGTTGACCCTGTACCACTTTTGCCAACGTTGTCTGCACAGATCCGAAAGCGTCCCTATTTTCACAGTCTGAAAGAGATCCAAAAAGGGTATCCAGATCTGGCCTCGGATCCTCTGGCCTGCACCTAAAAAATATATGAAAAGGGGTTTTGGGGTGGCTATATAGGGTTTTTCCTTAGTCAAACCCCCATTTTGGTGGTTTCCACCTCCACAAATAGCCAAATATATAGAATGTATATTGTGTGTGTGTTGCTCTTTGGAAAAAGTCTTTTGAACATGCAATATCAAGATCTAACCTTCTAGATTAACAATCCTAACATAACATGGAAATGAGAAAGCAATGCCTAGATTTGAATATGATAAAGAAAGCATACAAAGCCCCTAAGGCTAAATTATTCCTATCAACTCACAATCCATAATTTCTACCCCATGATATGTCCTTTGAATGCTTGAATGTTGAAGATGGTAGATCTAAAGAGAAAGCCTTCTTGCTTCAATGAAGATCTACAATAACTTGTCTTTGAAGAATTATTTTATTGAAGATGATGATATGTCCTCCTAGCTTGTCCTTCTATATTATCCTCTTACTTTCTTGCCTCATTATTTCATCATGCAATCTCCCAATTTTGTTTCATGATCAAATGAAGGCAAAAGAGAGTGTTTATATAGAGATTTCAATATAGGTCTCCTAGGGCAATGCAATGGATCCAAATCCAAATCTCACCTCAAATCATGATCCAATCACAATCACCAACCAAGGAGGGAACATGATAACTCAAATATCAGAGAAAACACTTTTGCATCTGAACCCAGGGACCTATTTCAAGTTTCAGACCCCGATAAGCTCTAGATCTGGAAACAGGAACCAACACCTATCAGGGGACAGGGTTGACCTTGGCCATATCCTAGGATAGGGTCAACCTCAGCCCTATCCTAGAATAGGGTCGACCTCAGCCCTGTCCTGAGTTTTCAGGCAGGTCAACAGGATGTGACAGAAAGGTTCCCAGGTCAATCGGGGACCTAGGAAGGTGGGGGAATGAGTCAGAATGTTAAGAAGGCCTAAAAGGCCTAGAGAGAGAGTAAGATGAGGCCTAGGAGGACCAATACATAGGTCCTACCTAGAAAGAAGAGCCATGGAGAGGAAAAATCTAGGAGGATCCATAAGATCCTAACCCTAATTTCACCTAAACATGTAAAAATGCAAATCTATTATGCAAACATACTAAACAAGGGTGCTAAACTCATCCAAATGGAAGTGCTTCTATTTTAAGATGATACATTTAGCCCCAACTTTAGCTTAGATATGATACTATGTGAATATGCAAGCTAAAGTAAGAATTCATCATAAAGTATAAAAAGGATATAGCCAAGTCCTCAATGTGAAGATCCTGCAAGAAACCATTAGTATCAGCAACCTGCAACACACAAGGTTAATGAAAATCTAAAGAACACCTATATCTTACTATGATGATCTTGAGAAGTATATAGAGCCCCTTATGCCCCCCACTGATTCGGCTTACTAATTCATGGAAGGTGAAATAGGGTGATAAGGTGAGTTCTATATAATGAATATGCAAGATGTTGAAAAGTCCTTTCCTAAACCAGTTAGAATTTTCCTAAACCTTCCCAAAATAATTCAAGAGGTTAGGTATCTAAATCATAATTCTAATGCTTCTGATGACACTAAAAATGGAGCTACCAAACTCAAGTTATGATGAAAAGAGTGAATGTCTATCTAAATGCATATAGAAGGAAAATTTGAGTTTAACCTAAATAATTCAAGATGAAACCCTAGAAAAACCCTAATTTATAGCCTATAAATGTGAGAAAGAGATACTTACCTCCTCATTCTTACCATTTATAGAGTTGGAGCAAGGAGATAGGATGCCAAAGAGAGAGTAGTTTTGAGCGAGCCGTATGGAGGTCCTGCGAGAGTGCCTAGTCGGAAGACAGCCTTTGCCTGAGGTAAGTGCCTATTTTTAGTATTTGTGATTGAAATTTTTATGTTTTTATAGGGAAGGTTGACCCTGAACCAAGAAGGTTGACCCTAACCCAATATGGTTAACCCTGACCCTTTAAGGTGGACCCTGTCTGGGAAGGTTCTATCCTTGTTGGGGAGTAGGTCAACCCTGACCCATAAAGGTCGACCCTGACCCCTTAAGGTCGACCCTGACCCATAAAGGTTGACCCCATCCTAATAAGGTCGACCCTATCCAGGTCAGGTAGGTTTTGAAGTTATCTGATTCAGAAGGTCTGATATGGTTCATGTCTGTGCTCGCAGGATCCAGTCCATCTACGAGAGCATCCCTTCGGAGGGCTACTCTTATCTGTCAGAGGGAGTGTCACCCAGCTATAGCCAGAGGAGACTTAGTTATTAAGAGATGTGGGACTGTATTGGGTGGTAGATCTACCATAGCTGAGGCTTCATCGGTCAATGATATTGGCCATGATAGAGAGATGGGATGAGGATACATGCTCATTTCATCTTCCATTAGGTGAGATCACCATCACCTTGGAGGATGTGTACAGGATCCTGTGATTGCCGATCTGAGGTGAGCCTGCCAAACCGAGAGTACCGCGGGGTTCTCCAGAGATTTTTGTGGATTTGGAGTACTATTTGGGATCAGTGCCACAGTTGCGGACTTAGTCAGATCACATTTCATTAGCAACCATTCTAGCGGGTCTGACACCTCTGGTACATAGGGTGATGCTTTGTATTGTTTCCTTGCTCGTAGTGTCCAACACAAAGGGTACAATTTTTCTAGCACCATTCACACATCTCATACACAGGATGGAGAGTGATAGAGTCATTGTCTCAAGGGGCCACAACATGTTGGCTCATCTTTATCATGAGTTGAGTCAGTTGGTGAGATTTCAGTGGGAGAGTCTTACAGTGTGCACATTACTACAGGTGTGGATGTTTGAGCACTATGCATGCACATGACCATTGGGTACTCCTGTGATGATAGATGTGAGTGCACCAAGAGCCTATGCATATCCGCTGGCTGGTGTCTGGCAGCATGGAGATATCCTCTATTAGAGGGTATGCTTTGACTAAATACCAGGGACTGATGTGATTTGGAGACCATATTGTCAGATGATGGAGTGGCCCAATACCTGACAACAGTTGAGACACTCACAACAGTACAAGCTGCTAGAGGGCCCTACCCAGCATGTCTTGATGCCTTATTATTATGATAGGGTGATGAGGCAGTTTGGTTTGATACAGGGAGTCCCTCATGCAGTACCCCGGTATGCATACCTATTGAGATACTATCAGAGACCCGGTGCTATACGTCGACCGACAATAGCTGATATCATGGATAGTGATATAGATGAGACAAAGGATATAGAGGTAGATCCTGAGCTATCCTATGCCAGTGTGAGTAGAGAGTATATCAGACACTAGAGTTTACAAGGGACCCATCATATCTTTCCTGATGACTACCACATAGGTGATCCAGGTCTAGAGAGGAACCACTAAGGAGAGGACATACCAGTAGGAGAGGAGGAGGATCTGAGAGATGAGGAGGAGCCTCCCCTCGAGGGAGATCCTATGGAGGAGGAGAGAGCATAGGAGAGAGCAGAGGAGATGCCCCTAGACCACAGTACCAAGACTAGTGTTCAGGCAGTCCATGTTACTCCCTTGAGATCACAATGACCTCCTTGAGCACATACAGAGACACCACCACTGAGGCCTAGACCAAGGGAATGAGGAGAGAGCAGTCATTCCATGCCCCCACCATCTAGATCCTTTAGTGATGCCCAGGTAGGGGATCCAGGTATGAAATAGTTGATTAGAATGTTTTTGAATAAAGATTTGGATTAGAATAGAGATTTAAAGAAGTTTTATATTTGAATTTTGTAGGAAGTGTAGCGGAGTGGAGGAGCTTTGTATCTGAGGTTCTGAAGGATACATGCCTATCCTACTAATTGCCAACTGGTGAGAGAGATTCCCTTGCAGGACGAAGGGATCCTGGAAGACATGCAGATATCTTCCTATGTGTTCAGTGAGAGTTGAGGATGTGCAAAGAAAGAGAAGAGAAAATGACGACCGACCCAGAGAGAGCCTGAGAGAAGATCCAGGAGATGAGCATGTCGAGGAGTTTCTCACAGACTACCATTCCAAGTTCCTTAGCCTCACATCAGAGATCTGAGAGAGCTGGGAGCCATCGACCTTCAGAGAATAGGGAGAGAGACTGATAGATATGGCACTTGTGCCACATATGTACCAAACTATGAAAAGTTTAAATATAAAGAAAACTTTGTTTTGAGAGAAATTAGTTCTATGATTGATTACTTTTACTTTCATCCATGCATAAAACTTAATAAAGGAAGGAAGAAAGAAATGTATGAATGCATTCTAATTTACATAACTTATAAAATAATTATTCTATAAGGAACACATACATACATAAAGAAAGAAAAGATAAATTAGGGATAATATTGTTTGAGATGCATAATATTAATAGGTTCCTGGAGAGGAACACCATTCATATCAGCAATTTTATAAGCACCCGATGTGAAATCCTCAATTACAACAAAGGGTCCAAGCCAATTTGGACTAAATTTTCCTTTTTCACCTAGTAGAGCATTCACATTTATTTGGTTTTCATATAGGACTAAATCACCTACCAAAAATTTCCGTTCAATCACCTTATGATTATATTGTTTTTGGAGTGATTTATGATACGCTTTAATGTGTTCCAAAGCATTTATGCGTTGTTCATCTAACATTTCTAATTCTTGTAATCGTTGTTCCCAATAAGTATCCTTGTCAACGATCCCATGAAATGAAATACGTAAAGAAGGTATTTCCAATTGCAAAGGCATGATGGCATCAGTTCCATAAACAAGATTGTAAGGTGAGGTGCTAGTGGCTTTACGGACACTAGTCTGATAAGCCCACAAGGCATAGGTAAGTTGTGTATGCCAATCTTTCATGTGTTTGTTAACTATTTTCTTTAATATTTGTTCAATAACCTTATTCGATGCTTCAGCTTGACCATT
>MU225720.1:2052978-2069485 GCA_018584345.1 Thuja plicata
ATGTACCTCATTAAGGGATCTATCATTTTGTACCACAAAATCCTCATCAAAGTATTCAAAAAAAAAATCATACATGTTGAACACAAGGAAGTACTACAAGCATGAAAAATGTAAATGTTTTTGTATTATTATTATTATTATTATTATTATTTTTTAAAGGTAATTTTATAATTTTTATATATTTTTGTGAAATATAAATGCAAGAAAAAGAAATCTATTTCTATGTTCATGCAAGATCTAATATGAAATGTAAATCTAACACCAAAAATAAAGAGTTGTCTATCGCGGGTTCACCAAAATGTAAGATCTAAATTTGGAAGGGTTTTTGATGCCCTAGATCTCCTAAATAAGGTTTGTATAATGAAAGGAAATCCTATGTCCAAATTTAGGATATTATGTTTAATTATATTGATCAAAAGGATGGAAAAGAACATGTAAAGAATGATGTAATAAAATGCCTACCTCATGACATAGAAGATCTGGAAAAACTCATTTTCTGAGTTCTGTAGACTATTTCTGGAGATGCTGATAGTGGATACCAAACCAAAACACAGAGATGAACAAAACCCAGAAATATTTTTTTGTTTTGATCTCATCTTATGAAAAAGGTCGACCCTATACCACTTTTTCCAATGCTGTCTGCACAGATCCGAAAGCATCCCTATTTTCACAGTCTAAAAGAGATCCGAAAAGGGTATCCAGATCTGGCCTCAGATCCTCTGTCCTGCACCTGCAAAATATCTGAAAATGGGTTTTGGGGTGGCTATATAGGGTTTTGCCTTAGTCAAACCCTTGTTTTGTTGGTTTTCACCTCCATGAATAGCCGAATATATAGAATGTATATTGTGTGTGTGTTGCTCTTTGGAAAGAGTCTTTTGAAGATGCAATATCAAGATCTAATCTTCTAGATTAACAATCCTAACATAACATGGAAATGAGAAAGAAATGCCTAGATTTGAATATGATAAATAAATTATACCAAGCCCCCAAGGCTAAAGTATTCCTATCAACTCACAATCCGTAGTTGCTACCCCATGATAATGTCCTTTGAATGCTTGAATGTTGAAGATGGTAGATCTAAAGAGAAAGCCTTCTTGCTTCAATGAAGATCTACAATAAATTGTATTTTAAGAATGATTTGATTGAAGATGATGATATGTCCTCCTAGCTTGTCCTTCTATATTATCCTCTTACTTGCTTGCCCCATTATTTCATCATGCAATCTCCCGATTGCATTTCATGATCAAATGAAGGCAAAAGAGAGTGTTTATATAGAAATTTCAATATAGGTCTCCTAGGGCAATGCAATGGATCCAAATCCAAATCTTACCTCAAATCATGGTCCAATCACAATCACCAACCAAGGAGGGAACATAATAACTCGAATATCAGAGAAAACACTTCCGCATCCGAACCCGGGGACCTATTTCAAGTTTTAGACCCCGATAAGCTCTGGATATAGAAATGAGAACCAACACCTATCAGGGGACAAGGTTGACCTTGGCCCTAACATAGGATAGGGTTGACCTCAGCCCTATCCTAGGACAGGGTCAACCTCGGCCCTGTCCTGAGTTTTTAGGCAGGTCAGTAGGATGTGACAGAAAGGTTCCCAGGTCAATTGGGGACCTAGGAAGGTGGGGGAATGAGTCAAAATGTTAAGAAGGCCTAAAAGGCCTGGAGAGAGAGTAAGATGAGGCCTAGGAGGACCAATACATAGGTACTACCTAGAAAGAAGAGCCATGGAGAGGAAAAATCTAGGAGGATCCATAAGATCCTAACCCTAATTTCACCTAAACATGTAAAAATGCAAATCTATTATGCAAACATACTAAACGAGGGTGCTAAACTCATCCAAATGGAAGTGCTTCCATTTTAAGATGATACAAAAGTTTATGAAATATTGTGTATGATTTCCTACATAGTGGGCATTAAAGGACTTGTATTTTTTGTTCTTTCAATTTTTATGAAGAAGATTGATTGCGAACGACTCAATTTTTATGAATATTATTGAATGTTGCTTAGGAAAAGGGCTTCAGAGGCAATTTTGAAGACATGTGTTGTCATTAGTATGAAAGGAAAAAGTTTTTTTGAAACCATTGGTAACACCAACACCGAAAGTCAGAGTTTAAAGAAAACCCGACAGACAAGTTTACAAGGAAACTCGACGACAAAGTGCAACCCAAAAATGTTACAAGGGAACCCGAAAGAGTAACCTAATAGAGAAACACTGACAGAGGAACCTGACAAGTAGAGTACAGTGAAAATCAATAGAGCAGATGACAGAGGAACCCGACAGACCAAAGAGCAACCTGAGTACTAGTCTACCAAGAGAAAGTTAGAATCCCAAGAAATGTGGATCTAACTTCCACATCAGATAAAACACTTGTGTTTTATATTTATCTTTTCTATTATCTTTAAATCCATTTCTCTATGGACAAGCAATGCAATTGTAATTGTTTTAATCAATATAACTGATTGAAAACATGCAAACTAGAAGATCAAGGTCAAGTTGTAAACCTTTGATCATAGTGTTATCTTTGTAATACATGAAACTCATTTAGGTCAAATCATTGTATAAATAGATATATAATCTATCCTAACATGTGTGCGATGATGATTATAGCCAAGGAGTGCATCTATGGTTCAGACTGAGAGTTTCAAGAAGAAGAATAAAAAAAGATGAATTAGGTTATCAAGAACCTTATTTAAGGCTACCGGGCAATAGAGGTATTGATCAATCACAATAGGTGATAAATATAATTGTAATATTTATTGGATCTGTAATCAACAATTGTAGATTGCAAAAAATCAGGCCATTGAATATTTTTTACTACATTCTAACAAGTTTAGCAAATAGAATAAATCCTTGTGAAAGGTGGATTTAACAATCCTTTGTAAATATTTTAACCGAGTGCACACTCAATAGTGTTGCTAAAGATCTTAATAGAGTAGACCTTAACTAGTCTCTACATAATACTCCTAACAAGATAGATCATCAGAAGTGATCAAATTTTAAGCCTTAATCAGCCCCTTCCATTTTGTAGATAGTGAAGATTTGTGGGTTTCATCCCCAGCGCAATTTTTACCTTCTAACAAGGGTTTTCTATGTTACCAAATCATGTGTCATATGTCTATACATTTCATAGATGTTTTACATGCTTATTTAGTTAATGAATTGATATAACATACACAAAGATAAGATAGAATAAATGGTTGGTAATACAATGTAGTGATTACAAAAGGATAAAGGTTAATTGATAAAAGTTTTGATGGTATTGATTCACCCCTCCCCTCTCAGTACACCATTCCATTATTTCCAACAATTGGTATCAGAGCTAGAACTCTTATTTGGAAAATTTTAAAGACTCAAGAGAAACGATCATACAATGGAAAGGTACAAGCTAGACAAGAGTATTGAGAATCATAAGTTAGAGATACAGATCTTCTATGAACAATATAAAGAAGCTAGAATCAAGATGAGATAGTTGCTAGATGAAAGAAATATTATGTCATCTTGTTGTAATGAAATAGACTATCATGAAGAGGAGATACCTGATCTATTTGAGTCATCACAATCTACATATAACAAAGCATTAGACACATCTAAAGAAAGCATCACAAGTCTGAATGAAATCAATCAACATCTGGTTGGACGTGTGAAATCACTGCAAATCGATCAAGAGACGCAGATGGTAAGGATGATTGATATCATGAACAATGCTAGACAAGCTGAGCAAGAAATAACACTAGCCATTGATGACAAGAGGAAGATTATTGAAAAACTACAAGAGAAAGATTCAGAAATAAAAATACTTACAAAACATCATCATGAGATCACCAATTAGATTATTCTTATGAGTCAGGAGGCAAACTAAATGAACATAGAACTCATTAAAAGGATACAAGCTATTGGTGAGCTAAGAGAAGAAAATAAAAAATTGAAGCATGAAGTGAGAATTCAGAAACAACACAATGACATGATCAAGAGAGCTAAAGAAAGCACAAAAAGGATGGATGATTTTCCGGATGGACAAAGAAGAGTCAACAACACTATTAGATTAGGGTATACTAAGAATGGAGATTCACCATACCAAGATGATCAAAATAATGTATACACAAAGCCAAGACCAAGAAAGCAATCATGCAATCACTGTAGAAAACCAGGCCACACATCAAATGTTTGTAGGAGAAAAATAAAAGGTATTCCTAAATCCGCACCTTCAGTCATAGGAATTTGTTATAAATGTAAAAAGAAAGGACATAAGGAATATGAATGTAAATCTCAGGTGAAACCACCAAAGAAGGAAACCTACATGGACAAATATTGTCCTTCTTGCAAAATGCATGGGCACACATCTCTTGAATGTAGGAAGAAGAAAAGGCAAGCATGGAAGCCTAAAGAAAATGAAACTGCCTATTAACCAAAAATAGATGGTAACTCATATGTTTGGGATTATAATACATGGGAAAACTACACAGCATGTGGAATATTTGGACAAATAGCTGCAAACTACATGAGACAATGGATGATAAAGTCTAGGAGTTGGACTAACCCCAAAATGGCATGTCTACACTATCATAAATTTGGTCATCTAAGGAAGGAATGCAGAGACTGAGTGATACAGACAAGCACCTTTGCCAATGGAAACACCATTGAAGACATCAAGAAGATGAGAAACAAAATGTGGAGGAAAGCTACAAACACTGAAGATGTTGGACCAAGCATTGCAAATGGTGACACCTTATCCAATGGATCTGGTGACATCACCACCCCCACCTAAGATGAACAAGTAAGTATGGAACTAAACTATACTATGTTATACTTTGCATCAGTTCCATTATACATAGTTAAAATGCCAAACTAGCATGATTAAAGATTCACTGTGGTATTACTTGTTATGATTCTGTGAATTCAATCTCATTGGTTAATGCATACCAAAAAGCATCAGTTAATATACAAAATCTAAGTTGTCAAAGCATACTGAGAATCATCAATGTACATGTGAAAACCAAGTTTATCAATGTAACCCAAGACTCGTTAGTAATCAAGTAAGAAGTCTTGTTGTCTTCGCCAGATACTGAGATCCATAGATAAACATGTGAAAATTTAAATGAGTTAACACATGCCCTGAGCATCAAATTTTCACCAAAAAAAAAAGTTGGCATGTAACCTGAGAAATTCTATCTTCGACACTGAACACATGGTTGAAGCATTAAATGCACCACTTAGGGCACCGTCTATAAATAGGGCGAAAAAGAGCTCATTTTTCACCAGTGAGTTAGAGTGAAGAGAAAAGCTAGAGAGACCAAATTGTAGAGCACCCCAAAGAAGATTCAAAACATTCAGATTCCAAACAAAAAACAACTATCAGAAAGTTGAAGTAAGTAACAAAGATCACCGAGTTCACTGTTTTATTTTATGGAAAAGCTCTAAATTTTCAAGAAATGATGGCAACCACATCTCGCACTTCCAAGTTGAAAAAAACAAAGGATAAGAAGGTTAACCTCATCAAGAACACTACATGTGAGGAACCTCATTATAAGTTCTATCCATAGGTTGCATCTCAACCCAACAACGGTGGAGCTTTTTCAACAATACCACCTAGGGTTTTACTGATCGAGGATGTTTGATCCTAAATTCACTGTAAGATTGCTAAAATTGGATACCTCAAAGTTGAGAGAGCTTACAAGAAGCTATGTACAGACGGGAACATCAAAGAAGATCAAAAACATATCAAGGTGAAAGGGCTGACAAATAACCTAATGTTTTTGAGAGAGCTTAAGACTGAATGGATTCGGGTAGTACTGAGAAGAGTGCACGACCAAAAAATGTGGCCAGGTGAGCCAAAATTGATCACTAGAGGTGTGATACATGTTGTTACTAGTTATCCTATAACTAAGAATCCTAAGGAACTTAAACACCCTCCTTTCCCCGACATTGAGAAGATGATAGGTGCAGTATGGGATAACATAGGAGTAAAGGTTAACATCCTCAAAGATCCATAAATGAAATTTGATGCTTGTGTGCTAGGCTACAAGTTCTACTAGGCCAATAGGTTGTTAAACAACATTTCATGTTGAGCAGCTGACACTACCAATAAGATAGTAAAGAAGGGTTTGCAATTGGACTTATTTGAGCTTCTAATGAAGCAATTGGAGGAGAACATGAGGACAATAAAGACTGCAAAGTCTAACTCATGTAATTTTGGTTCACTTATAATGTGCATATTTTTCTATTTTCAAGAATCCTTCCCATCCATAGGAAATGTCAACTGGAATACTTCCTGACCAATGACCATACAAATCAATGAATACATCAAGTCACTAGGTGATAACTTTGTATTAGTTTTGGATGAATACTTTACTGGTTTTAAGGAAAGAATGCAAAAAAGAATGAGGATTCCAGAAAAATTAGTAGAAAATTATAAGACTGATATATGTTTTATGGTGGACAATAATTACACCTATATCAAGCTAGCTGTACTGAGGACAACATGGCTGGCACCACTTGACTATGAGGTTAACATAGATCAAGCCACCAATTCCATTGAAGCATTGATAAATGAACCATTGGACAAGTCACAACCTAGGTTTGGAACCTATGAAGAAGCCAAGGAAAGAAAAAAATAGGCTTAGTTGTGAATAAGATTGATAGGAAGAAGGAAAAAATGGTCAAGACACTGAAGAAAAAGTTGCCAGTAAATGATGAAGAGTCTAAACAAAAGGAAGAAACTGAGGGACAGTCACCAATTGATGAAGAAGAAAATTTGGGTGACTCAGAATCCACAGAGTCTGATGCACCACCACCACCATCAAATAATCCAAGAAATATGACTACATTGAGGACTAGAAGTCAGACAAAAAAGGATGCAAGTCCTTCACCGGTCAAGAAAGGACAAGTAAGGACATACAAAAGGAAGCCTCAAACAGGGAAAAAAGCACCAACAACAAGAAGAAAGTTCCTTAGAACTAAGGAAGAAATTAAGGACACTGAGCAAGATGAACAACCTATTAAGAATAAGTTCCCTACCACCATTGATGATGTATGTGCATCAATTATTAATTCAGGTTCAATAACTGACCCCAAGATTAGAAAATTGCTAACTCTAGACCCCGAGGACTAGGATAAGTTAGAAGAGAAAATCATTACAATAATGTGTGTATTCAAATATGTACCAATACAATTTGAAGATAAGATGCCACAAGAATTTATGAATAGATTATCGACAAGGTGGACATATGCACTAAAGGAAGAGAAACAAATAAGGGAAAGAGCCCTAGTTTCAGTTATGCCACATAAATCTAAGATGGAAGAGATTTGAAGAAATGATGAAGAAACATTCCAAAAGGTTCTCACAAAAATTAAGAGCCTACAAAGTGCTACAGGGACATCTAATTGATCTTGATAGAAAAAGTGAGGATGAGTGGAGAAAGATACTTGATGTACCTAAAAAGGACACAAGCTCCAAGCCACAAGTAGCTCTTACTGACAAGCCACACAATGATGAAGATCAAGCTAAACCAAGCCCAGAGCATATTACTATAACTGATGGTGAGGATGTAAATGAAGAACCATTGACCACAAAAGCTAACAAGGATATGGACACTACATATGAAACATAGCCCGATAATACTATCATTGATATTACCAGAGGAGATCCTGTAGATGAGGTACAGAAAGATGAAGATGTCACTATTGTCCTAGACCAAACCAACAAACAAGACACAACTAGAGATGTTGTATAGGTGAATATTCTGGGCCAAATTCCATTGTTAATACAAGCTATTAACATAATCTCACAAAAGGAAAACTCACCCGAGCCTGATGTACGCATACCTGAAGATAAGGGTAATGATGAACAAAAAGATACAACTAATGAAAAAAATGTAGTAGATGGAGAACCAAAATAAATAGATGGAGATAACAAAGACAAAGGTGAAGAAGATAAGAAAGATGATTCTACTCCTAAGGATACTGAGGGAGATGTTGCAGATAAATCAAAGGTTGATGTGGAGATGTCCACTCCCAACTGATAGAAAGATACTGAGTAGCAGGAAAAAGACTCAACACCACCTAACACTTCATTGAGCACATCTAATCAAGAAAAGGATCTTGCTTTGGTGCTACATTCAGGTACTTCCCATACAATATCCAAGAAGAAGAAGAAGAACAAGAAAAAAACTATAAGTTACACTGGATGAAATAATAGAGATACCAAAATGTGATCCAACTACATTGGATTATGAATCTCTGATTGAGTATGGAGAAATATGTCAGCGAAAAGCTATGAAAGAAAAGATTAAGAAAGAGCACAAGGAATCACAAGTGCTACAAATGAAAAGGGACATATTAACATAGATTTTTCCTGACATAGATGTTGATCACAATACCCCAATCCTTGATCAAATTATCGTTCTTACCGACGCCATCCAATCACAGAATGTGGATGTAGAAAAGGCAATTGAAGAATGAGAAGAGAAAAAGTACCAATATAAATTAATAGAGAAAATCAGCCAAGAACTGGTAGAGAACAAGGTGAAGCTGTCTGAAAAAGTAAGTGAGTTAGAACCTATCATTTCAGAAGCAATAGTCTTGATTCAAAATTTAAGCATGTTAGAGATATTCACTAAGGAAAATAGTGAAAAGATTGCACAAATAGATGCAGATCTAAATTGTAGTGCTCAAATTATCTCAACAAAAGACAATGAAATAAAGTTGCATTATGCAAAGGTAATTGAAGCTAAGAAGTTGAGACTTCAACTCCAAGAGGAATAATCCAAGTTTAGGGATGAGGTAACCGAGATATAGGTTCTACTCTTACCGAATATGATACTACTGCATAAACATATGAAAATGGAAATGAAATTGATAGCCACCCCTGAGATGTCTGTCACCGACAACATCTATGATATGCATGCCAGGATCACACTAGAGAAAATGGCACTTGAACACCTACAAGAGAAATGGGAGAAGATGATGGAGGACATGAAAAGCTCTCACTCCCACATTTTTGACAAACTATAAGTGATTACACCTTTTCCCTTACTATCAAAAAAGGGGGAAAATTATATGTATAGGAGGAAATTGATAATTTACAAAGGGGATAATGATATGTATAAAGGAGATAATAAGTGTATATACATATACTATACTGACATATACATAGGGGGAGTCATAAATGACAAGATGAACACATGGTGTACATTACTATACATTTTAGTATTTGCACATATCAGTTTTTGATACTAATGTAAAAGGGGGAGATTGAAGACATGTTTTTTCATTAGTATGAAAGGGAAAAATAGTTTTGAAATTGTCGGTAACACCAACACCAAAAGTCAAAGTTTAGAGCAAACCCGACAAACAAGTTTACAAGGAAACACGATGACAAAGTGCAACCCAAATATGCTACAAGGGAACCCGATAGAGAAAACCTGACAGAGGAACCTGACAAGCAGAGTACAATGCAAACCTATAGAATAGATGATAGAGGAACTTGACAAACCAAAGAGCAACCCGAGCACTAGTCTACCGAGAGATAGTTAGAATCCTGAGAAATGTGGATCTGACTTCCACGTCATATAAAACACTTGTTTTTTATATTTAGCTTTTCTATTAGCTTTAAATAGATTTCTTTAGGGACAAACAATGTAATTGTAATTGTTTTAATCAGTCTAACTGATTGAAAACATGCAAACTAGGATATCAAGGTCAAGTTATAAACCTTTTATCATAGAGTTATCTTTGTAATACGTGAAACTCATTTAGGTCAAATCATTGTATAAATAGATATGTAATCTATCAGAACATGTGTGTGATGATGATTATAGCCAAGGAGAACATCTATGGATCAGATTGAGAGTTTCAAGCAGAAGAACAACAAAAGATAAATTAGGTTATCAAGAACTAGATTCAAGGCTACTGAGCAACAAAGGTATTGATCAATCACAATAGGTCATAAATATACTTGTTATATTTATTGGATATGTAATCAACAATTTTAGATTGCACATACTTAGGTCATTGAATATTTTTGACTACATTCTAACAAGTGTAGAAAATAGAAGAAATCCTTGTGAAAGGTGGATTTAACAATCCTTTCTAAATCTCTTAACTGAGTGCACACTAAATAGTGTTTCTAAAGCTCTTAACAGAGTAGACCTTAACTTGTCTAG
The DNA here is from genome assembly GCA_018584345.1 of Thuja plicata. Classification (NCBI taxonomy): domain Eukaryota; kingdom Viridiplantae; phylum Streptophyta; class Pinopsida; order Cupressales; family Cupressaceae; genus Thuja; species Thuja plicata. The sequence continues at coordinate 2,063,155 of MU225720.1, forward strand.
ATACATAATACTGCTAACAGGGTAGATCATCAGAAGTGATCAAATTGTAAGCCTTAATCGACCCCTTCCATTCTGAAGATAGTGAAGCTTTGTGGGTTTCATCCCCACCGCAATTTTTACCTTCTAACAGGGGTTTTCTGTGTTACCAAATCTTGTGTCATGTGTCTATACATTTCATGAATGTTTCTATGAATGTTTTACTTGCTTATTGAGTTAATGAATTGATATAACATACACAAAGATAAGATAGCATAAATGGTTGGTAATACAATGTATTGATTACAAAAGGATAAAGGTTAATTGATAAAAGTTTTGAGGGTACTGATTCACCCCTCCCCTCTTAGTACACCATTCCATTATTTCAAACAAATTTGTTTTTGTTTTATTGATGTTGGGTACATATGTTCTACAAAGCATGTGCAAAATCTAAGGATTATATCATTATTGTGTAGGGTTTCTCAAAAACATGGGTTTTATAGTTTTTATTAGTTTATATTCTTTCATCATTTCAAAATTATGTGCAATTCTTGGTGATATTAGAAGTACCAAAGAAAATAACTAAAGTGTATAATTCTTTGAGAAATGTCAGGGTTTTAGGGTTTATAATACTTAATTATTAAAACTTAGTGTGCTTAGTTAGTTTTGTTCTCTTTTGTGGATTCAAGAGGATGTGAGTCCTTTGCCTTAAGCTATAGATTTTTCAGGCAGGAGCAAGTGAGAGAAGTAGCTGGACTAGTGTTGGACATGATTCATCTAAAGAAGATTAGAGAATGAAGACTTCTAGCTTGCAGGAAAGTGAGAGTGAGCCACATGTGAAAATTTGAAGATGTTAAAAAGGTAATTATGTTTTTCCTATCGCATCCTCACAGGGTTTTTAAAAGGTAGTTAGTTGGACCAGTGAGCCCACGAGTTGATGTTTGTGAAGACCATGATGGTTTATCGCATCCTCGCAATGATTAGTGGGGAAAATTTTTTCCAGTCGCGAGCCTGTGAGGAAAAGTGAAATTTTATGGTGATGCCTTGTGGTGAACTCACCACTTGTTTTATGGGACCCAGTTTTGGCCCATGAGGAAGCATTTACCTATGATGTCCTAGTGATTGATGGATGCATTTGATGGGTTAACACATATTGAATAATTTTTACCTTATTATTTCAAAGGTTTAAACTATAGTTAAGGTGGATTGGTCTCAAGGATGCAATGAAGAGAAAGTATTTCACAATGAGTTTGCCACAACTTCACAATAATTTTTCAAGATAGTTTCTTTGGTTCATTGTTGTGCGTGGTGGTAACACATGTCTGGAGAAATGCTAAAGGTAATGTGTACAATTTTTACCATGTTGAGTATTATATGGTAGAAAATAGGTTGAGCTAGTGACTGGTTTCTATGTGTGCTTCCATGAAATCTAGGATTGTCATGTTATACAATTCAAGACTTTTTTACTACTTATTGGTGATTGGAGAGTGACGATAGATGGGTTTCATATTAGAAGTGACATATGAAGGATGTTGTATTTACTTGTGAAATATGATGCAAATAAAAGAATCATTATGCATTACCACCATTCCTTTTACGAGATGTTGTGATAACAAAGAATGTCATCTTGAAAACATTTCACAACTGTGAACTTCAGTACAGAGATTGCCTAAATTAGCAAGTTATGGCAGTTGATTTGAAACCTAGAGGGATGTTATTTATTTCTAACTATGGATGCAATTATAATCATTCTCTGTATCTATTCAATTTTTTTTAGATGCCTTTATGTGTGTTTGTGATGCTAATAGTGAGAATTATCATGAGTGGCATTGTCTGTTGCATGAGGTTGAGACTGGGGAAGGCACTGTTGCAAAAAGTATATAAGGATCATGGGTTGATGCTACACTTTATTATCATAGGGATTTCTTAAATGACAAGGTTTGTTGTAGGGATTTCTTAAATGACAAGGGTTGTTGTAGGGATTTCTTAAATGCCAAGGGTTTTTGTAGGGATTTCTTAAATGCCAAGGGTTTTTGTAGGGTTTTCTTAACCTAACGAGCCTAGAGTCAGTTCCTATTGCCAAACTATAGGAGTTTTCTGGGGTTCATTGGGGTTTCATCCGTTAAGGCTACCATTATGTTTCTCCCTTAGTGCTAGGATATGGATTCGGGAATGGATCAAGGACCTAGTGGTGTGGGTTTGTATAATCCTAGTTCACCCTGGGAACTATTCTTGTGATTCTCTTCATAGAGGCGAGATGGTTAGAATACTGCATTTTTCCTTTTCCTCCAACCAAATTCACCACAGTGCGGTAGGGGCATGGCTCATAGGCATGGGTGGGTTTGAAACTAGTCCAAACGTTAAATCTAGATCTTAAAACTTCCCCAAAAACCATTAATGCATGCCAAGTAGAAAGATAAATGGAAGTAGAATAAAATATTTGTTAGTGGCCTAAAGCTTGTTACATTCCTTAAATATAAAAGGAAATCCAAGGCCATAGAAAAAGGGGATTTTGGTTATGAAAATTATCTTTAGCTTGTAACTAGGATAGTGTTTAGTTTTAGGTTTTTAATGTTAATGTAATTATGAGATAATGAAATCTCATGAGCAGTCTTAACCAGTTTGTGTGATTATAAAAGCTAATATCATAAAGTTGTCTCCAACTTTGTGTACTTTAAATCATATGAATTCAATACATTAAAGATGAATGACTTTGTCTCTGCAATTTTCTTGTGGGTGTTTTATTGGTTCATGGGTCTCTCTCAAGGAGAGAGTTAAATTTCTTTGTACAGATAACAATGATTTTCAGTATATGAAATGGATTGTTGAAGTATAACTTTATGATAAGATGAGTGGGCTTGTTAATGTTAAGAATTAATATATTTAAAACCCACTGGTTAAGTTTCATCTTTTCATAGGATCTTTGTTATGGCTTTACTTTCATTCTATAGCCCAAGATTGGGCACTAGACTATTAAGAGTCCTATAGTGTTTTCAGATTTAAAATCAAATTAATCAAATATACTGGTCCTTTATGTTATTTTCTTTTCTATTTAATTTATCTGTGTTCTTGTATCTCCACTATGCTCAAAAAAATGTGGAGGATGCATTTAAAAGTATCCATATAATACTCCTCCATGATTCCTAGAAGGAGATCTATAATTTATGTGTTCTCGGTGTTTGTTAAAGAAAATGCAATTACTTGTTCAAGTGATGTAATAAAATCCCCATCTACTTAAAATTTGAGAATCATCCACATTTGAATGTTTGTAGCTGGCCATTATAATGAATCTATCTTATTTATAGAGTTAGAATAAGGAATAACCTCTAGATTTGCATGGAGCTCGAAGTGAAGAAGGTTGTCCAAGCCTTGTTAGTTGGTGTTTTTTTGTCCTCAATAATAATCTGGAACACACTAATCATTTACACCTTTTCTAACCTTTTGGAAATAGAAAAATTGAGTGTCATCCTCTTCTTTTTCTATCACTCCTTGGTCATTTTAAATCACCAATCACAAGCAATTTATATGATATAATTATTTTGAAACATATATATTCCACTATCACTACTATATCACTGCAAAACCCAGTGAAAAAGGCATAAGACCAATATCCAATGGATTTTAGTTTTTAAAATACACTAGATAAACATTAACTTCTAGGAACATTATATGGTACCCTTTCATCAGAGGTTGTGCGAGGTAGTGTCACGTGTTCAGAAAAATGTTGAAGGGAGTGTGTACAATTAGAACCATGTTGAGTTTTACCCACATTTATAAGTCTCTATTTAGCTGCTAAGATAGATTTAGTATGTGTGTAGATTGTAAAGTAGGAATAACCTCCTAAGTCCTATGGAGATCAAAGTGAAGAAGGCTCTCTATTCCTAGTGGAATCACATTTTCTTGTCTTTATATGTAGATAGTGATAAAACTAGGGTCTAAGTTTCTTAGGATTGAAGGTTGCAAGAAAAACTACTAATAGTGTCTATTGCAACCCCATAGGGTAGCTAAAAAATGAATGGAATTCTCACTAAGTGGACCCCCTTGGATGAGTCTTCCAAAATATTAAATCAGATGTAAAAAATTAAAGTATCATTCTATTCATACAAAAAAGTTCCAATGGCTGCAGGAACAGTAAGGGAACATAGTTCCAATGGCTACAAGCATAGTCAACTGCTAAAACTAATTACTGAACAAAAAAGTAAATACTTTACCAAATGAGAAAAATTCTCACCAAGTATTCCACCTTGGATGAGTCTTCCCAAATTGTAACTCATATGCAAAAAATTAAAGTATCATTCTATTCATCACAATGTCCTTACAACATGACAGTAATATGATTACTTTAGCGTGCACAAGACAATTGTATATCCATAACTACTGATAATCCATAAAGGATCATAAGTTGTCATTAGTATATAAGTAAACAATTTTGGTCGGTCGGTCATGATCATTGAGTGACAACACTCAATGAGTGCAGTGATCACCAAAATGTTTTGAACACCGAGTGATAGCACAATCAACTGAGCAGTATATCAACCGAGTGACATCATTGAGCACTAGTCTACAAATCCATTACCAAGCACCAGTCTACACCGAGAGACAACATTTCACCAAGAAAAGAAGATCTCACCTACACGTCAGCTAAAGCACTTTAATCTTTAAAACAAATTTTTGATTAGCTGGATAACCATTTTTTGTGGATCAAGAAAAGCATTAATTATGGATGTAATTAGGTAACTGATTGTATTCATGTAAAGTAGGAGATCAAGGTCAAGTTGTAAACCTATGATCTTAGAGTTTTTCAAGAAAAGCGTGAAACCTAACTAAGTCAAATCTTTTGTATATAGATGTAATAATCAATCAAGAATGACATGATTGTAGCCGCTAAGGCTATCTATGGATCAGACAAAGAGTTTCATACACAAGGATAGATAAAGGAGAATTTAGTTTAGAAAGAACTAAATACAAGGCTACCGAGCAGAATAGAGGTATTATCCATCACAATAAGGTGATATATTTTGTGTACTTAATGGATCTAAAATCAGCAATTTGAGATTGCAGCAATCAGGTCATATATTTTGTTGCTATCTAACAATTTTAGAAAATAGTAAAATCCTTTCACAAGGTGGACTTAACAGTATTTTTTTTAAATCTCTTAACCAAGTGCACACATACATTTTGTTGCTAAAATATCTTAACCGAGTAGACTTAACAAGTCGGACATGTTACTCCTAACAAAATAAGATCATCAGAAGTGATCACAACTTGTAGCCCTAACAGGCACCTTCCATTATGTAGATAGTGAATCTTGTTGGGTTTCATCCCCACCGTAGTTTTTGCCTTCTAAAAAGGGTTTTTGCATGATCAAATACTTGTGTCATGTGTAAATGAGTTTCATGAATGTTTTTTAATGTTTGTTTACATGCATTTACATTTATGCTATAATATTGCATGCATGAAGTAGAAAAGATACAGTGGTCAGTTATGCAAGTAATGAGTACTAAGACTTAATTTGTAAAAGTTTTTAAGGGTACTGATTCACCCCTCCCCTCTTAGCACACACCCTTCCATTATTTCAATAATTGGTATCAGAGCTAGTTCTCTTATTTAGAAAATTTTAAACACTTGAGAGAAAACATATTACAATGGAAAGGTATAAGCTTGATAAAAATATTGAGAATCAGAAGTTGCAAATACAAATTTTCTTTGAGCAATAAAAAGAGGCAAGAAACAAATTGAAAGAGTTATTGGTTGAAAGAAAAGTCATGGCATCTCACTACAATGAAACTGACTATCATGAAGAAGAGATACCTGACCTATTTGATTCATCTGGATCTTGATCTGGTAGTATATCTGACACATCTGAAGGAACCATTGAAGATCTAAATGAAATCAATCAACAACTGACTAGACAAGTGAAAGTACTACAGATCTTTCAAGAGACATAAATGGTAAGAATGATTGATGTTATGAATAATGCAAGATGAGCTAAAAAATAAAGAACTTTGGCTATTGATGACAAGAGAAAGATTACTAAAAACTTGCAAGAGAAAGAATTTGAGATACAGAGATTTACTGAACATCACCTTGAGATCACCAATAAAATAGTTCTTATTGTAATACCCCAAAATTGGCACCTAATAACTTAATCAATTTTGGTGCATTTTCTTATCTTCGAAGTCCTATTTTATTAGGCAAATTTGTCTCCTAATTGACTTTAATCGACTAAGTTTCAAATGCAGAAAACCCACATTTGCATAAATCTGACATTACAATTAAATTCCTAAATCTTAAATGATTATTAGCTAAAATCCCTATGATTAATTGATTTAATCCTAAAGTCCTAAAGTGCTTT
>MU225720.1:2069585-2106816 GCA_018584345.1 Thuja plicata
TTAAATCATGCTTCAAATCATAGAATAATATCATTTCTTATCATATTTAGTTGCTGATTTTTCACTTTCAATGGCTATTTCACACACACTCACACTTTAAAAATCCTCCATATTAGAGCAGATCCGGTTGTTGGCTCTCGTTCTGAGGGTATACTACAACAATCACTCCTAATTAGGAGGCAACAGGTCGTCTCAATCCCTTCGTAGAGCAAACAATTCAATGTTTGTCTTTGCGAATTCATGGATTGAATAATGACTATGTTGAGTTTCTTGTTGAATTGAGAGGTCACATTCAGCATTAAACACTTATGAGTCATGAGGCTAACCAAGTGAACATGGAACTTGCTGGAAAATTGGAATTTATTGGTGAACTTAAATAAGAAAATGATAAACTAAAGCATGAAGTGAAGATTCAATAACAACATAATGATATGATCAAGAAAGTTGAAGACAGTACAAAAAGAATGGATGAATTTCTGAATGGACAAAGAAGACTCAACTACAATACTGGTTTAGGTATACCGAGCATGGAGAATCATCAAAAAAATTTGATCAAAGGAGTGTCTACACAAATCCAAGACCAAATAAGCATTCATGTAATCACTATGGAAAACCAGGCCACACATCAAATGTTTGCAAGAGAAAAGCAAAAGGTATTCCTAAAACTACTTCTAAATCATAGGTAATTGTTATAACTGTAACAAGCATGGACACAAAGCACATGAATGAAGATCTAAGATGAAAAAACCAAAAAATAAATATTACATGAAAAAAAATTGTCCTACTTGCAACATGCATGGCCACACATTTCATGAATGCAGGAAAAAGATAAAGCAAGTATGTAAACCTAAAGAAAAAGAAAAGACATATCAACTGAGAAGAGTCGGTAATACATATGTTTGGGATTACAAAACTTGGGTAAATTGCATAGAATGTGGTATATATAGACATATAGCTGCTAAATATATGAGGAAATGGGTAAGAAGATCTAGAAATTAGACTAACCCTGGAATGGCATGCTTACACTGTCATAATTTTGGTCACTTAAGTAAGGACTACAGACACTGAGTGATAGAGTCAAGCACTTTTGAAAATGGAAATACTATTGAAGAAATCATGAGAATGAGAAATAAAATGTGGAGGAGAGCTTAAAACAATGATAATGTTGTACCAAGCACAACATTTGGTGATACCTCATCTAATGGATCAGGTGATTCCACCACCCCCACCTAAGCAATACAAGTAATTATGGAACTGCACTCTATGAAGCTATATTTTACATCAGTTCCTATACTCATTGAGAATATTCCAAACTAGCATTAATGAATATGAATTATGGTATTGCATGTTATGTTTTGTGAATCTAGTTTGGTCGTTCAATATGAGCCAAGCATAAACTGCACATTGGTGAACATGTGAAATACAACCGAGTTGACAAGTGCTATGTATCGGGCATTGTATACTCACTAAGTTGAAGAATTTGGTGTGTTTATTGAGCATCTCTATTTCATAAACCAAGTGGTAGGTGAAGCATTTAATGCATCACTTAGGGTATTTTTCTATAAAAATGGAAACGTGAACTCATTCGTTCACCCAACGTTAAAAATCAAATTGTAGATTGAAGAAGAGTGATTCAAAGTGACTACATTATAGAGTGATTCACAACACTTTCAAAGCTACTCCAATAGATTTCAAGCATTCACAACAAACATCCAGTGAGTATCTAGACTCACCTTGTTAACATGCTATTTATGAAGAAGCCCTAAATTAATGAACAATGACAAGGACAAGAAGATCAAGATGGAAAAGCATAAGAAGGTCATTTTAATAAAGAACTCAACCTATGAGGAATCTAACTACAAGTTTTTCACTCAGGTTGTTTCTCAACCCGACGACAAAGGATCATTTTTGAGTATCCCACCTAGGGTTTTATTGGTTGAAGACATCCATGCATACATTCATTGCAAAGTTGTAGAGATTGGAGAATTTGAGCTTGAGGAAGATTATCAGAAGCTATGCAAGGATGGTAACCTAAGGGATGAGTACAAGCACATTGAAGTTAAAGGTTTAACCAATTCCCTACTATTCCCAAAATATTTCAAAATGGAATAGATTCACATTTTACTCAGCTGAGTGCATGACAAAAAGATGTGGTTCGATGAACCCAAGCCAATCACAAAGGATGTGATTCATGTAGTGACTAGATACCCTATAACTGAGAAAGAAAAATCCCTAAGACACCCTAGATGCACTGATATTAAAGAGTTAACTAGAGCCGAGTGGGATGAAAGAGGTCTAAAAATAAATTCAATCACCGACCCTGAAATGAAATTTGGTGCATATGTGATTGGATATAAAACATTTCAAGCAAGAAGATTAAACAATATTGCTTGTGGAGCAGTAAACACTGCATACAAAATAAGGAAGAAGGGACTGCAACTTGATCTAGCCGAGCTACTACTGAAACAACTTGAAGAGAACAAGAGAACAATTAGATCAGCCTGATCTAATACATGTAAGTTTGGTTCCCTACTGATGTGCACATTCTTTTACTTACAAAATTTATTTCCTTCCATCGGTAATGTAGCTTGGGAAACCAACCAACGTATCACAACATAGATTAGTGATTACATTAAATCACTATGATATAATTCCATGCCTCTATTGGATGCCTACTTTACATCATTCAAGAATAGGATGCAGAATAGGATGAGAATCCCTGCCCAGATAGTTGAACAATACAAGGATGAGATATGTTTTGTAGTTGACACTGGTACAACACTCATCAAATCTGTCGACCCAAGAATAGCATGGTTACCACCATTAGACTATCAAATTAATATAGATCTAGCTACAAGATCTATTGAAGCCCTGTTGAACGAACTAGTTGACAAATCTTTAAGAAGATTTGGCACATATGAGGAAGCCAAGTCAAGAATTAAGATTGGTTTAGAAGTCAAGAAAATAGGAAGTAAGAAGACATGAATGGTGAATTCACTTCAGAAGAAATTTTTGGTAACTGATGAAGCATTGGAACAATCAGTAGACATCACTGAGGAACATACACCCTGTTAGTTCATTTTCTTGCTGATATATGAAATACTCTTCAATGAGATTTCTCTATTTATACGAGACACTGATCAAGAAAGATATAAAATGACAGAAATAGGGTTTTAAAACCCTCTACACTTTGAGCTCCATAAAATCGGGTGGGAATACCCTTCTAACTTAGAATGATCAAATCATAGAATCATTCTAGTAAAAGTGAATGGAATTACAAGGATTTACCTCTATAACATTTATTTAACAGATCAAAACATAAAGATAAAGATAAATTTTAATAGTGATAGTCAATGATCGTAATGGAAAATAGACTAGTGTTTTATCCTAGGGTATGGAGTCACTTATGAATATTCATAACCAATTGCTCATGAACAAGAAGTTAAAACAATGATAGATATGACATAAAAATAGATATACCTTATATATCTACCTTCACACACATGAAAACTCAATTCATCAAATTCATTATAAACTCTGAATCTCAATGAAACAACCCTAAGGCAATTTTAATCTTTCCTTGAAAGAACCCTAAAAATATTTCAAAATCTACCTAACAGATGTATAAATTGAACATTCCTTGAACATTCAATTTAAATAAGATTCAGAACACAACAATGAAGACAAAATACTCATCATATGTTTCATAAACTATTGATGGATTTCATTTGTATTCATAATCAAAAGTTGCTATTACATTTGACAATAAATTTTAAAACCCTACTCAAAATAGATTGGTCTTAAACCAGAGTTTATACAACTTGAACTTGTAATCCCAAATGAAAAATGGCTATATTTTCTAGTAGTCTTGGAATCCTTTTATAACAAAGCATACAACAAGCTACAGACTACAAGGGAAATATTTACAAATCTTTTACAACAACTTTCAAAACTGACATAAAAACTAAAATTACAACAGAACACGGGTGGCATAAGTTGGCGAAGTTTGAACAAAATTTGTTTTTGTAGTTGAAAATCTTCGCTATCCTTTCAACTTTGCTTCCCACCTATTCACCTTCTTGGTGGTGGGCCAATCAAAAGTATTTTCCTATTCCATCTTGGTAATAACTTCCATCCACCTGACATCCAAAGTTGTTCTGGCCTCAGCAACAAATTTTTCCATATCTCTTTCAACCTTGAAGAGGTTATCAATTAATTCATTGCAATATTTGGCCTCACTATCTTTCTATAGGTGCTGCTTCATCTCTTCATCCTTGAATATCCCATCAAACTCAACTGTCCAATCTAATTGTGGCTTTAAAGTACCAGCTTCATCATAGATCTTTGGGATTAAAGGGGGGCACTAGTCACCAAATAAATCCAATTTATTATTTATCAATTCAGCTTTTCCATTGAAGAAGGCATATGTATTATTCACCTCATTGATCATGTCAATGGTCTTTGTGATTTTATCATGAAAATCATCTCTTTCAACCTTGAAGAGGTTATCAATTAATTCATTGCAATATTTGGCCTCACTATCTTTCTATAGGTGCTACTTCATCTCTTCATCCTTGAATATCCCATCAAACTCAACTGTCCAATCTGATTGTGGCTTTAAAGTACCAGCTTCATCATAGATCTTTGGGATTAAAGGGGGGCACTAGTCACCGAATAAATCCAATTTATTATTTATCAATTCAGCTTTTCCATTGAAGAAGGCATATGTATTATTCACCTCATTGATCATGTCAATGGTCTTTGTGATTTTATCATGAAAATCATCACTTTATAACATGGTTGTCTTTAATTTATCCATCAGCCTGTCTCTTCCTAACTAGGTTTTGAATGTAGGCTCCAAGAATGTCATAGCTTCAGTAGCTATCTTTGAGGCTTCTTGCAGTGAGCCATACAATGTATGTATAATGTCAGTCTTCTGCTTCAAAACATCAATTTGATGTTGCAGTATGGGCAATATGATATACATGATATTTTTACTTTGTCCCTATGACAACTCTTTAGACCGACCTTCTACCAATACCGAGTCCTCTTTTGTCTCTGTGGAAACATTTGTTTCAAATCTTGATACTTCCTAGGGGGCTAGAGTCTTCTTTCTTACTCTCTTCCAATTCTTCCTTTAATTTTGCAATTTTCTCCTCCAATGTGTGGTTATGAACCACTACTTCTTCATGCTTTTTTTCTATGGACATCATTTGGCCAAAAATTGTCTCATATCTTTTAGACAAGTCCTCTATTTTTTCCAAATTCATAAAGGACACCCGAGTCATAAGAAAATTCCAGATCATTTAATCAGCTCTCTTCTCTTCCCTTATAGTCATGACTAGAGGCTTCTGTGTAGCAGGGGCCAGAGACCAAATAGCTAAAGTCTTGGATTTAGGTTCAAATCCTGATCCTTTCAAAACCTCATCAATCTCAAATTTTGTTTTCAATAAGGGGTTTTCTTTCCTCTTGATCTGATCAATGACAAAGGTGGACTATAAGTCCCAATCTGGCATCAATAACACCCCACTATTCTGCACCAACAGTCTTTCTTATTCCACAGTAATTAGTTCACTCTCAGGATCATAATCATGGAGTGTCTTCACAATCTCTTCATTATTATCTTCCTGACCTTCACCTATGATTAAGCTTTGTCTTATCCCTTTGCTTTAATTTTAGTAGGAAGCTTTTGAATTCTGCAGATTTTATGAATTCATCATCTTTCATGAATTCATTTGCCATCATTACCCTCTCATCTGCTTCTCCAAACAACACCATTTGATTATCCCCTTGGCCTTCATCCTATGTATCCTTTTGTTTTTTCCTTTTCAACCTTCTAAAATACTTGCCATGCTCTGTTATCACAGCCTTGGCCATACTTTTTCTGTCCTGCACCATTTTGTGCTCTATTTTTTGCTTCTTCTTGGGTGGCTCTCTAGAAGAAGTAGCTTCCTCACCAGCCTCTTCTTCTTCTTGGTGTTGTTCCTCTTGTTGTTCTTGATGTTCCAGGTCATGTAATGCAATAGGAATTGGGGAGCCTTGAAACTCTACATCCTCAGCACTAAACTGTGGTACTTGTGCCATCAAAGTGTAATAAGACTTAAGCATCTCTTCCATTCTTGACAAGTATGGGAGATCAGGGAAAAAACTGGAAAATGTTTGATCTGATTCCTTCCAATCAGCTTCTTCCCTAAGAAGATCTCTCCATTTCCTTCTCCTCTCCTGGAATTCATCCTTTTCCTAATTTTTTCTTACAATATCTTCATCATCCAAAGGCTCATGGTCTCTGACAGTTACGCAGGAAACCATGCCTTTCAGAGCTATTTTTACAAAACTTTCTGGATCACAGAATCTAACAACAGCTATGGACATTATATGCTGCTTTAGAAATTCATTGATCAAATCAAACACTCTTTTTCCAATAGAAAAATCAATACCCACCCATAATCTAGGGACAAAAATACCCCTCCTATGTCCTTCTAGGAATTCTTTATCAACCTAGGTAATTTTCCAAATGAATTCTAAGAAAGCAACCCTAAGAGAGAAAAATTTAGGGAGAATGTGAGGAGGTTGAGAACAACCATATACCCTAATAATAGTGAAATGATCAAAGAAAAATAAATCTCCCCAATTGTGAGTGATTGGCCAATTTTCAACAAACTGGTAAGGCCTTAATATCCTCCTAACCCCAATTGGTAATCTCTCCCTATCAGCTCCTAGTAAATCAAAGATTGAATCCACAATCCAATTAGAGAAACATACAAAAGATGAATTTATAGAGGAACTATCCCATACCAGGGTCCACCTTTGAATTGGCATACTGACACCATATTATGACTCAAGCAGTTGCAGTTCTTCATCCATGGAGGCCTTGTTGTAGAATAGAATCATAAACATTAGATGAAAATAATGTTTGAAAGTTGGGACTGGGACATCATTCTGTATATCTACCAATGCTACATGTATAGATTCAACTAGGTACCCCACATAATTATAATCTAAATTGACCTCTGGGTGTTGAATGTTCATTGCCATCATTAGCAGGTCCTCGGCAACAATAGAATCTTCATCAAATCCTAATACCCTGCTCAGGCCATATACTATGCACTTGACATAGTGTTGAAACATAGACAAATCAAATGGAGGTTTAACATTATCTGGGATGATTACCAGGTTTCTTTCTACCCTAGGCATGAATTTGGGCATTTCATAATTCTTGATCATCTTTTTATAATCTTCTTTTATCTTCTCTAGATCAATTTCTGTGCACAATGCACCAGTAATCCCAAAAACCTCTGCTACTGATCTTCTATTTATGTGAACTAGGGATTCCTTGTTCTTTTTTCTAATTACCCTAGCTACTAGGAAATAATTCTTAGCCAATTCCCTAATTAACTCTATGTCCACATATATATCAAGCACAATTAATTTAGCCATGTTTAATTCCCAGGGATTGGAAATTGGGACAACTTTAACTCTCTTGTTCTAGAAATAATGAAATAGAGTATTACCTGAGAAGCCTGTAGTGACAGGATTTTTGCACTGACGCCATCTATCTTTCCACTCATCCTAGTTAGCACTGTTTGCATTTGATTTCCCAGGCAGAAAATCAGTGAATTACTCTATATATTTCTTTGTTGCAACCTTCTTTTGTCCAGACCCTTGTGAGGCAGCACTGGCAGTAGCTTGACTCATCTTTCCTTCTCAAATCTCTATCTCAAAAAAAAAATCTTTGTTGCTTTCACAACAAAATATTCAAGGCATAAATGAGATTTGTACAAAATCAAGCTCAATCATTTACATTTATAGCCATCTAATCAGTGTCTTTTCCACTTCAATTGCAAATTCTCACACTTGCAGTGTCATACAATCATCTCTCTGTAACTAATGCTGCCATTAATTTAAACTGTTTGATCCCTGGTGGAAACAAGAACTCATTTTTTCTCCTTTTGCTTTTTTAAGCCTGGAATGAGCCACCTGTCAACTTGTCGCTAACATGCCATCCTTTTCTTACTTTCAAATTTTTCCTTGTGAGTGAGTGACAAGACCTTTCCTTACAACCAGTCACGCACTCACAGTCTCTTCTTTGCTTGAAGTTATGTTATTCGCAACTAAGAAATGACCTAGATAGTAGCTTTATTACTTAGCAATCACACACTCTCTACCTCTTTATCCTTTACATTTACACTTGCGTGAGTGAGAAACAACACTATTCCTTATATCAGTCGCAGACTTGCTACTCAACACTTCACCTTTTTGAAACCCGCGAGAGTGAGTGAGTAAAATTTTATTGCTCAATCCTTCCTTGGTCGTGCACTCACTGATCTCTTTATCATCATGCTTGGATGTGCTCGAGTGAGTGATGACTCAAAAAATTCATGAATCATTTGATGACATGTAACTGATTGAATGTTTGATAATGTTAAGTTGAAGTTAATGCACGATATTAAATCAGTTAATGTATTATATTGTCATTGATTTCAAATTGATATCATCTGTACGGTCATGTACATAATGCCAAATACTTTAGAGAATCAATGGAACAAAGGTTATGCTTTCAGTAATGCATAAAATTCAAGTATTCAATGAGTGACAAACAACATTGACAGAGTGCACACCGATGGTCAGAGCAAAGAAAGACAGTCATAGTGATACCCGACAATCAGAAGATAGTATTGCCCAACAAAGCACAACCATAGTGATGCCCGATGAGGAAAGTCAGAAGGTTTCCCGACGAGTAAAATTCCAATGATGCCCAATGGATGGAGATCATGAAGCTAACTAAAGTCTCATCGATAGAACTGTCAATTGTCACCAAAAATTAACTACAGAGGTGACTGATGGAATAGAGAGTTTGGAAAATGACAAAATATCTAGCTAGAAAGAGCTAAAGATAGACTTAACTGGTTGTTTTCTTTGTTTTATTTGACCAGATTTAAGTGATTGATTTAAAGATGATTTGTACAGTTGGCAAGAAGATAATTATGAGACAAATCAAGAGTTATGCTTTAAATCTAATTGGCTAGATTGTTTTTCACGCCAAGAATCAAGAATCAAGAAATAGTGAATATCATCTCTATATAAGAGATAAGCTTAATTCATTTACAAAAATGGGATTAAGGGGAGTGAATAGAAAGAGGATGCTGAAGAGAAACTGATGAAGAATATCTTCATATAGTCCTGATCAATCAAGCTAAAGGAGAGCTAAGGAATTATGCAGACACCGACAAATAGTAAAGCACAACATCACACAGCAGAAAGTGTGGAGCACAAAGAATTGAATTGATACATTGATCAGAGAGGTAATGTACATAAATAGATCTAAAAATATGCAATTCAAAGTTGCATTAGAAACAAGTCATAGTGTTTCAGTTTAACCATTGAAGCATCAAGTCTCTTAACCGAGTAGGACTTAACAGTCTTCTATATATTGAGGTACATCCCAAGGAGTCCCAAAAAGGTTGATTCATGAAAGTAGCATTGGACTTTCCCGATACCTATTGATAGTCTAAGAAGGAGGCTGATTCAAGGATGGTAACAATAGATGCCCAATACTAAGTGACAACCTCTATGTATAAAATCCTCTAACAAGGTCACACTTAACCATGTGTTTGTAATCTTTAATAGGGTTGTCTCCTAATAGGGCTCACTTCAGAAGAGAGAAAATTTGGGGTACCGGTCCCAGTGGTTTTTCCCTTAACAGGGTTTCCACGTTAAAAATTCATGTGTTATGTGTGTATGATTCATTTCTTTATTGTTTTGTATCTGACATAGTTAACACTAGACTGATCGGTATACTATTTTTTTTTACTGAGTTTTGGTAAATAGTTATACTGCTTATTGATAATCAAGAAAGAATAAGGATTAACTGAGAACATCGATAGACATTTAATCAGTAATAGTATTTCATGACATGCATCTTGTAGGGACATAATAATCTGAGGTTTGTTGATTAGTGGTTAAGTTTGAAGGATAAATTTTTGAGGCCACTGATTCACCCCCCCCTCTTAGTTATTACTAACAATTGGTATCAGAGCTTGTGTGCTTAGAAAGGAAGGTTTCAAGACCTAATTCAAGATCACAAGATGAACAGACGAGATGTTCCCAAGTTGAACAAAGACAACTTTGCTTCATGAAAAATTAGGATAAGACTCCACTTATCAGGTATTGGTAATGATGTTACTCAATTCCTAGATACTGAATATGTTTTTCATATAGGAGTATTGACAGTAGATCAATTGAGAGATAAGCATGAGCACAACTGCATGGTTATAGAGCTTTCTTCCTCACTCTCTAATGCTGAATTTTAAGATGTCAAGGATTGCAAAGCTGCAAAGAAGATGTGGGACAAACTAAAGCTTGTACATGGAGGTGATACGAATGTTCTGAGAGCCAAGGCAGAAATCCTTAGAGGAAAATTTGATGATCTCAGAATGAAAGAAGGAGAAAACATCACACAGTACAACACAAGAATAAAAGTAGTCAATGCTATACGAGGATTTGGAGGTACACTTGAAGAGGAGACAGTGGTAAGTAAAATCTTAAGAACCTTACTACCTGTATATGCTATTAGAGTTTTTTCCATTCAAGAAATGAGAGCAATAGAAAAAAATATAGTTACTCTTGATAATTTAATTGGTAGGATGATTTCATTTGAGATGAATAACTTTGATAATAGTGTCTTGCCAAAATTAGAGTGCATTTAAGTCTTCTATGAGAATAAGAAAATCAAGTCATAGACGCACATCTAGAAGAGATAGTGAAAGTGAAAGTGAAGAAGAAGATCTAGATGAAATAGAAGTACTTATGGATAGAAGAATGTAGAGAGGCAAAGGTAAATACAAAGGCAAGTTACCACTTGTATGCTTTAATTGTAAAGAGATTGGACACTTTGCTGCAAGATGTCCTAATAGAAGAAAAGATGACAAAAGTAATGACAGACCTTTTGAGAAGAAATCTGATAGAGGTGATAACAAAGATTACAGAGGTTACTAAAAATTAGAAAGAAGAGATACCCGAGACTACAAGGACAAAGGCAAGAAAGCTAGCTACCTAGCTACTTGCAAAGATGAAGATGCTGACACCGAACCTGATGAAGACATCAAGATGGTATTTGTAGCTATCAAAGATGATTCAGATGAAGATGAAAGGTATGAAGAAATTTCACTCATATCTAAGGTTAGCAAGAATGACATCTAGATTATAGATAGTGGCTGCACTCACCACATGACTGGTGACAAAGAAAAGTTTAACACTTTTGAGTATTATAATGGTGGTACAGTAAGAATGGGTAATGATACACCTTGTCTAGTTGAAGGTAAAGGAACAATAATGTTGAATAACCTGATTAAATGTTAAAATTCTTATTGGGTAAAAGGATTGAATTGTAATCTATTGAGTGTTTCTCAACTGAATAATTTAGGTCACAGAGTAGCATTTGAGAATAAGAAGGCAAAGATCTTCAATGAATCAGGAAAATTGATTGGTACTATTGAACAGACAAAAGGTAACTTATTCTATTTGAATGACACTAACACCACTTGCTTAATGACTAGAAATGAAGACATATGGTTGTGGCACAAAAGATTGTGTCATGTGAATTTTGACAACACGATGAAAATAAGTAGAAGAAATGTAAGAGGCTTACCAACGATGAAAAAGCCTGACAACATCATGTGCAAGAATTGTCGAAAAGGTAAAATGAAAAAGTCTAGTTTCAAAAGTAAAACCCACACATCTGATGATATTCTAGAATTAGTCCATACTGATCTATGTGGACCAATGAGGACAAAGAGTTATTATGGAGATAGGTATTTTATTCTCTTTGTTTATGATTACTCTACAATTATGATAGCTATGTTTCTAAAAGATAAATCTGAATCATTCAAGATGTTTAAATGGTATAAGGCTATGGTAGAGAAACAAAGTGGTAAGGATATGAAATGTTTGAGATCAGATATAGGATGATAATTTATATTAGATGAGTTCACTAATTTCTGTAATGAGCAAGGTATAAAAAGATAGGTTTTTGCACCAAGAAAACCACAACAAAATGGGATTGCTAAGAGAAGGAACAGATCAATAGTTGATTGTGCTAGAACACTGATGATAGAGAAACGCATCACCCAAATATTTTGGAGGGAAGCTATCAGTACTATTGTCTACACACTAAACAAAGTACAATTGAAGAAGGACACAAAGAAGACACCTTATGAGCTATGGTATGGTAAAATACCTAATGTAAGTTACTTCAAAATATTTGGTAGTCAATTTTATATCTTAAAGGATGATAGAAATGGAAAGCTTGATGCCAAAAGTGATGAAGGTATTTTTCTAGGGTATTCCACCAAGAGAAAAGCTTATAAATGTCTTATCAAGGCTTCTAAAAAATTGTTGAAAGTGCAAATGTAAAGATAGATGAATTTGCATAAAAGAATGAGCTGGAAAGCACAAAAGAACCAGAAGACTACAACAAGTTTGTATACTGTGAAGAACTCAACACTCTACCTAAGCAACAGTGCTCAATCCCAGAACAACAAAATGTTGCAACCGACGGTCAGATTACCGACAGTCAGGATAATGATCAAAATAATGTGCAAGGTGATGAAGAATAGAATGAAGGAAAAAATGATGATCAAGCTTATAGACAAAGAGATGAACTTGTACTTGCAAGATATGTAAGAAGGAACCACCCAAAGATCTGGATCATAGGAGATAAGAAAGCTGGTACAAGAACAAGAAGTAAGTCTTTAAACTCAAATTGTTTAATTTGTGAGTTTGATCCAAAATCTATCAATGCTGCACTTGATAATGAAGAATGGATAAATGCTATGAATGATGAGATTGAGAAGATTGAAAAGAAAAAGACATGGTCACTTGTGCTAAGACTAGATGAAAAGAATGTCATCCATACAAAATGGATATTCAGGAATAAGTTGAATGAGAATGGAGAAGTCACAAGAAACAAAGCAAGACTAGTATGCAAGGGGTATGCACAAGAGGAAGGTATAGACTATGGAGAGACCTTTGCACCCATTGCTAGGCTAGAAGAAGTAAGATTACTAATTTCTTATGATGCATATAAAGGATTCAAGGTATATAAAATATATGTCAAGTCTGTATTCCTAAATGGAATACTTGAAGAAGAGGTATACATTGAGCAACCAGAAGGGTTTGTCGGTCCAGACAAGAGAAACATGGTATGTAGATTTCACAAAGCCTTGTATGGATTGAAACAAGCTCATATAGCCTGGTATGAATGAATTCATTCCTATCTTATAAGTATTGAATTTGTAAGGATTACTGAAAAAAATAATCTTTATTTAAAGGAAGATACTGATGCTAACAATTTGATTGCTGAAATATTTGTTGATGACAGCATATTTGGAGGCAATGATATGCTATGCAAATAATTTGCAAATGAGATGAGAAAAGAGTTTGAGATGTCTATGTTTGGAGAGATCAAGTTCTTTCTTGGTCTATAGATCATTCAACAAAGTGAAGGTATTTTCATTATACAGTCTAAATACATTAAAGAGGTCCTAAAAATATTCAAAATGGAAGATTTTAAACCAGTTGAAACACCGATGGCTACTGGATGTAAGTTAACAAAGGAAGACAAGACAACAGAGGTAAATCTAACTTTGTAGAGATTAATGATTGGAAAACTCATATATGTTGTACACACTAGACCAGATATTGCACATGCAGTAGGAATTATTGCTAGATTTTTTGCTAACCCCAGGGAATCACATATGATTGCTGTGAAAAGAATTCTAAGATATCTAAATAATATTGAGGAATATGGCTTATGGTATAGAAGAGAAGGAAAATTTGAACTTAAGGTGTTTACCGAAGTTGATTGGGCTAGAAATCTTGATGACCGGAAGAGCACAACTGGAGGAGCATTCTTTATGGGTGATAGACAAGTCACATGGATAAGCAAGAAGCAAGGATGCATCTCTCTATCTACTGCAGAACTAGAGTATGTTGTTGCTTTTGCAAATTGCTCAAATATTGCTTGGATCAAACAGTTACTAGAAGGTATGCATATGAAGATCTTAGAACCAGTGAATATCTATTGTGATAACACTAGTGCAATAAACATTTCCAAGAATCCAGTCATGCATTCCAAGACTAAACACATTGCCATCAAGTATCATTATTTGAGAGAACAAGTCCAAGAAAATGAAGTGATACTTGAGTATGTGCAATCAAAAGAACAATTGGCTGATATCTTCACCAAGCCACTACCCAAGGATACATTTGAGTACTTGAGAAGGAGACTAGAGGTCAAACCCTTGTCTAACAGTCAGTAAAATGACTGAAGGCTACATCAGCCTACATATTATCAGAATATCATTCAGATGCAAGAAAAGAGATGAAATTCAAAGCTACATCTATATACAGACAGGTATATATCTTCACTGAACACCAAAGCATATTGTTGTATTGTTGATGGATAAGGGAAATTCAAGGAATATATTATGGATGGAGAGAAAAGAATTGTTTGACATGAATGTCAGATATCTGTGAGATATTTGTTTGGCATTGTTGTCAAAGGGAGAGAGATTATCCATATTATCTCATTCTTCTAAAAAGAGAGAAAGATTATCAATTATCACATTACTCCAGTAGGGAGAGATTATATCCTTAGGGAGAGAACATTGTATGAAAGATTCTACAAAGGGAGAGTTTCTAACAAGAGAAAAAGACATCAAAAGAGAGAGAACAGTCAAAAGAGAGAAGTTGATAAGAGAGGAGGACACAACACATAAAAAGACAAAGAGCTGCAAGAATCAAATCTAAGCTAAAATAGAGCTTACCGATGGTCATACATTTATCGGTTGACAGAATAAAAAGATTGGTAGCTTGATGAATCTCAACTATTGTATTTCATATTGTATTAGAAATAGTATAGTGTGATAATATAGTATGTTGCCATCAATGTCAAATAGAGAGATTGATTACATGTAACTGATTGAATGTTTGATAATGTTAAGTTGAAGATAATGCACGACATTAAATTAGTTAGTATTGTATTGTCATTTATGTCAACTTGATATCATCTGTACGGTCATGTACATAATGCCAAAGACTTCAGAGAATCAATGGAATAAAGGTTATGCTTTCGTCAATGCATAAAATTCAAGTATTCACTGAGTGACAAACAACACCGATGGAGTGCACACTGACAGTCAGAGCAAAGAAAGATAGTCACAGTGATACCCAATGATCAGAAGATAGTATTGCCTGATGAAGAAAAACCACAGTGATGCTCGATGACCAAGTCAAAAAGTTGCTCGACGAGTAAAATTCCAATGATGCCTGATGAACGGAGATCATGAAGCTAACTAAAGTCTCACCGACAGAACTTTCAGTTGTCACCGACAACTAACTACAGAGGTGACCAACACAACAAAGAGTTCAGAAAACAACAAAATATCTAGCTAGCAAGAGATAAAGATAGACTTAACTAGTTGTTTTCTTTATTTTATTTGACCAGAGTTAAGTGATTGATTTAAAGATGATTTGTACAGTTGGCAAAAAGATAATTATGAGACAAATCAAGAGTTATGCTTTAAATCTAATTTCCTAGATTGTTTTTCACACCAAGAATCAAGAATCAAGAAATAATGAATATCATGTCTATATAAGAGAAAATTTTAATTCATTTACGAAAATAGGATTAAGGGGAGTGAATAAAAAAGATGACGTTGAAGAGAAACTAATGAAGAATATCTTCATACAGTCCTGATCAATCAAGCTGAATGAGAGCTAAGGAATTCTACAAACATGACAAATAGTGAAGTACAACATCATAGAGAAGAAAGTGTGGAGCACAAAGAATTGAATTGATACATTTATCAGAGAGGTAATGTACTTAAATAGAACTGAAAATCTACAATTCAAAGTTGCATTAGAAATAGGTCATAGTGTTTTAGTTTAACCATTGAAGCATCAAGTCTCTTAACCAAGCAGGACTTAACAGTCTTCTATATATTGAGGTACATCCCAAGGAGTGCCAAAAAGGTTGATTCATGAAAGTAGCATTGGACTTGCCCACTACCTATTGACAGTCTAAGAAGGAGGCTGATTCAAGGATGGTAGCGATAGATGCCCGATACTAAGTGACAACCTCTATGTATAAAATCCTCTAACAAGGTCACACTTAACCATGTGTTTGTAACCTTTAGCAGGGTTGGCTCCTAACAGGGCTCACTTTAGAAGAGTGAAAATTTGGGGTATTGGTCCTAGTGGTTTTTCCCTTAATAAGGTTTCCATGTTAAAAATTCATGTGTTATGTGTGTATGATTCATTTCTTTATTATTTTGTATCTGACATAGTTCACACTAGATTGATTGGTATACTCTGCTTATTTACTGAGTTTTGGTAAATAGTTATACTTCTTATCGGTAATCAAGAAAGAATAAGGATTAACAGAGAACACCGACAGACAGTTAATCAGTAATAATATTTGATGGCATGCATCTTTTAGGGACGTAATAATCTAAGGTTTATTGATTAGTGGTTAAGTTTGAAGGATAAATTTTTAAGGCCACTGATTCACCCCCCCTCTCAGTTATTACTAACATAATTTTCTAGTCACACAGTCGCTATGCCCTTTTGATTTGTTTTTCTACCTCCGTGAGTGAGCGATGACCATTTCCTTTATGCACATTTTACTTGGTCACTCAATCGCACTACAAAACATTTCAGCTCAAAACTATCTACGAGTGAGAGATGACCTTTCTTTATTTACAGTCACGCACTCGCTACTAAAAATTCTTAATGATTAGAGTCTTCACGACTGAGTGATTATCTTCACAAAAAAATTATAACTCATTCAATCACTCACTCACTGATCTTTTTTGACTTAACTTCCTTCATGAGCGACTGAGAGACAACCTCCAATTTCTTTCATTGTGCACTCGCAGGCTCAAAATTTCAATCACCACATCCTCTGTGAGTGAGCAGATCTTAACAGGAATTTCTTTAGTCGTGCACTCGCACACTTTAAAACCTTGAAAACCTCCTGCATGACTAAGTGAGTGGAACCATTTGATAACCAAAACACAACCCATCACTTACTCACACTAAAAAAATAACATTAGTTAGAACTCAAATGAGTGAGAAACACCTATCACCTGACTTCTTCATGCACTTGCGGGGTCAAAAGATATGAACAAAATCTAATCTGAGTGAGCGACTAGACTTCATTTTATACTTCTCGCTCAATCCTGGACCAAAAAACTAAAGACATAATACCACCGTGACTGCGTGATGTAACCCAAACATAACCGCTCACTGACTCACTAAGCATTTTAAAAAAAGACTCAAACCTTCATGAGTGAATGACAAACAAATTTTTTCAACTCACTCAGTTGCCGACTAACAACCCAACTTCAAAAAGACATCCTGATTGCGTGATTAACATACTTTAATGACCACATTGCTCACTCGCACTGCCAACTTGTCTCACAAAGATGTGACCACGACTGTATGATTCAAACCAAAATGAATCTTCGCTCACTCACTCACTTAAAAAGACACTTTAAAAACTAGCACGACTGCGCAATTTAAAGCTTGAAACAAGGCATTTTGAAGACTTAACCACAATTTGAATTTTTGACATGAAGAAACATGGATTTTGAACCAAAAGACATGGGAAAATTTCCAAAGCTTGGAAATTGAAATTTTTTCAATATACAATGATTCAAATTTACCATGTTTACCCTTCTCTTGTTTCCTAGCATTCCATTGAAGCACCATATCATTTATCTAAAATTTTCTTTTAGTTGCTCTTTTGTCAAACAAATACTTGGATTTTTTTTGGAGCTTCATATTTCTTTTATGTGCCTCTACTCTTATTTCTTCTAATTCCACCAATTGATCCATCCTCTCCATCATTGGTTCTTGTTCTTGACACTCTTCTTCTTGTAGAAATTTATACACAGGTAAAAAATTATTTAAAGGAAACCTTGCCTAAGTTCCATAGACCATTTCAAAAGGGGACACCCTTATTGCTCTTTTCACTGTTACCCTGTCAGCCCAAACAGCTAACTTCAATTTTGAATGCCAAGATTTTTTGTTTTTCTCCAAAATCCTCTTAATGATTTTCATGATGCTTTTGTTGTTGGACTCAGCTTGTCCATTTTATTGAGGATGATATGGTGAGGAATAAGATACAATAATCCCATAGTCTTCACAAAATTCCTTAAACTCCTCATATCTAAAACACATGGCATTGTCCATGATTAACTTAGTGGGCACACCAAATTTTGTCAGAATATTATCCATCAAGAAATCCATTACTACCTTGATGGTAGCCCTTTTTGATGGAACTGCCTCTATCCATTTTTTGAAATAGTCTATAGCCACTAGAATCCAACCATGGGCCCCACTGGATTTTTCTGTGAATTCACCAATAAAATCAAGACCCCATTGGGCAAAAGGTTCTTCAATAGTCATAGGATTTAAAGGCAAAGCTCCTGAAAATTTCATTTTAGAAGAAAACCTTTGGCAGGGTTCACACCTCTGTACAAAATTTTGAGTATCTTTGAAAAGACATGGCCAATAGAATCCAACTCTGATTATTTTGTGAGTTGTGGTCTTGGTAGAATAATTCCCCCCACACACACCATTATGCATTTCATTCAAGGCTCCTTTAGATTGCGATTCATCTAGATAGAATAATAAAATTCCATCCCTATTCTTCCAAAATAAATCACCTTGTATTAAGACATACCTTTGAGCCTGCAACTTCAGAGTCATTTTTTGATTATCTGACATATGTTCTGGACATTTACCATTTTTCAGAAAAAACACTACATCAGTATACCATGGCTGCAATTCTATACTAGTCAAATTCATATTTATTGTCTGTACATTATTGACTTGGGCCAACTCCATGTTTGTGTTAGTCATTAGCTTGGCCAAACCCAAACCCCTTACCAATTTTGTGACTTGAATTTCTAGATTAAATTCCTGGATCCTGTTAATCCATCTTTATCTTTTTCTAGTAACTTCAAATTGAGACAATATATCTTTCACTGTAGTATGTGGCACATAAGCAAGTATTTTTGCACAAACTAGATAAGGTCTAAAAACCTTGACTGCTTTGACCAATGCATATGTTGGTTTCTCCATTATCTCATAATTAAGTTCTACTACTTGCAGAGACTTACTGAAAAATTCTATGGGATGATCAAAACCTTCATCATCCTTCTGCAAAAGTACTGTAGCAATTGTATGGAATGAAGCAAAAGAAAACATAGAAAAAGACTTTTCATAATCTAGAGATCTTAATACAAGTGCTTGCTAAATAGATACTTTTATCTCATCAAAATCTGACTAAGCATCCTTATCCCATTCAAACTTAGCATTTTTCTTTAGTAATTTAACAATGGGCTTTACTATCTCAGAAAAGCTTGCAATGAACCTCTTCACAAAATTTACTTTCCTAAGGAAAGATTGAACACCTTTGATATTTTTTGGGGGTAAGACTTTGTTAATGGAATCCACTCTTTCAGGATCAATCCTAACACCTTCCTTGGACACTATATGCCCCAATAATTTACCTTCTGTCATAGCAAAGTGACACTTATTTTGATTTAATGAAATCCCATACTCCAAGGCTTAGTAAAAATATTTTCCAAGTGCTTACAATGATCATCAAACTTTTGGGAATATGCAGTTAAATCATCTTGATACACTACCATAATTATATTTATAAACTCTTTAAAAGCCACATCCATGGCTCTTTGGAAATTAACTCCTGCATTCATCAGGCTGAATGGCATTCTCACATAGACATAAGTACCCCATGGGGTAGTGAATGTTGTTTTAAACTATTCAGATTCTTGAACTAGCACCTGGTTGTAACCAGAAAAACCATACATCATGGATAGAAGATCACAACCAGTAACTCTTTGTAGCATTGCCTCCATGGTAGGCAAAGAATAATTATCTTTTAGAGAAACTAAATTGAGGTTTTTGAAATCAAAACATAGCTTGATGTCTCCATTTTTCTTTCTGACTGGGACTAAATTGGACACCCAAGAAGAATGTCTAATTGGTTTTATTATCCCAGCCTCTCTGAGCTTCGTCAGTTCTAGCTACATCTTGGGGGCCAGCAAAGGATTGATTGGCCTCTATTTTTGTCTAAAAGGCTTAATATCATTTTTAATGGAATTTCATGTTGAAAGAGATCTTCCCTATAATCCTTAAGGTCTTCATAAGACCAAGCAAAAACATGTTTGAATATTTTCAACAAAATAATCAAGTTTATTCTCACATGAGGAGCCAACTTCTTTCCAATATATACAATCTTAGGATCACATTCTGATCCCAATTTTACCTCCTCAAATTCATCCAATTTGGCTGTAGACTTTTGGCACATGTGACTATCATTATTAGTAAACAATCCCTCCAATTGAGTTAGTCCTTTAGGGATTTCATTTGTTTGCAACTGCAAAATTTCATTGCCAAATATGGTTTATTTCCCATCAATAATCTCTATCAAATTATTACAGTCAATGACTTGCCCTTCATAATTATCCACACATTGAATGAAATTAAGGATATCTTCATCACTTTCAAAGACCTGCCAATTATATACATTATCAGAAATGGCAGGCCTATTCTTGGTTCCCATAATAGATACTCCTGCTAGTGTTAAATCATCATTTTTCAAGGCCATTTAGCCAAAAAATCTGCCATGGTATTGTTAGATCTTTCTATTTAGTCAATGGAAAATGCATCAAAAAATTCAATGCTATCCCATACAACATACTTATATTGTTTTAGCCTATCATTTTTTGCAACATATTTTGATCTAATTTGGGATATGGCTAGCTCTCAATCACCAAAAACTCTTAATAACTTAATGCCATGCTTGATTTCTATTTCTAATCCCAACAATAATGCCTCATATTCAGCTGTATTGTTTGTATATTGAAAGGACAACAAAAATGAGTATTTGAAAGTAATACCTGATGGAGAGACAAATAGTACACCAGCTCCTGACCCTTCTCTAGAGCATGCTCCATCAAAATACATTTTCCATAGTCCATGTTGTTGCAATTCTAATTCTTCTATTATGGGATCTGTGTTTTTCAATTGTGGTTTAATCTTTTCAACCTTGAAATTATGCATATCTATATCCACAAAGCAATTCAGCATGTTTGGTTCAATTTTCTCAACATAAAATGGAGATCTAGGCTCTCACAATAGTTTTTCTTCTTTTCCATTAACATAAATAGTAGCAAAGGACAAATCCAATTGTACATGTCCTCCAATAGATGCAACACACTATCTTGATAAAAGCATGCCATAATGGGTTGGTGAATCCACAACCACAACATCTATTTTAAAAGTGAGCTCAGGGTATGCAGTAAGTTTTACCTCTAATCCTTGTAAAGTTCCTACTACAGGTACTTCCCTATTGTCCATGGCATAACATTTACCACAAGCAGTATCCACCTCTAGACCCAATTGTTTCATGACAGTTTAAGTCATCACATTAGCAATAACTCCTGAGTCCATCATACAATTTTTTAGT
This sequence comes from Thuja plicata, assembly GCA_018584345.1. Taxonomy (NCBI): domain Eukaryota; kingdom Viridiplantae; phylum Streptophyta; class Pinopsida; order Cupressales; family Cupressaceae; genus Thuja; species Thuja plicata. Next base: position 2,091,148 of record MU225720.1, read on the forward strand.
AGCATATTATTTGTGAGTAATGTTAGATAAAAAGGATCAATCTGATCTGTCTCTTAGATAATTACATTTCCTAGATAGACTGGGATTCCACCCTTTTCTTCTTTCTTCCCTTTTAATTCATCATTCAAATCAGTATTATCATGCATACCAGGCAAATTAGATAATAATGAAAAGGTTGCTTCTTAGTGCTCTTTGATTTTAAACATCTCAAGTAAAGGGACAAAGACCTTCATCTAAGATAAAGCTCGCTTCATGTCAAAAGTTGGGAAACTCATGACATTGTCAGAAGATGTTTTACCTTTACTCTCCTTCAATTGTCTTTCCTTTTGTTCATGAGTAGGGGTAGCTTTATTTTCCTTAACCAGATTGTCCTTCGAGTCATCCTTTTCTATTCCTTCCTTTCTTGTTTTCTCCACATCAGGTGTAGACTCTTCATTTATGACTTCTATGATAATAAGTGAACTAGGTTGTCTCCCACTTTGATCAACCTTTTTGTTTCTAAGCTGATATGAACTTCTTGCCTGAGTTACAGCAACAATAGTAAGAAACCTTATCTCCTCATCATTAGGCATTCCAAATTGAACATGTTCTAACTTAGTATTTTTATCATAACTATGATTGGCATATTTTATTATGGTTCTTCCTCTAAGCTACCATTGTCATCTTCAATAGTAAGTGCACACATGTTTATTGCAGGTTTTTTTCTCGTTCTAGCTTTCTTTTGTTCCAATATTTTCACGTGGCTCCACCATGCCCTGAGCTACTACACATTGATAAGGGGAATGAGGAATATTGCAATCCATGCACTAGGGAGTGTTTTCCACATTATGTGCATTTTTTTTTCAATGGATTAGGTTGTCTTTGTTCTTAGGATTAGTTTGTTCTTCTGTCACAGGTTTTCCATCCTTTCACTGAGTTTTATAAGGAAAATCTTGCAATCTATAAGTTTTATCTTGCCTTTGATACCATGGCCTATTATTTTGAAACCCATTTTCATTCTTGTCTACCTTAGCAGCAAGATCTTTCACCACACTTACCAATGTGTCCATTTTATCTTCTTCTTTGGGATTCTTATTTGACTGTGTTTTTTGCTCTTTCCAGAGTCTACTATCATCCCGTTTGCCAAGCTTGTCAGAAGATCTTCTATTTCTTTCTATGTTTATGGCCAACTTAAATGCTTATCTTATGGTTTGAGGGTCTTTATCTCTGAGAAAATAAGCTATCTTCCCATCTAAAGCATTATAGTAGGTGGTGACACATACATTTTCATAAAATCTCATTACTTGGAACAACTTATACATGGCCTTTTTAAATCTTAAATTAAATTCAGCAATGCCTTCATTAGTAAAAATTTTCAAACTGTTGAATTCATTCAACATGAAACCAGAATTTATTTTGTCACCATATTGTTCTTTGAAACTTATAACAAATTCAGCCCATGAGTAAATACTGTTATCAGGCAAACCTTGGTACTAGTCTCTTGCATCCTCAATCAGGGATTGCATAAACAATTTCATCAGAGCATCTTCATCTCCAATCTCATAATAATTCATTGTATCTATAAAAACTTTTAGTTGCTCCTCACCAGTTATAGCATTATCCCCACTAAATTTGGGAATCTTATCTCTAACCTCATTAGGGATAGGGTTTGGTTGGCCAGGGATGCCATCAAAAAACCGTTGCCTATATCTCTCTAAATGAATAGGTCTTCTCTGAAAATTAGTACCAATATTTTGGCCACTATTACCAATGCCTACATTTTGTTGACCACCAGTATTGTTCAATCCACTCCCTCCTAGTTGTGATGCAACTCCTTGGGTTGCACCATATGTCTAGGTATTTTTATTACCACTAATATTCTGAATATTAGAGGTATTTACAGGCATGGTTTGAGTAACTGTAGTGGTATCATTTGTTAAATTGGTATAAATTGGAGAACTTAAGAAAGCAATCTTTATTTTCATCTCTGTAGCAGTAGCTTCTAATTCTTCCTTTTCCAACTATTTTGCAATATCATCTTTGGCCTTTCTAGCCCTTTCTAATTCCATATCAAGTGAGAACATATCCTAAGATATACCCTCTTCAACCTTAGGCTCAGAAAATTTAATGCTAGTGAGCTTTTGTTTTCCTTTATCAACATTTGTTTGTCTAGCATTAGTTGTTGATATATTTTGTGTAGATATTTGAGACTTAGGAGTCTTTTGACTTTCATAATTAATGACTTGCCTCACCACAGGGCCTGTATCTCTGGAATCACTTTCTTAAGCAAGTGTTCTCTTTCTTGTAATTCTTTTCTCAGGGTGTCTACATCTCTGAAAAGTTCTTTATTCAAACCATAAAATCCCTCATTTGCACACTGAGCTGCCAATTTTAATTAGGCAACTCGCTTCTTCAAATTTTCTCTCTTAGTGATGGAATTTATAATTTGTTCCTCTCTAGCCTCATCATTCTTCTGCTTGATAAGCAATAGTTCATCTAATTCCCTCTTCAAAAGGTCATTATCTTTGAGGACTCCTTCAATATCAGAACTGGAATAATCATATAAATTCATCAGATTATCTCCCTTTTGGTCTTCAACCTATTCATAAGGGATACCCTTGAAATAGGAAGATGTCTCCCCATTTTCTTGATATACATTCTTTGATCTAGGGTTAACTATATCCTCAAAATAACCTGTGGTGTCAGACTCAAGATTTAAAGGTTCAATAATTTCTTTCTCAGGAATGGTACCTAAGGACTGACTTGGACCTACAGATCTAGGCTTCCAAGATGTGTTTTTATAAGATTATCCCTCCCTAGAATGGTTCCTTCTAGAGCTTTTAGACACATCACTCTTTGATGTTTCTTGAGAGTGACTCTTTGTGTCTGTCTTTGCATTCCTCATCCTAATTAAAATGAAATTTCATAAATTTGATCTGCTAATGTTCTCCTTAGAAATACTATAACCAATTACTCAGAGTCTCCACCCAAAAGGTTTTTGGAATTATAACAAAAAATTCACTTTAACAATGACATTAGAGGATATAACACAATTTGTGATTTCAAAAACTAGATTTCAAGGAATTGATATATATGAAACATGATCTTTAGACTAACATACACAAGCATTCCTTGAAAGTCCCCAGTAGAGTCACCATTTTCTGTTAGTTCCTTTTCTTGCTGATATATGAAATACTCTTCAACGAGCTTGCACTATTTATCCCAAACACTGATCAAGAAAAATATAAAATGACAGAAATAGGGTTTTAAAACACTCTACACTTTGACCTCCATAAACTCGGGTGGGAATACCCTTCTAACTTAGAATGATCAAATCACAGAAACATTCTAGGAAAATTGAATGGAATTGTAGGGATTTACCTCTGTAACATTTATTTAACAGATCAAAACATAAAGATAAAGAACAATTTTAATAGTGATAGTCAACTATTCCAATGGAAAATAGACCAGTGTTTTATCCTAGGGTATGGAGTTACTTATGAATATTCATAACCAATTGCTCATGAACAAGAAATTAAAATAATGATAGATCTGACATAAAAATAGATATACCTTATATATCTACCTTCACACACATGACAAATCAATTCATCAAATTCATTATAAACTCTGAATCTCATTGAGACAACCCTAAGGCAATTTTAATCTTTCCTTAAAAGAACCCTAAAACTATTTCAAAATCTGCCTAATAGACGTATAAACTGAACATTCCTTGAGAATTCAATTTAAATAAGATTTAGAACACAACAATGAAGACAAAATAGTCATCCTATGTTTCAAAAAATGTTGATGGATTTCATTTGTATTCATAGTCAAAAGTTTCTATTACATTCGACAACAAATTTCAAAACCCTACTCAAAATAGATTGGTCTTAAACCAGAGTTTATACAACTTGAACTTGTACTCCCAAATGAAAAATGGCTATATTTTCTAGTAGTCTTGGAATCCTTTTATAACTAAGGATCCAACAAGCTACATAATACATGGGAAATATTTACAAATCTTATACAACAACTTTCAAAACTGACATAAAAACAAAAAATCACAACAGAACACGGGTGACATAAGTTGGCAAAGTCTGAACAAATTTTTTTGTTGCAGTTGAAAATATCTTTTCTATCCTTTCAAATTTGCTTCCCACCTATTCACCTCCTTGGCGGTGAGCCAATCAAAAGTCTTTTCCTATTCCAGCTTGGTAACAGCTTCCGTCCACCTGGCATCCACAGTCATTCTGGCCTCAGCAACAAATTTTTCCATATCTCTTTCAACCTTGAAGAGGTTATCAATTAATTCATTTCAATATTTAGCCACACTATCTTTCTCTAGGCCCTGCTTCATCTCTTCATCCTTGAATATCCCTTCAAACTTAACTATCCAATCTGATTGTGTCTTTAAAGTACCAACTTCATCGTAGATCTTTGGGATTAAAGGGGAACACTGGTCACCAAATAACTCCAATTTATTATTTATCAATTCAGCTTTGCCATTGAAGAAGGCATATGTATTATTCACCTCATTGATCATGTCAATGGTCTCTATGATTTTATCAAGAAAATCATCACGGTATAACATGGATGTATTTAATTTATCCATCAGCTTGTCTCTTCCTGACCAAGTCTTGAATGTAGGCTCCAAGAATGTCATAGCTTCAACAAATATCTTTGAGGCTTCTTGAAGTGAGCCATACAATGTATGTATTATGTCATTCTTCTACTTCAAAAAATCAATTCGATGTTGCAGTATGGGAAATATGATAGACATGATATTTGTACTTTGTCCCTATGACATCTCTTTAGACTGGCCTTCTACCAATGCCGAGTCCTCTTTTGTCTCTGTGGCAACATCTGTTTCAACTCTTGATACTTCTTGGGGGGCTGGAGTCTTTTCTTCCTTACTTTCTTCCAATTCTTCCTTTAATTTTGCAATTTGGTCCTCCAATGTGTGGTTATGAACCACTACTTCTTCATGCTTTTTGGCTAGGGCCATCATTTGGCCAAAAGTTGTCTCATATCTTTTAGACAAGTCCTCTATTTTTTCCAAATTCATAAAGGACACCTAATTCATAAGCTGGGTGATCTTAATATCAGTGGTATTCTACAAATTCTAGATCATTCTATCAGCTCTCTTCTCTTCCCTTATAGTCATGACCAGAGGCTTCTGTGTAGTAGGGGCCAGAGACCAAATAGCTAAAGTCTTGGATTTAGGATCAAATCCTGATCCTTTCAAAACCTCATCAATCTCAAATTTTGTTTTCAATAAGGGGTCTTATTTCCTCCTATTTTGATCAATGAAAAAGGTGGACTGTAAGTCCCAATCTAGCATCAATAACACCCCACTGTTCTACACCAACAGTCTTTCTTATTCCACAGTAATCAGTTCACTCTCAGGATCATAATCCTGGAGTGTCTTCACAATCTCTTCATTTTTATCTTCCTAACCTTCACCTGTGATTAAGCTTTGCCTTAAATCCCTTTGCTTTAATGTTACCAGGAATCTTTTGAATTCTTCATATTTTATGAATTCATCATCTTTCATGAATTCATTTTCCATCATTACCCTCTTGTCTGCTTCTCCAAACAACACCATTTGATTATCCCCTTTGCCTTCAGCCTATGGCTCCTTTTGCAGTTGCCTTTTTAACTTCCTAAAATACTTTCCATGCTCTGTTATCACAGCCTTGGCCATACTTTTTATGTCCTGCACCATCTTTTACTCTATTTTTTGCTTCTTCTTGGGTGGCTCTCTAGCAGAAGTAGCTTCCTCACTAGCCTCTTCTTCTTCTTGGTGTTGTTCTTCTTGTTGTTCTTCATGTTCCAGTTCATGTAATGCAACAAGAATTGGGGACCCTTGATTCTTTGCATCCTCAGCACTAAACTATGGTACTTGTGCCATCAAAGAGTCATAAGACTTAAGCATCTCTTCCATTCTCTACAAGTATGGGAGATCAGGGAAAAACTAGAAAAAGTTTTATATGATTCCTTCCAATCAGCTTCTGCCCTAAGAAGATCTCTACATTTCCTTCTCCTCTCCTAGACTTCACCCTTTTCCAACTTTTTTCTTACAATATCTTCATCATCCAAAGGCTCATGGTCTCTGACAGTTACCCAGGAAACCATGCCTTTTAGAGCTATTTTTACAAAACTTTCTGGATCACAGAATCTAACAATAGCTATGGACATTCTATACTACTTTAGAAAGTATTTGATCAAATAAAACACTCTTATTCCAATAGAAAAATCAAAACCCACCCATAATATAGGGACAAAAGTACCCCTCATGTGTCCTTCTAGGAATTCTTTATCAACCCAAGAAATTTGCCAAATGATTTCTAAAAAAGAAAACCTAAGAGGGCCAAATTTAGAGAGAATGTGAGGAGGTTGAGAACAACCATATACCCTAATAATAGTGAAATGATCAAAGAAAAATAATCTCCCCAATTGTGAGTGATTGGCCAATTTTCAACAAACTGGAAAGGCCTTAATATCCTCCTAACAACAATTGGTAATCTCTCCTTATCAGCTCCTAGTAAATCAAAGATTGGATCCACAATCCAATTAGAGAAACATACAAAAGATGAATTTATAGAGGAACCATCACATACCAGGGTCCACCTTTGAATTGGAATATTGAAACCATATTCTGACTCAAACAGTTGCAGTTCTTCATCAATGGAGGTCTTGTTGTAGAATAGAATCATAAACATTAGATGAGAATAATGTTTGAAAGTTGGGACTGGGACATCATTGTGTATATCTACCAATGCTACATGTATAGCTTCAACTAGGTACCCCACATAATCATAATCTAAATTGACCTTTGGGTGTCGAATGTTCATTTCCATCATTAGTAGGTCCTCAACAACAATAGAATCTCCATCACATCCTAATACCCTTCTCAGGTCATATACTGTGCACTTGACATAGTGACGAAACATGGACAAATCAAATGGAGGTTTAACATTATCTAGAATGATTACCAAGTTTCTGTCTACCCTAGGCATGAATTTGGGCATTTCATACTTCTTGATCAATTTTTCACTCTTTTTATAATCTGCTTTTATCTTCTCCAGATCAATTTTTGTGCACAATGCACCAGTAATCCCAAAAACCTCTGCTACTGATCTTCTATTTATTTGCACTAGGGCTTCCTTTTTATTTTTCCTAATTACCCTAGCTACTGGGCAATAATTCTTAGCCAATTCCCTGATTAACTCTATGTCCACATATATATTAGGCACAATAAATTTAGCCATGTTTAATTCCTAGGGATTGCGAATTGGGAAAACTTTAACTCTATTGTTCCAGAAATAATGAAATAGAGTATTACCCGAGAAGCCTATAGTGATAGGATTTCTGCACTGACACCATCTATCTTTCCACTCATCCCAGTTAGCATTGTTTGCGTTTGATGTCCCAGGTAGCAAATCAGTGAATTCCTCTATATATTTCTTTGCTGCAACCTTCTTCTTTCCAGACCCTTGTGAGGTGGCACTGGTAGAAGCTTGACTCATCTTTCCTTCTCAAATTTCTATCTCAGAAAAACAAGCTCTATTGATTTCACAGCAAAATCTTCAAGGCATAAATGAGAGTTGTACAAAATCAAGCTCAATCATTTAGATTTATAGCCATCTAATCAGCATCTTGTCCACTTGAATGCCAAATTCTTGCACTTACAGTGTCATACAATCATCTCTCTATAACTAATGCTACCATTAATTCACACTATTTGATCCTTGCTAGAAAAGAGTACTCACTTTTTCTCTTTTTGCTTTTTTAAGCCTGGAATGAGCCACCTATCAACTTCTCTCTAACTCGCCATCCTTTTCTTACTTTCAAATTTTTCCTTGCAAGTGAGAAACAAGACCTTTCCTTACAACCATTCATGCACTCATGGTCTCTTCTTTTCTTGAGGTTATGTTATTCATGACTGAGCAATGACCTAGATAGCAGCTTTATTACTTAGTAATCACATACTCGCTACCTCTTTATCCTTTACATTTACACTTGCGCGAATGAGCGACAACACTATTCCTTATATCAGTTGCAGACTCGATACTCAACACTTCACCTTTTTGAAACCCATGAGAGTGAGTGAGTAAAATTTTATTTCTCAATCCTTCCTTGGTCGCACACTCGTTGATCTCTTTATCATCATGCTTGGATGTGCCCGAGTGAGCAATGACTCAAAACATTCATGAATCATTTGCTAGTCGCACAGTCGCTATGCCCTTTTGATTTTTTTTCTACCTCCATGAGTGAGTGATGACCATTTCCTTTATGCACTTTTTACTTGGTTTCTCAATCGCACTGCAAAAAAATTCAGCTCAAAACTATCCACGAGTGAGCGACGACCTTTCTTTATTTATTGTCGCACACTCACTACTGAAAATTCTTCATGATTAGATTCTTCATGACTGAGTGATTATCTTCACAAAAAGCTTATAAATCATTCAATTTCTCACTCGCTGATATTTTTTGACTTAACTTCCTTCATGAGAAATTGAGCGACAACCTCCAATTTCTTTCATCGTGCACTCGCAGGCTCAAAATTTCAATCACCACATCATCTACGAGTGAGAAGATCTTAACATGATTTTCTTTAGTCGCGCACTCGTGCACTTTAAAACCTTGAAAACCTCCTGTGCAACTAAGTGAGTGGAACCATTTGATAACCAAAAAACAACCCATTGCTTACTCACACTATAAAAATAACTTTAGATAGAACTTGAATGAGTGAGAGACACCTATGACTTGACTTCCTTGCACACTCACGGGCTCAAAAGATATGAAGAAAATCTAATCCGAGTGAGCGACTAGACTTCATTTTATACTTCTTTCTCAATTGCAGACCCAAAAACTAAAGAAATAATACCATCACGACTGCGTGATATGACCCAAATGTAACCGCTTGCTGACTCGCTGAGCATTTTAACAAAAGACTCAAACCTTGCGAGTGAACAACAAAAAAAAATTTTCAACTTGCCTAGTCGCCGACTAACAACCCGACTTCAAAAAGACATCCTGACTGCATGATTAACTTACTTTAATGACCATGTCACTCACTCGTACTGCCAACTTGTCTCACAAAGACATGACTGCGACTATGCGATTCAACCCAAAATGACTCATTGCTCACTCACTCACTTAAAAAGACACTTTAAAAACTAGCCCGATTGTGTGATTTAAAGCTTGAAACAAGGCATTTTGAAGACTTAACCACAATTTGACTTTTTGACATGAAGAAACATGGATTTTGAACCAAAAGACGCAAGAAAATTGCCAAAGCTTGAAAATTGAAATTTTTTCAATATACAGTGCTAACACACCCGTCAGTGAAAATAAAGAGTTAAGTGATTCAAAGTCTATATAATCAGATGCAAACCCACCACAGGCCAAGAAAACAAAATTTACTAATGTAACGGCTTGATGCAGGAGCATCTTAGGTCCTTGGAAAACCTGATAAACCAAAAATATGTTTGCTTTTGTTCTTTAGCTTGTTTGGAGGCTACTCGGTGAAGTGCTTAGTTACCTTATTTCTCGGGTATCCTTTATGTCTTCCTTTATCGACTGGTCTCAGGGTGTGTAAGTTTCTTTTACTCAGTTATGCTTTTACCTAGTTGGTTTTCTTTCACTTGGGTATGTTCTTCCCGAGTCATCCCTTTTGCTTGGGTATGCTTCTACCAAGTGGTTGTTGTTGCTCAGTGATGCTCTTCCCGAGTTGTTTATCCTGATCTAGCTGACTTCTACATTTAATTTCATGGTGTAATTAATGTGGGGTCTATCATTGAGATCTGTGTGGACCTAAATCTAGGTCTCATGTAGGAATTTGAGCACCGGCCTCTTTGGTGGACTCTTGTATATATTTGTTTCTATGTTCTTATTTTGAGGATGAGTTTTTAGAGAATAGTAGAATTGGATAGAAGATTTATTGTTGATTCCATTGAAAGGCAGTTTTGTGATCTCGCATATATGAAGAGCATATATGAAGATCATTTTGTAATTCAATGAATGTATATGGCCGAAACTGGGAAGGCCTTACAACCTGACATGTACTGAGTTTGATCAATTAATGAAATATAAGATATCTTTTGTTCCTTCTCTCACTCTGTGTGTTGTTTCTTCCACATTGTTGTATCTGCAAGTTGGTTTGGTACTTGGGAGAGCCTTTGGCCCCTCTTACTGACCCTCCTTGCATCAGGTGGTATTAGAGCACTAGTGAGATCTAAGTTCCTTCTTGTAAACCCTAACTCTAGTTGGTGATATTGTTGTGGGGTAGTAGATTGTGATCTGACCTACAATTGTAGAGGGATTAAATATGGTTTGTGGGAGAGGAAATGCAAATCTAGGTCTAGCTAATATGCTTAGATAGATGGTTGCAATATTTGAAGCTGTTGAAATAGCCTAGCGCAGAGGAAGACATCTTGAAGATGTTAGTGATGATGAAGTTGAATAAGTTCAAGGTGAAGTTTCATCTGCACCTATGATGGATTAGGAAGAAGAAAGATCCCTACGAGAATTGACAAGTTTGAAGTCCACACCTCAGTTTAATCCTCCTAAGTATAGTGGAAAATTGGATTCTGATGAATTGATTGACTGGATAACTAAGATGGAGAAGTACTTTAAATATGAGAATGTATCAAAAGACAAGAAAGTCAAGATTGCAAGCACAAAGTTGAAAGGTCATGCATCCTTATGGTGGGAACATCTACAATTGGATTGAAAGAAGAAAGGTAAAGACAAAATAAAGGTATGGGATAAGATGGTAAACAAATTAAAAGGCAAGTTTCTACCTTGTGATTATCAGATTAACCTGATTAGGAGAATGCAAAGTTTGAAGTAGAAAGATAGATTGGTAAAGACTATACTTAAGAGTTTTATAGATTGGATATCAGTTATGGACATGTTGAAGATGAAGTGGAAAGAGTAGCAAGATATATGAATGGATTGAGAAGTTCCATACAAGATGAGATCAGTTTGGTCAAGATGGAAAGCATTGAAGAGACATATCAGTTTTCCCTAAGAGTTGAGAAGAAATTAAACATAAGATATGAACAAAGGCAAAGAGGCAGAGGTGGTAGATTTCCTAGAGGAAGAGGTATATCTTATGGTGAAAATAGTAGATTTGAACTAGAAAAGTCAATTTTAGACACATCTCAAGACAAAGGAAAGGTGGAAGTTCATATTAAGGAAGAGGCAATTACTCCCGAGGTGGTTATAGCAGAAGAGGGTTCCAAGTAACTTGTTACCATTATGGTGGGGAAGGACATAAATCCTTTGAATGTACAAATGCAAACAATAAGATTGGTAGTAGAAAAAATTCTTTGGTGCAAGAGGAGTCATCGAATGAAGCTAAGAATGAAGGAAATCTCATGGTCTAAAGGATACTATGGAGTGAGAAAGATAAGAAAGATCCTGTCAGGAAAATTTTGTTCAAGACCAGATGTAGAGTTGTAGACAAGGTTTGGAAGGTAATTATTGATAGTGGAAGCTTGGAGAATTTGACATCTGAGGAAATGGTCACAAAGTTATAGTTGGAAAGGATGAAGCATCCAAAGCCTTATCAGAGCTCATGGATCAAGGATGAGAACACATTAATGGTGAGTGAACAATGTTTTGTGAATCTGAAAATTGGAAGGTATTATGATAAGGTGTTGTGTGATATTATGCCTATGGATTGTTGTCATATTTTGTTGGGTAGACCTTGGCAGTATGATAGACATGCTATACATGATGGAAGATTGAATAGATATTCTATTTGGGTTGATGGTAAGAAACAAGTTTTGTTACCTTTAGTTGAACAATCTGTTGGTGAGATATGTACATCTGTGAAGATTTTTCTGATGGAAGGTAGATAGTTTATTAAGGATTTGAAGAGAAATGATATTTTTATGCTTTGATTCCTAACAAACCAAGTAAGAATACCAAGGATGAAATTCCTATAGAAGTTGAGAAGTTACTCACCAAGTACAAGGAGATCATTTCAGATAATGTACCTAATGGTTTACCACCAATGAGAGATATCAGTCATTGTATGGATCTAATTCATGGAGCTAGTTTACTGAACAAAGCACCACATAGGTTAGCATCGACAGAGAATGAAGAGCTTAATTGACAAGTCCATGAATTGTTGAACAAAGGATTCATCTGACAAAGTTTGAGTCTGTGTACACTACCATCTGTATTGGCACCTAAGAAGAATGGAGAATGGAGAATGTGCACTGATTCAAGAGAAATCAATAAGATCACAATGAAGTATAGGTTTCCTATATCGAGAATGGATGATACAATGGACTGTTTGAGTGGAGCAAGATATTTTACCAAAATTGATTTGAAAAGTGGATATCATCATATCAGAATTAGAGAAGGTGATGAATAGAATAATTCTTTCAAGACAAAGAAAGGTTTGTATGAGTGGTTGGTTATGCCTTTTGGTTTAACTAATGCACCAAGTACATTTATGAGGTTAATGAATGAAGTTTTGAAGAAATTCTTGAATAAATATGTGATTGTATACTTGGATGATATTCTAATATTCAGCAAGACTAGAGAAGAGAATTTGATGCATATAAGGCAAGTGTTGCAGAGATTGAAAGAAGAAGAGCTGTTGATAAATCTGAAAAAGTGTTCCTTCATGAAAGAAGAGCTTGTGTATTTGGGTTTTTTAATTCCAACTGATGGTTTGAAGATGGATCCTGAGAAGGTTGAAGCTTTACTTAGTTGGCCTACACCTGAGAATGTTAGTGAGGTAAGATTATTTCATGGATTTGCAAGTTTTTACAAGAAGTTTATCAGAAATTTCAGTTCTATTTGTAATTCTATGACTAAGACAATGAGAGGAGACAAAAGAGAATTCAAATGGACACATGGAGCTGATAACATTTTTGAGACTTTGAAGTTCAAGGTTGTTGAATTACCTGTGTTAGCATTACCTGATTTTAATAAGGTATTTAAAGTTGAATGTGATGCAAGTGGAAGTGCAATTGGAGTTGTGTTGACTCAAGAAGGTAAACCTATTGCTTTCTTTAGTGAAAATTTGAATGATGCTAAGAGGAAATATTATGTCTATGATCAAGAGTTCTATGCTATTGTTCAAGCTATGAAGAAGTGGGGACATTACTTGATGCCAAATGAATTTGTGTTGTATACTAATCATGAAGATTTACAGTATTTGGATAGTCAGAATAGGTTGAATGAGAGACATATGAAATGGGTAGAGTATTTGCAGAGTTTCACATTTGTGATTAAGCACAAGAGTGGAGTTTCTAACAGATTTTCTAATGCACTGTGTAGAAGAAGATATTTTTTAACTGAAATGAGAATTGAAGTTCTTGGTTTTGATGATATGAAGAAATTGTATGAAAATGATCCTAATTTTTCTAAGCACTAGAGAGTGTGCAGAGCACCTAATTCAAATCAATCAAGTAAGTATGAAGACTATTTCATTAAGGAAGATATGTTGTTCATGTTGGAAATATTGCTACAATGTAGACAATTGTTATTTTGTCATTGATGTCAAACCTTAACTGGTGAGACTATTGTTGAATGTTTGAGTACCATGTCTATTGATTGATGAAGATTTGAAAGAATGGGATAACAAGAAGACCAAGGAAATGGTTGAGTTATGAGTATACACCAGGTTACTTGATCATTTGGCACTTTGGCAAGTGATACATTATTTATCTATCACTGACAGTTCATTGGAAGGTCGATGCTGAGAAAAGAAAAGTCAATGCCGAGCAAAGCAAAGGTGATGCTAAGAAATGCAAAGATGATGCTGAGCGCCAGTGAAATGTCGAGGGAGATAGAGAAATCAGAGAAACAATATTTTGTTAATTTATGAGATTTGAGATCTATGGCCGACATAGTTGATTTTATTGGGATATGCATTGTTAATTAAGATTGGTCCACACTAATTTAATGTACAAGAAACCATTACTAGTGCATGGATTCAATGTTTAATTAATGACTATATTGGAGAAGTAAATTAAATGTAATGATGGAAAGATCCATTGGATCTGACCTAACCTAAGATCTACAATCTTGATTAAGTGGCAAAATATTTATTTGACCTAGATGAAGAGGTATAATATAACCTACTGTGGTTATTGTTATAGTATCCAAGTGTAAGGTGAAGTTGAATGCAAAGTATTGCATGGTTAATTGACTGATTGGTAAAAACCTAGCAAAGAAGGCTGAGTAGAGAAGCGGAGTGATTTCTTGATGGATTTCCAAGTAGATCTAAAGTTTGAGATGAAAATGGACGCCACTCAGTGAATTAACATTAGAGCTAAAATTGGATCTGGATTTGTAAAGTAAGTTGTATGTATCAGATCACACCTACTGATTACTTTCTAACCATTGTATCAGTTTAAATCCTTTAACCAAGTTGACCTAACAGTCAATTTATAAATCCTTTGAACAAGGTGACATTCAGATTGGAATGTTCTAAGTCCTCTAACAAGGCCACTCCTGATAGGGTGTTTAAATCCTTTAACTAGGTCACATTTGACAGTGTGTTTTGTAACCTTTAATAGGGTTAGCTCTTAACCTGCATGTTACTAGTGGTTTTTCCCATATTGGGTTTCCACGTTAAATCATGGTGTCAAAATGTGTGAATGTTATTGTTGTGTTTTACTGTTAAGTTTCTGGAAGCTTATTTCATTAGTATAGTAAACTACACACTTTTGTTGTTTATTGCTGCTGAGCAGAACTGAGTTGTTCAAGTTGGTTTAAAGTTTTATATGGGCACATCTAGACCTGAGGATAATTGATTCACCCCCCCTCTCAGTTATTCTAAATTCATTCTAACAATTGGTATCAGAGCTCTTGTTCTCTTGAAAAAGTTTGAAGGTACTTGGAGATAAAGATCAAGATGTATAAAAGGGATGGATCGAAGATTAACAAGGAAAACTTTCCTGCATGGAAAAGTTTGATGAAACTTCACTTGGCTGGTATTGGTGATTCTACTAAAAAACATATTGAAATAGAATATGTAGCCCCTACTGGAATTTTGAATGCTGCATAATTAAGAGAAAAGCATGAACATAATCAAGCAATGCTGGAACTTGCATCTGTAACACCCCAAAATTGGCACCTAATAACCTAATCAATTTTGGTGCATTTTCTTATCTTCGAAGTCCTATTGTATTAGGCAAATTCTTCTCCTAATTGACTTTAATTGACTAAGTTTCAAATGCAGAAAAATCAAATTTGCATAAATCTGACATTACATTTAATTCCTAAATCTTAAATTATTATTAGCTAAAATCCCTATGATTAATTGATTTAATCCTAAAGTCCTAAGTGCTTTTAATTAAATCAAATCCACCCTCTTTGGCTAATATACATAAAAGGAATTGAAAGGTTATTTAATTAATTGAATGAATTATCCTCAAAAAGGGAATCCCATAATTCCATGTGAAAGGACACTTATGTGTCAATAATTCATTCTTTTTATTTTAATAATCTTTTCTTATTTGTCTCAATTGGAGAATGAAGAGACAACTATTTCTTTTCAAGAAACTCTTCATCCTCTCTCCTCAGTTTTCTATAAATTGGACCTCTTTTCTTCATTAGAAAAGACTTTTGTTTTGAGCATCATTATTATAGGCAAATTTAGTTTTGATTTCATGCTTTTAGCTTACTTTCTTGCATAATTAGTATAATTTT
>MU225720.1:2127858-2152400 GCA_018584345.1 Thuja plicata
TTGAGTACCATGTCTATTGATTGATGAAGATTTGAAAGAATGGGATAACAAGAAGACCAAGGAAATGGTTGAGTTATGAGTATACACCAGGGTACTTGATCATTTGGCACTTTGGCAAAGTGATACGATGTTTATATATCACAGACAGTTCAATGGAAGGTCGATGTCAAGCAAAGCAAAGTTGATGTCGAGAAAAGAAAAGGTGATGCTGAGAAATGCAAAAATGATGTTGAGTGCCAGTGAAATGACGAGGGAGGCAGAGAAATTTGAGAAGTAGTATTTTGTTAATTGATGAGATTTGAGATCTATGGTCGACATAGTTGATTTTATTGGGATATGCATTGTTAATTAAGATTGGTTGTTAAATTTTAGATCAAAATATGTAACTTTTAATTTTTCTTATATAACCTCAATATATGTGATATATATAATCACAAGATATATATATTATTACTGATATAATAATAGATACATATATATATAAATATGTTAATATCGATTAACTGCATATTGAATAAATAAGACTCACATTGTTTGTTGTATATGCTTGTCTTCATTTGATCATAATAAGTCTATATATATGTGGAGACATGTTAATAAAGAGACATGTCTCCTTACATGGAGACATGTCTATTCATTGACATGTCTTTCCATAGCACTTAACTGATTTACTAAATTTACTTAAAGCTGAATACATTCTATGTAATTATACACCATAACATTAATAGCCAATCGTTGATTTATTTCCAAACATCAAGACCGATAGTAATCAGTACACAACTTACAATCAACCACTCGAATTTCATTAGTGGTTTAGCTGATTACAAATCGGTAGATGCACATCGGTATTCATAACCAATACAGGCGATGTTGATACAAATCAATGATAAACCATATCGATCGATAATGGTAAAATCGATAACAATATTATTTAGTTAAATCAACATCAATTAGTATTAATGTATAATATGTTACTTGATTAAACCGATTTATATGAGTATTAATATTATTTATTTCATCAAGTATAATATATTATATATTGTATATATATTGATATATATATAGTAATATCATTTATTATTATATATATTAATATATATAGTAGTAATGTTCATTATTATCATATATATATATATATATATAGATTAATATATTATTTATTTCCTCATAACATTAAGGTCATTTTATCTTATCAAAGCTATAAACATCAACACTCCCTCTTAGGTAGGGAAGATAAAAAAACATCAATAAAAAATAAATACAACATTAATTGTGAAATTTTAATTTTGATATCATATTACTGTGATGTCAGAGATATGGACTGACTAGGAATATCAAGTCTCATGATATTCACCATAACTCATAGATTTATAAATATCATCTTATGATATTAGGATTATATGTCACAAAATATCAAGTCGCATGATATTCTCCAAATACTCTGAGTAATGGCCTATCAACATCAAGTCACATGATGTCCACCAAGTACTCAAAAGTTTACAAAGATATCATATCATGATATCAGGAGCATTGGCCTGCAAAATATCAAGTCGCATGATATTCACCAAGTGCTCAGAGTAATGGCCTACCAACATCAAGTCAACATGATGTCCACCAAGTACTCAAAAATTTACAAAGATATCATATCATGATATCGGGAGCATTGGCCTGTAGAATATCAAGTCACATGATATTTACCAAGTGCTCAGAGTAATGGCCTACCAACATCAAGTCAACATGATGTCCACCAAGTACTCAAAAATTTACAAAGATATCATATCATGATATCAAGAGCATTGGCCTGCAGAATATCAAGTCACATGATATTCACCAAGCGCTCAGAGTAACGGCCTACCAACATCAAGTCAACATGATGTCCACCAAGTACTCAAAAATTTACAAAGATATCATATCATGATATCGGGAGCATTGGCCTGTAGAATATCAAGTCGCATGATATTCACCAAGTGCTCAGAGTAATGGCCTACCAACATCAAGTCAACATGATGTCCACCAAGTACTCAAAAATGTCCATAGGTAATGTGCACTTACCATAGGAACATTCATATCATCTACCATGGTCTGTTTTAGCCATCTTAAGATGTCTATCATGATAGAGATCAAGTTATTGTAAGATTGTCACATTATAATAACTTTAACAAATACAAGTGATTATCATTCAGAAGTCATCACTTCCTCATGATTTACACAGGGCCCAAAAATAACATAAATATTTTTATTAATACAATAATCAATTATTAAAATCATATCAAGTTTACCTTGAAAGTATTCCACCTTCATCATTGAACTCCCTCTTAACCACAAGATATCAAAAGTTCTTTAGAATACAAGTTTCTCTAAATGCAAATTTGAATCACTGGCTTTAGCAAGGGAAACTTGAATTTTAAGCCTGTTGGGACATTTAAATGCAGTGTGACCGTATTTGTCGCATCTATAACATTGTATTGTAGAGAGACCTCTATATTTCTTGAATGATCGTTTACCATTAGAGTTCTTTCCCTTTTTCCTTTTCAATTTAGCATTGAGCATCTGAATGTCTTCATTTGTGGGTTCCATCTTGATTCCTCTAGATGTTAGATTACATTCTTCTTGAATGCAGTCAACTTTTAGTCGATCAAACTTGGGAAGTTTGGAGCGAGCACTAATTCCTTATCTAAATTTTTCCCATGACATTGGAAGTCCATTTAGTGTTACCATGGTCAACTCTTTACTATCATAGATGTGACCAATTGTTGAGATTTGATTTCTTAATTCTGTTATCCTCATAAAGTATGAGTTGATGGTCTCTCCTTTATTCATTTTAATATTAGAGAGTTGATTTTTAAGAGTAAGAATTCTGCTAGTGTTGTTGATCTCATACATGTTTTTAAGAGCTTTGAACATTTCATATGTGGAGTCTAGCTTTGTGATAATAGGTAGTAGATGATCTTTTACTCCATCAACTAATAGTTCCATTGCTCTGATATTGTCCTTTTCCCATTTGTTCTCCTCGTCATTCTCATTAGATTTAGGAGGATTTTCTACAATTGATTTTTATTCTTTCTTTCTTAGTATTAGCATCATTCATAGTTTCCAAGATTCAAAATTTGAAGCACCTTCAAGCCTGTCTTCGAGTCTGATTCCATTTGCCATTTTGTAGACACAAGATTTTCAAAAGAATAAAAAATATAATTTTAATCTTTCTTCAATCCAATCAGATCTTCCTTCAAGCGGTTAGGCTTTATAGAAGTAACCTTGCTCTGATACCATGTTAAATTTTAGATCAGAATATGTAACTTTTAATTTTTCTTATATAACCTCAATATATGTGATATATATAATCACAAGATATATATTATTACTGATATAATATATATATATATATATGTTAATATCGATTAACTACAAATTGAATAAATAAGACTCGCATTGTTTGTTGTATATGCTTGTCTTCATTTTATCATAATAAGTCTATATATATGTGGAGACATGTCTATTCATCGACATTTCTTTCCACAACACTTAACTGATTTACTAAATTTACTGGACGCTGAATACATTTTTTGTAATTATACACCATAACATTAATAGCCAATCATTGATTTATTTCCAAACATTAAGATCGATAGTAATCGGTACATATCTTACAATCAACCACTTGGATTTCATTAGTGGTTTAACCGATTACAAATCGGTAGATGCACATCGGTATTCATAACCGATACAGCCGATGTTGATACAAATCGATGATAAACCATATCGATCAATAATGGTAAAACCGATAACAATAGTATTTAGTTAAATCAACATCAATCGGTATTAACGTATAATATGTTATTTGATTAAACCAATTTATATGAGTATTAATATTATTTATTATTCTATATATTAATATGCATATATAATGTAGAATTCAATGATGTTTATTTAGTTAAATATATATATTAATATATATAGTAGTAATGTTCATTATTATCATATATATATATATTTCCTCTTAATATTATATATATATATAAATATATTATTTATTTCCTCATAACATTAAGTTTATTTTATCTGATTGAAGCTATAAACATCAACATTGGTCCACACTCATTTAATGCACAAGAAACCGTTCTTAGGTCGTGGATTCAATATTTAATTAATGACTGTATTAGAGAAGTAAATTAAATTTAATGATGGAAAGATCCATTGGATCTGACCTAACCTAAGATCTACGATCTTGATTAAGTGGCAAAAGATTTATCTGACCTAGATGAAGAGGTATAATATAACCTACAGTAGTTATTGTTATAGTATCCAGGTGTAAGGTGAAGTTGAATGCAAAGTATTGCATGGTTAATTGACTGATTGGTAAAAACCTAGCAGAGAAGGCTGAGTAGAGAAGTGGAGTGATTGCTTGATGGATTTCCAAGAAGATCTTAAGTTTGAGATGAAAATGGAGGCCACTCAGTGAATTATCATTAGAGATGGAATTGGATTTGGATTTGCAAAGTAATTTGTATGTATCAGATCACACCTGCTGATTACTTTCTAACCATTATATCAGTTCAAATCCTTTAACTAGGTTGACCCAACAGTCATTGTATAAATCCTTTGAACAAGGTGACATTCAGATTGGAATTTTCTAAGCCCTCTAACAAGGCCACTCCTGATAGGGTGTTTAAATCCTTTAACCATGTCACATTTGACAGTGTGTTTTGTAACCTTTAACAGGGTTGGCTCCTAACAGGGCATCACTTCAGAAGAGTGAAATTTTGGTAGCATGTTACTGGTGGTTTTTCCCATATTGGGTTTCCACGTTAAATCATGGTGTCAAAATGTGTGAATTTTATTGTTGTGTTTTACTGTTAAGTTTCTGGAAGCTTATTTCATTAGTACAGTAAACTGCACACTTTTGTTGTTTATTACTGCTGAGTAGATCTGAGTTGTTCAAGTTGGTTTAAATTTTTATATGGGCACATCTGGACCTAAGGATAACTCATTCACACCCCCTCTTAGTTATTCTGAATTCATTCTAACAGTTCAAAGGTATTCAGTTGTACATAATGAGAGGATCAATGAGAACTAATTTGATTAAGGAGAAACATAGTAGTGGACTGGCTGGACATTTTGGTATTGATAAGACATTGAGTTTGCTTAAGGAAAGGTATTTTTGGCCTCAGTTCTATAAGGATGTGTATAAATTTGTGAAAAGTTGTGGATTTTGTCAAGTTGCAAAAGGAGTAAGCCAGAATACTAGATTGTATACACCAATTATTGTTCCTGAGAAACCTTAGAGTGATATCAGCATGGATTTTGTTCTTGGCTTACCGAGGACAGCAAGAGGTAATGATTCCATATTTTTTTTTGTGGATAGATTTTATAAGATGACACATTTTATACCATGTATGAAAACATCAGATGTAGTACACATAGCAGATCTTTTCTTTAAGGAAATTGTCATATTGCATGGATTACCGAAAAGTATCATCTCTGACCGAGATAGTAAATTTTTTAGCTATGTTTAGAAAATACTTTGGAAGAAGTTGGACACTGAGTTAAAGTATAGTTCTACATTTCATCCATAGACTAATGGACAAACAAAGGTTGTAAACTGAAGTTTGGGTAACTTGTTGAGATTCCTAGTTGGAGACACACCAAGTCATTGCGATTTGATGCTGGCACAAGTAGAGTTTGCATACAATAGTTCAGTGAATATAAGTACTGGAAATACACCTTTTGAGATTATTCATGGAACACAACTAAGAGGTATATTAGACTTGAGAGATATTTTTGGAGAAGAGAAAATAAGTGCTAAAGCAGGGGAATTTTTTGATTTTATGAAGACATTGCATGAAGATGTAAAGCAAAAGCTGGAGAAAAGTAATTAGAAATACAAAGATAGTGCATACAGATCAAGGAGACATAAAAATTTTAAAGTTGGTGATGCATTAATGGTTCATTTGAAGAAAGGAAGATTTCCTATTGGAACATATGGTAAATGAAAGATGAATAAATTTGGTCCTTGCAGAATACTGCAAAGATTTGACAGTGGAAATTCTTATGAAGTTGAATTACCTGATGACATGGATATATCACCTATATTCAACATTTCAGACTTGTATGAATATCATGAACTTGATGAAGAGGTGATAGTACTGAGTGATTATCCTAAGAAATAAATAGAGGAAGTTGAAAAGATCTTGAAACAGAGAGTTAGCAGAAGTATAAGAGGAAAGGAATACATGGAGTACCTGGTAAAATGGAAGAACAGACCAATTGAGGACTCATCTTGGATTTCTCAATCTAAGATGGATTCATTTTAGGTTGGACATGATACATGATTTGGGGAATCATTTCTTGTAACCCTAGGTGTCTGATGCAGGAGCATCTTGTGTCCTTGGCAATCCTTCTCAACCAAATATATGTTTTCTTTTGTTCTTTAGCTTGTTTGGAGGCTTCTCGGTGAAGTGCTTAGTTATCCCGTTGCTTGGGTATCCTTTCTGTCTTGCTTTACCGATAGGTCTCAGGGTGTGGTAGTTTCTATTTCTTGGTTATGCTTTTACCGAGTTGGTTTTTTGTCACTCGGGTATGTTCTTCCTGAGTCATCCCTGTTGCTTGGGTATGCTTCTATCTAGTGGTTGTTGTTGCTCGGTGATGCTCTTCCCAAGTTGTTTATCCTGATCTGGAAAAATTCAACATTAAATTTATGTGGCATAATTAATGTGGGGTATCTCATTGGGATCTTTGTGGACCTAAATCTAGGTCTCATGTAGGAATTTGAGTGTCAGCCTCTTTGGTGGACTCTTGTATATATTTGTTTCTCTATTCTTAGTTTGAGGATCAGTTTTTAGAGAATAGTAAAATTAGATAGAAGATTTATTGTTGATTCCATTGAAAGGTAGGTATGTGACCTTGCATATATGAAGATCATTTTTTAATTCACTGAATGTATATGGCCAAAACCAAGAAGGCCTTATAGATCGACATGTACTGAGTTTGATCAATTAATGAAATATAAGATATATGTTATTCCTTCTCTCACTCTATGTGTTGTTGCTTCTGTATTATTGTATCTGCAAGCTGGTTTGGTACTCAAGAGAGCCTTTGGCCCCTCTTACTAACCCTCCTTGTGTCACAGCTTCATCTAGAACAAGGAGCAAAAAAATAAAGGTAGACTCACCAACCTTAAAGAAAGGCACTATAAGAACATATCAGGAAAGAAATCCTAAAGCCTCAACCAAGAAACCAACACCAAGAAAACAAAAGAAATATGTAAGAGGAAAAGAAGACAAAGATGATACTAAAGAAGATGAAAGAGAACAAAAGAAAATATGAGAAGAAAAGGAAAATATACCACAGACAATTGATGAAGTTGTAGATTCAATCATCAACATAGGCACTCTAGTACATCATAAGATTAGACAATGGGGAACTCTGTCTACCAAGGATCAGGACAAAATAGAATGGGCCATCATTAAGATGATGGTTGCTTACAAATATGTACCTATACAATTTGGAAATCATATTCCATAGGAGCTACATGAAAAGAATCAGCTAGATGGACATATGAATTGCACACAGAGAAACAGATGAGAGAGAGATCCCTAGTTATATTCATGCCCAATTCCATAGTTGCAGAAATTGACTCAACAATGAAGGAGCATGCCAATAAATTTTATGCAAAATCCAGAGGATACAAAGTATTACAGAATAAGTTAGAAGATAGTGACATAGAGAGAAATAAGATTTGGACTGATCAAATATTTAATCAACCCGAGTAGGTACTGGCTCTAACTGAGACAACTCATACCAAGCAGAAGGAGGCCACACCGAGCCTCGAGCACATATTCATCAATGACATTGAGGATGTCAATCCTATTGACTTAACCATAGAAGAAAGTAAGGTCATGGATGATATCCCTAAAATATTGAAATCATTAGGGGAAAAACTAGTCATAACTATACAAGATATCACTCATGGTGATCCTGATGATGATTCCAAGGCTGATGAAGATGTCATTATTTCCACCAAGCCAAAAAAAAAACTGGACACTAGTGATATTTCATAGGCACTTGTACCAGGTAATATGGCTTTCTTGATGTAAGAAATCAATATAATGACTGAATCACAATAGATGCCACCTGAGCCTGAAGAAAACATACCAATGGACAAAGGTGATGAACACAGGGAGAAGACAAATACTAGTGGAGAGTACAAACTGAGTGATGCACCTGCTAAGAACACTGGAGAGGTAGACAAGGCTGTAGGTCAAGAAAAATTTGAAGTAGAGATGTCTACAATAGACCAATAGGTACAGACCAAGCACCCTAGCCAAGGAACCACACCTCCCAATAAATCAATGATACAAACCAAGCAACAAAATGCTCTTGCTATAATACATCATTCCCCTACTTCAAGCAACATTTAAAAGAAGAAGAAGAACAAGAAAGGACATAAATCCCCCATCACACTTGATGAGATCATAGACATACCCGACTGTGATCTAAAAACACTTGTTCCTGAGTCCCAAACAAGATATGGGGAGCTATGCAAAAGAAAAGCACTATAGGACAAGCTCAGAAAGGAACACAAGAATTCACAAGTCCTGGAAACAAAAAAGGAGATTCTATTGCAAGTAGTGTCTGAAACCAAGATTGATCAAATTGCACCCATTATTGATCAAATTCTAGTTCTGACTGAGGAAATCACAACACAGAATGTAGACAGTGAGAAGGTCATTGAGGAATGAGCAGAAGATAAGTATTAATAAAAATTCACCGAGAAAATCAGCCAAGAAGTGACAGAGAATAAGGTAAAATTTTCTGAACTAGTAGCTACATTAGAACCTGTTATTTTAGAATTAGTTACCTTAGTTCAAAATTTGTGCACTCTAGAGCACTTCACTACTGAGCATAGTGAACAGATAACTAAGATAGATGAAAATCTAAAAGCTAGTGCACTAAGTCTCTCAACCGAGCCAAATGCATTCCAACTGCATTATGAAAAGATTGTTGAATCTAAATGGTTAAGCCTTGAAATAAAAAAGGTAGAAACAAAAATCAGAGATGAGGTAACCTAGCTACAAGCCAAGTTACTACCAAATCTCATATTTTTGTTAACACACATGACTATGAAAAAGACTCTAATTTCCACCCCAGAGATGTTAGTAACAGAAAACATATATGACATGCACGCTCAAATCACTTTAGAGAAAATGACCCTGGAGCACTTAAAGGAGAAATGGGACAAGCTGATGGCAGCCATTCAGAAATATCATTCACACATATTTGACTAGCTATAAATTATACATCTTTTTCATTACTTTCAAAAAAGGGGGAAACATGTACACACATTGTATCTACATACTGAGGCATGCACATAGGGGGAGTCATTGTAAAGTTAAAACACTTTGTGTATATACTATACATATCATTTTTTGATACTAATGCCAAAGGGGGAGATTTATAATCTATAAAGGATCAGAAGTTGTCATTAGTATATAATCAGACAGTTTTGGTCAATTGGTCATGCTCACCGAGAGACAACACTCACTGAGCGCAGTGATCACTAAAATGTTTTGAACACTGAATGATAGCACAATCAACCAAGTAGTATATCAAATGAGCAACATCACCAAGCACCAGTCTATGAAGCCATCACTGAGCACCAGTCTACACTTAGAGATAGCCTTTCATCGAGAAAAGTGGATCTCACCTACACGTCAACTAAAGAAATTTAATCTTTAAAATAACTTTTTGCTTAGTTGGATAACCATTTTTTGTGGATCAAGAAAAGCGTTAATTATGGATGTAATTAGTTAATTGATTGTATTCATGCAAACTAGGAGATCAAGGTCAAGTTGTAAACCTTTGATCTTAGATTTTTCTAAGAAAACCATGAAACCTAATTAGGTCAAATATTTTGTATATAGATATAATAATCAATCAAGAATGAAATGATTGTAGCCACCAAGGATATCTATGGATCAGACAAAGAGTTTCATACACAATGAAAGATAAAGGAGAATTCAGTTTATAAAGAACTACATACATGGCTACTGAAAAAAATAGAGGTATTATCCATCACAACAAGGTGATATATTTTGTGTACTTAATGGATCTGAAATCAGCAATTTGAGATTACAGCAATCAGGTCATACATTTTTTTAGTCTCTAACAATTGTAGCAAACAAAAAAATCCTTTCACAAGGTGGACTTAACAGTCTTTTTTTGTAAATCTCTTAACCGAGTGCTCACATACATTGTGTTGCTAAAATATATTAACTTAGTAGACTTAACAAGTCTAACATGTTACTCCTAATAGAGTAAGATCATCAGAATTGATCACGACTTGTAGCCCTAATAAGCACCTTCCATTCTGCAAATAGTGAAGCTTTGTGGGTTTTATCTCCACCACAATTTTTACCTTCTAACAAGGGTTTCTACATGATCAAATACTTGTGTCATGTGTAAATGAGTTTCATGAATATTTCAATGCTTTTTTACATGCATTTACATTTATGCTATAATATTACATGCATGAAGTAGAGAAGCTACAGTGGTCAGCTATGCAAGTAATGAGTACTAAGGTTTAATTTGTAAAAGTTTTTAAGGGTACTGATTCACCCCTCCCCTCTCAATACACACCCTTCCATTATTCCAACAAACTACTTTAGAATAACATTCATTTAATCACATGTAAGATTAATATAGATAGATTTCATAGCAGCTTGATATCAACAAAAAATACATGGATAGGTTCATGTCCATCGCTAAATAAATTTAAGAAAGCACCATGAAAAGTATCAGCAACTAGGTGCCAAACCTCATCATAATGAGGACATATATAAGAAATCCTATAAAAATGAGCACTATTTGGGCTCATCATCTCCCCCAAGCTAATGGATTGTTGGTACTTCATAAGGTGCGATATGATTCCTATGTCTTTCTTGCATCCTAAAATCATTGATTTTTGTCTCTCCCTCAGTTTCTGCTCTTGGTTTCCATTAAAATATATTTTTCTTTATCCAATCTATCACACCTGGATTTCTCTGCTTGTTAACTATACGAATGATTTTCTATGTAGTTTGGAATAGGCCATAGAAGAATTAGTCAATGAAACATTAAAGGGAGCCAATATTGTTTCTTTTTTCTGCCCAACTGAACAAAATTTTTGCAAGGAAATGCTAGGACCAAAAGAAGGCAAGCATAACTAAGAGGGGGGGCATGAATCATTTGTACACACATTATAATAATCTAATTTCAATTTTTCCAGTTAGATTTGAAAGATAAATAATAATGCAAGATCTGTAACATATAACACAGAACACCAAGATTTGTTCTTGAGGAAACCCAGTTGAGAGAAAACCCTAGTGGGAATCAAACCCACAAGATAAATGTTCTCTACTAAAAGTATTGCTTGGTTACGAGAAAAATAGAGAAAAATGATGCACTATAAACCACTGTCTTACAAACCAATCTGCATGCTCACTACCCAGAGCTCACTTCTCACAATATAATCACATATCTGGCCCTCAGTCAGGTTTACCAATCTATCTTCAATTACAACAGGGTGGACATACAGTCCATTACAACCAAACTGAAAAACAAAATCTCCAATACCAATACAATTCCAATGAACTACAAACTCTTCCTTAAATGAAGAACACAAATATCATCAATTCTCCTTACATTCACACATCTCTCTCTATATTCACAATTACAAAACTATCTCTCATTTATACCGATCACAAAGAATAATCAACCACTAGGTCGGCTAACACCTATTACAATAAAAAATATAAACATTGTGCTCAATATCCAAAGTGATCCAAATCAATTTGGCTAAGACTTAGATAGGACCCAAATCTTCAACCACTAAGATTATTGTGTGTTTCTAAAGAAGCATCAAGAATCACAACACGTTACTCAACCAAGTCGACTAGGACCTAAATCAAGAAATGTCGACACACTACTAAAATAGAAAAATTGATCATCTCAATCATGAACAACACTATTTGTGAGCACAATGATAAGGCACCATGTAGCCACTATCTTCTCAACCTATGAAACATAAAATCTAAGACACACTGAACCAAATACTCATCTATTGTACATAGGAACAATGTAATAACAACAACTAATAAATCGATCATACCTCACTCAAACTGTCATCCAAACTTCTATGAACATTTGTAGATCACTTGTAGACAATTTTGAACAATACCTCACAATTGCAACTCAATATCTTCAACATATCATCTGCATTTAATTGAAATCCTCTTTACTAAATATACTAAACACATTGTCTAAAAAACCAATTAGTATGTTGACATCAATGACAAAACATTAATGTCAACACACCCAAGTACCAAACTCTAACATACTAAACAATGTTCCAAAAATCTCCCTCTGGCATTAATGACAACATGTGAAGTGAAAAAATGATCAATGCAGAAAGACATTAATGTATCCATCTGATCACTTTGAATATCCACCTTAAACACAATCTCTCCCAAGCATAATCACCTATATTTTTCACACAATCTCCCTCCCTTTAAAATCAATGGAACATGACCAAAGAAATAAAAAAGAACTGAACTCACCTCAAAAAGGCATAAATAGGAAAACCATAATAACCATAAGACTTCTCCCCTAAGGATTAGTCCCCAAACTCATCAATTTAGTGAATGATATTCTGATAGATCTATGGACTGGTGCCATCCTCAGAACCATTAGTTTTGATCAGGAGGGGCTATCACCCCAAGCTTCACTGTGAGATACACAAATGTATCCTTCAGAAAAGGCTTTGTATAGATATTAGTAATTTGTTCCTTAGTAGACACAAATTCCATTTTCACTTCATTTTCATTGACTTTATCCTTTAGGACATGATACTTAATAGAAATATTCTTTGTCATTGAATGTAACACGTGATTCTTTGAGATATTTATAGCACTAGAGTTATCACAATGAATAAAAATAGGTTCATTAATGTTTATCCTTATATCCTTCAGCATTTT
The DNA here is from genome assembly GCA_018584345.1 of Thuja plicata. Taxonomy (NCBI): domain Eukaryota; kingdom Viridiplantae; phylum Streptophyta; class Pinopsida; order Cupressales; family Cupressaceae; genus Thuja; species Thuja plicata. The sequence continues at coordinate 2,140,869 of MU225720.1, forward strand.
CTTCATCCAAATATCTTGATTACAATTTATTGCAACAACATACTCAACCTCAGAAGTAGATTCAGAAATAAAATCTTACTTCTTACTAGTCTAAGAAACTAGTATCTTCCTGCAAAAGAATGCACCTCCAATAGTACTTTTCCTATCATCCACATTACCTGCCCAATCAATATCAATGTATGCACATAGATTAAATTCATAATCTTTTTTCATACCATAATCTGTAGTCAACTGTACCCTTCAAGTATCTAAAATTCCTCTTAACAACAACTATATTTGACTCCTTTTGTTCAGCTTGAAATCTTGTAGTAATTCTAACAAAATTTGATATGTCTGGTCTAGAATGAGTTAGATATTGCAATCCTCAAATTTTAGATATGTATAATGTCTAATTAGCACAAGGGGAATCATCATCCTTAGTTAAATTGCAACCAGTAACCATAGGAGTTCCTACTGGTTTTGAATCTTCCATACCGAATTTGTTATTCCAATCCAAGAAAGAATTTTATCTCACCTATCATATTAGACATCTCAAATTACAAACCATAACTCCTTCCTAAGTTAGATTAAAACCATCAAGTTGCTCAAAATAAACATCTTCCTTTAGTTCACCATTTAAGAATGAAGACTTAATATCCATCCGATAGACTATAAATTTTTTGTAAGCTGCATGTGTAAGAAGTAATCTAATAGCTTCAAGTCTAGCTACAAGAGAAAAGGTCTCTATAAATTCAATACCTTCCATCTATGAATTTCCTTTGCATACCAATCTTTCTTTGTTTTGAACCACTTTACCATCTTCATTCAACTTGTTTCTGAATACCAATTTAGTACCGATCACATTTTTGTCAATAGGTATGGGAACAAGAATCCAAGTCTTGTTCTTCTTAATATGATAAAGTTTTCCTCTCATTTTTTTCATCTAAATCTCATCATTACATGCTTCTTTTATATCTTTAGGCTCAAATTCAGATAACAAACATGTTTCTTCCCTAGCAATTCTTCCTCTAGTTTGACCACCTCTATTTTTATCACCAATAATCAAATATTCAGAATGATTAATCCTTACATGCCATGAATTGTTTTAGTATATGTTGTATAGAAGACCCTTTAGTGTCAATATCCACTTAATTTTCCACAGGCTCTTTGTGCTCTTCTAATCCATCTTTATTCTAATTTTGCACTTCCATAATCTGACTATCTTCTTCAGCTATGTCATACCAGCAAGTTCTTTTTGATCTCTACACATTCTCATCAACTCTGATATTTGCACTTTCAAAAATCTTCTCTAGTCCATACTTATAATATTTATATGGTTTTCTCTTTGTAGAATACCCAAGAAATAATCCTTCATCGCATCTAGGATCAAACTTTCCAATACCCAAAAATTCTAAATAATTTTACTGAAGGAATATGACCATACCATATTTCATAAGGATTCTTACCAGTTCCCTGCCTAATTTGTACTTGGTTCAAAGTATATATTGTAGTGCACACTGCTTCTCTCTAGTAGATCTACAAAAATTTTCCTTCAATCATCATAGTCCTAGCTGTGTCTAGGATAGTCCTATTCCTTCACTCTACAACACCATTCTATTGTGGGGTTCATGGAGAATAAGTTTGTCTCTTTATCCCATGTTCTTCACAAAATGCACAAAACTCACCAGATGTAAATTCTCCACCTTTGTATGATCTTAGGCACTTTAATATTTTTCTAGATTTTGTTTCTACCATCATCTTGAATATCTGATTTTTTTGAAAATATTTTGATTTCTCTTTCAAAAATGTAACCCACATCATCCTTGAATATTCATCAATAAGTAGCATAAAATATCTATCACCATAATAGCTTCTTGTCTTAGTAGGACCACATAGATGTCTATGTACCAAATCCAACCCCCCATTTGAAGAGTGTATTATTCTTAACATTAGATATAGTCAGTTTATCCAATTGATATTGTTTTCACATGTTGTTAGACTTCATTAGTTTAGAAAAATCTCTTACAACATTATTAGTTCTAAATTTCACCATATTGTAAAAGTTTACATGAAAAATACTCTATCCCATAACCAACTGTCATCAATCTTAGAAAAAAAATATTTATTCTCAATTGTTTTTAAATAAAATAGATTACCAACGGTCTGTGTACTTGATGTAATTAGCTATCCTATACTTCCAATGATCTTGTAGATTCCATCCATGAATTCTAATTCGTAACCTTTATGCAATAGTTGTCCAACACTCAATGAATTATGACTTAAACCTTCAATATACAAGATATCATCAATATTGTTTTTAACATCAAGAGTAATAAATCATTTTCCTTTAATCAAACAAGGAGATTTGTTACCGACTCTAACAACACCACCATCATAGTCTTCAAGCTTCACAAACTTATCCTTATCACCAGTCATATGATTTGGGCTTCCACTTTAATGACTCATTCATCTCTTTTAACAACTCCTAAAACTAAATTTTTTTCTTCATTAGGTTTATCTTCTTGAATATCAATAAACATAATTTATTCCTCACTAGAAACATACTCATCATCAATTACACCTTCTTCAGAAACATAAAAAAAATTATGACTGTTAGTATGATATTTCTTAGATTTGTCTGTAAAATCCTTAGAGTTTTTGTTCGGACATCTAGATGCAATATGACCAATATTATTACAATTGAATCATTTCTAATGTAACCTTCCTCCATAATTACCGGATCCCTTAGGTAGTCTTCTCGCAATCAAAGCTTCAAGTTCATCAATCTTCATTCCTTCCTCCACGATCTCTTCCCAATCTGTAGCATAGTTTTTGAATTTCTTCAAGTTGTAGAGATTTCTCACTGGTCATACTTAGTCACATTGGATTTAAAGGTAGTCTCAACCTTCACAAGTTCCTTACCAAGTGTAGTCATCTTATAGGCACATAGTCTACCTGCCAAAGCTTCTCTTGAAATGTCTCTTATAGTTTTGAATTCCTCAATAGCAACAAATTTCTCATTGTAACATGCGGGCAAGGATCTCATAATATTTTATACAACTTCATAAATGTTTGTCAATGTACCACCAACACATATGATTGCACAAACCAGATCATTTAATCTCTACAAATAGAGTGAGGAAGTTTCACCTTCACTCATCTTCATATCTTTATATATTTCTTTTAATCCCTGCAAATTAGTTTTCTTTACATATGTGTCACCTTTATAAATAGTTTCTAATTTTTTCCATACCTCATGTGCACTCCTTAATCCATAAATGTGAGAATATTATGAATCAGATAAGGCATTGATCAAGGTCTCCCTTCCTAACATTTTCTCCTTCAATTTCTTCATTTTATCTGTAGTAGCATTTATTAGATCATTTGGAATAACATAAGGCTTCTCAGTGATCTACCAATATTCATCTTTTGTCCCCATGCATATTAGGCAAGTATTCATTTGATCCTTCCAAATCAGGTAGTTATTTTTATCAAACTTTAGACTCTCTTTTCTTATACTTTCCATGATAGATCTCCTTCAAGAAGTCAAGCTTCTTCAAAAGGACTAGGATTTGATACCAATTTTTAGGCCCAAAAGGATGCAAGTACAACTGAGAGGGGGGGTGAATCAATTGTACACACCTAATAATAATTTAATTTCACTTTAGCCACTTAGATCTAAAAGATAAACAATAATGCAAGATCCGCGACATATAACACAGAATACCAAGATTTGTTATTGAGGAAACTCGATTAAGGGAAAACCCCAGTGGGAATCAAACCCACAAGATGAATGTACTACAATAAAATTAATGCCCTATTAAGAGAAAAATAGAGAACAAATGATGCACTAGGTGCAACCACATTCTTACAACCCAATCTACAGGCTTACTTCCTAGAGCTCACTACTCACAATACAATCATAGATATGGCCCTCAGACATGTTCACCAATCTATCTTCAATTACAATAGGGTGGACATACAGTCCATTACAACTGAACTAATAAACAAAATCTCCAATGCCAATACATTTCCACATAAGTAAAAACTCTTCCTTCAATGCAAAATACAAATATCAACAATTATCCTTACATTCACACATCTCTCTCTCTCTCTCTCTCTCTCTCTCTCTCTCTCTCTATTCACAATTACAAAATGATCTCTCCTTTACACCAATTACAAAGAATAATCAACCACTAGGTTAGCTAATACCTATTACTATAAAAGATACAAACATTATGCTCAATCTCTGAGTGATCCAAATCAAGTAAGCTAAGACTTACGTAGGACCCAAATCTTCAACCATGAACACTATTGTGTGTAACCAAAGCAACATCAAGAATCACAACATGTTACTCCATCAAGTCAACTAGGACCTAAATGAATAAATACCAACATGCTACCAAAACAACAAATCTGATTACCTCAATCATGAACAAAACTAGATGTGAACATAATTATAAGGCACGTTTTAGCCACCAGCTTTGCAACTTCTAAAACTTCAAATCCAAGACATACCAAACCAAATAATCATCCAATGTACACAGGAACACAATAACAATAGCAACTAGCAACTTGATCATACATCACTCAAACTATCATCCACACTTTTGTGAACCTATGTAGATCACCTATAGACACCTTTGAACAATACCTCATGATTGCAACTCAAGATCTTCAACATATCACCTAAACAACTGAAATCCTCTTTACTAAACATAATGAAAACACTGTCTAAAACAACAATTAGTATGCTGACGTCAATGAAAAAACATTAAAGTTAGCACACCCAAGTACCAAATTCTGACATGCTCAACAATCTTCCAATAGGAATGGGGTTCAGTTTTCTTCAATTCATCACGAAACCCATTCCATATTTCTATCAAATATCCCAATGCTCTCACTCCTGATGTTGTAGCCACCTTCTCAAATTCCTTTAAGGCTTCTTCTCTTGTAGCTAGGATATATTTTTTGAACATTTAGGTTTGTAGATAGCTATGTGCCAAGTATAGAAAATGTTTGCAGGTTCATCTTATTCTACCCTTAAAGGTAAAGGGGTATCAATCTCCTTATCTCTATGTTCTATGAATTGTTTCCCCCAACTATTTTCATTTGGAATCTAAGACATTAGTGCCCTTAAATGAATATCTTTCATATACATTGATGGATTCCACTTGTGATAATTAGGAACACCATAGTTGTGCAAGTATAATTCATAGAGTAAGTTTTTATTTTCTATAGGGGAAGACTAGTAAACTTCAAAGAAGTCTTGTGGAGTCTGTATAGAAGGGTTTAAACTAGATAGTGCTCTTGAAAATTGAAAAGAAAGACTAAGATCCTTGAGATGTAGTACATATATCCTTAGGGGAGTTATACATTCTAAAATTTGTGGCACTAAGGTCATCACATTATTTACCTTATCTGTTAATGAAACAATTTTTGCATTCTTCCACTCAATATCCTTGTCTTTCTATGTAATCACTTCCTGCAGCCAATACTTCTATTTATTCCATTCTTCTTCCTTATCCTTCATATATTTCTATAAATCTAGGGTTATTGATTCCCATTAGAAAGTATTAGGTCACTGCATACCTATTGGTAATTTCCTTTGTTTTGGTTCTCCATCTGCCACTTTATCAGCTACAACAACGAGCCTTGTGAATCCTATATTATCTTGTTCCAGGATTCCTTCCATCAACAACCCCTATTCTTCTTGGGGAAATCAGATTCTTGTGTAGGAACTGTTGTCCTATGATACTGCTCAGATGAGGAGGTAAATTTGGGGCTTCTCGTGGGAGGTCTATTATGGATTATCCTTTCTTCTTCACTAGGAGTGGTATGAACAAATTCTAACAATTAAATTTGGATATTCACCCTAGGTACTGTTGTCTCTCAAAATTGCACCCTGTTAAGTTTGCAGGAACTTAACCTTTTGGAGAAACATGGAAACATTCCAAGTTTGTGGGTAAAATATGACTGGAATGAATCTCTAGGTCCTAGGCTGGCTTCCTATCTGGTAAATCACTCTACACTATCTGAAACTGATTCTTTTTAATGGAGGAAAGAGATAGAAGGAAAACAGAAAATGAAAACTATGTCTTAAATGGTGATGCACCAGAAATAGTATATGAGAAATGCACAAATAACTTGACACACAATGAAAAAATGACTTAAGCTCTCTTACACAACCCCCACTGAATCATAATATTTGCATAATCAATTTATAAGAAGGCCAATAACGATAATCCTATTAAAGGAGAAATATTTCTCACAATTTTGGGGAAAATCTGACTTGAACACAACTTAAAACCTGCAAATAAGCATGAAATACTGCATAAAGGCACTAATGTGTGATACAAATTGAGGACAAAGGACATCACAGAATTTTATACCAATCACTAAGTAAACGATAACAGACAAATAAGGGAAGGCATAAGCTATCTTTCACAGTCAAAGGTGTTACAAATCTATATATCTCTCTGAAATGGGTTACAAAATCTCTTTTCCTTTGTCAAGAACTTAGAACAAGTTACAAAATAGAAAGCCAAAGGGAAAAAGAACTCTTTAACAATGATTCCTCAACTCATATTTATACATTTTCAGCCAACTGCATTTTGGATAGCAATAACTTCTGGATCGGATTTGGCCTGTCCAGCCACTGTTTAGCCCTTTAAAAGTCTACAAAAAATACAAGTTGATGACACCAAAGTCATGCTCAAAAATATCATCATAAATACTCCACAGAAACAGTCTTATCCCTCTAGAAGAGTCACAAAAGTCTCTGAATTGCAATAACTTATCTGTAGATTTTAACAGCTACAACTTCTGACCTTTTCAAAGCTGACCTTTCCATCTGTGAAATATCTGATTCTAGCGCATGAGAACAATCTGATATTTTTCTGCTTATGAAAACTTCCAAGAATAAAACATGGATTTGCAATAAAATATTAAAATTCCCTTTGAAAATTATCTCTGTGTATGTTTAAAAGCTTGTAAAATCCCATATTAATGCATGTATTACCCAGAAATTAGCAGAAATTGGCAAGTAGCACCTTCTATTCACTCTAAAAATCACCTTTCCAGCTCGACTATCTTACCTTTTCCTTCTGTGAGTGAGTGATGAGCCTTCTTTAATCCCTATTTCCTTTCTATTGCCTACTCGCACAGCTTCTATGCTCTACTTTTGTCCTCCGCGCGAGTGAGCGATGTTGTTCTTTCATCCCTCAGTTGTAGGCTTGCGAGCTATTTCTTTATTTCACCTGAGTCTCTGTGACTGAGTGCCTCTAGATCTTCTTTTTCATTTATTCTCTCATCACATAGCCGCTAGCTGTTTAAACTGACCTTCAGATTCTGAGCGACTGAGCGACATCCATTTCTTCATTGCATACTCTGCTCGGTTGCATACTCGCTCAGCTTTTACTTCAGTTTCCATCTTGTGCGCGAGTGGGCAATGGCTCCTATCCTTTACTCAGTTGCAAACTCATGGGCTGATCTACCTTCATCCTTCATTGATCGGTGAGTGAGCGATGAGTTCCCCTTTTAGCTCACTGCACACTCGCGAGCTCTTTCCTGATTTCCTCAAAGCCTTAGCGATTGAGCAGGACGTTAAATGGTCTCTTTGGTCGCTCGGTCACAGTTCTTTATAGCCTTTGAAAAATGCCTATGTGACTCAGTGATGCATCCCCTTCTATAGCTCATCACATACTCGCAAGTTGATATCCTTTCATCTTTACTGACTGGCAACTGCGCGATGAGTTCCCTTCTTTTAGCTCGTCACCGACTCGCAGGTTCTTTTTCCCTTCTCTAAGTTGATCAGCGACTGAGCGATGACATCCACTCCAGCTCGTCACGCACTCGCAATCTAATCTCCCTTTTTCCTCTTTTGACCGGCGACTGAGCGATGCCCCTCCCTTTTTGTTAGTCACAGGCTCGCGGGCTCCTTTTGATCTCCTAAAAATAGCAGCGACTGAGCGATGACTTTATGTTTTTTGCTTATCGCACACCCGTGAGCTATTTTCCTTTTGTCTAAGTTGATCGGTGAGTGAGAGATGAAGCCTCCTTTGCTCGTCACACACTCGCAAGCTATTTCTCTTCCATGTGGGTGGACTTGTGGAAAAACAAAAATAGGGTGCGCTTCTATGCTTTGCAGAAAATCTCCCTATGTGTGCGAACTCTGCTTGCGAAAAATCTCATTTTCAGTTCTCCGCAAATACTTTATTTTAATCTCCGAGTGAATATTTAAACATTTTTCTCTCTTCTAGAAAATTGAAAAAATGCTTCGAAAGCCCATTGTGGGGTCCACCACATAGCGCTCCTTCCTCCTTTCTGCCTTTTTCAAAAAAATACCTTCCTAGGTAGAATTCTGCCTCTTCTTTTCTGCCTTTGCGGAAAATGACCTGAGAGGTGCGAAACACACAAGCCTTTGCGGAAAATTACCTCCGCAGGTAGAATTCTGCAACAAGGCAAAATTCCTTCTCTTTTTTTCTTTTTTCAGAGAATTACCTCCGCAAGTAGAATTCCGCCAGCCTTTGCGGAGAACTACCTTTGCAGGTAGAATTCCGCCAACCTTTGCGGAGAACTACCTTTGCAGGTAGAATTTCGCCAACCTTTGGTACCAAAAATCGATAACATTTTTGGCGACATCTGCAAAATGTTTGCCTGCTAAACATCAAGACCAGCTGCCTGAACTATCCATTGGGCACAGAGTCATTAAGAAAACATACCGGCAACCTGAATTCCACTTGCAAAATTGATCGACCTTCTGAATTGACTAAAAATGGATGCATGAGTTGTGATGGGGAAAAATGACACTTTACTTGTAACCTTTGATTGACTGAGAACCCCCATGAAAACCTCTGAAAACTAGAGAACTGAAATTGAACTAACTAACTGTGCTGGACAGTACTTAGGGAAAGCTGAAAATTTCAAGAAAACTATTGTGCCAAGGCACTTATTAAACAACTAAACTGTTGCGATATATACAAGGCTAGAGCCTACCTCAGAAGCAATGCTTGAGATGAATCCCATTGACTGGGATTCATTCCATGCTACCATCCAACTTTGAAAGCTGAAAAGCATTATGGTGTTTACATTCTGAGACAATATAAGGCCCACTCCAAAAGGCATCAAATTTGGAATGATTTTCAGGCTTGCTTTTGCGTTCATCCCATTTCAGCACTATATCTCCTTCCAGAAAAACTCGTGGAGATGCCCTTTTGTCAAAAGACCTTTTCATCTGAGCCTGATTGTGCTCAATGGTCCTCAAAGCTGTTGTCCTTACTTCTTCTAGCTCAACTAGTTGTGCCAACCTTACAGTTAATGGTTCTTCTTCTAACATATCAAGCTGATCTTCCAAGTCAAGAGCTGGAAGCTCTAGTGAGAGAGGTAACCGAGCCTCTTTTCCATAAACCAGTTTGAAAGGGGATTGCCCTGTTGATCTTTTCTGAGTGATTCGATTAGCCCACAAGGCTGATTTTAGTTGTGTATGCCAAGCTCTCCGGTTACCCTCCATGGTCCTTTTGATGATTCTGATCAGATTTTTGTTAGTAGACTCCGCTTGGCCATTGCCTTGCAGATAATAATTGGAAGATGTATTCAAATAAATTCCATTTCTTACAGCCCAATCAGAAATCTTAAACCCTATAAAAGCTAAACCATTATCAGAGATAATGGATTCTGGAACACCAAACCTGAAAACTAGTTCTTCATAGAAGTTTAGGACAGCAACTTCATTAGCTTCTTTAAGTGCCACTGCCTCAGTCCACTTAGTGAAGTAGTCCGTTGTTGTTAACACCCATTTGTGACCAGCACTGGATGGTGGGTTTATTACCCCAATAAAATCCAAACCCCACTTCATGAAGGGTTGTTCAACCTATATTGGCTATAAGGGTAAGGCTGCCAACTTTCGTTTACCAGCAAATAGTGCGCACTCCTTGCATCTCCTTACCCATAGGTGTGCGTCTTTGAATAGATTGGGCCAATAATAGCCACCCTTCATAACCTTGAGAGCTGTTGCTCTAGGTGAGAAGTGACCTCCAGCTAGCCCATTATGAAACTCATGCAACACCTTATCCACTTGGTCAACTTTGACACATCTTAAAAGGATGCCATTGAAGTCTCTTCTAAATAGAAAATTACTCAATAAAACATAAGGGATGGACTGCAGTCTAAAATACCTTATTTTTGCTTTATCCAAACCTTGTGGACATTCACCAGTCTGTAGAAAATGAGTCATTTTCTGTACCCAACTTTTGGCAGACTCTAAAATAGTTTGTCCATCATCCTGTATAGCTAGGACAGCCTCTTGTTCTCGGGTTTCTTTACTGCCTATGTCATCAGCAAGTTGTTCACACAGCCCTTTTCCCTTGATTAGTTTGGTGACTTTAATCTCTACATTATATTCCATTACCTTAGTCACCCAACCAGCTCTATTATCACTTAAATCCTTACTTAAAAGGAATTCCTTGACACTTAGATGAGCAGCCATTAGGATGATCTTATTATTTGACAACATGTGCTTAAATTTTTTCAAACTCCTAATAACAGCAAGAACATGTTTTTCTACAAATGAATACCTGAGCTCGTAGTCCTTAAGACCTTGACTGAAGAATGCCACTGGTTTCTCTAGGCCTTCATCATTGTGCTGAACTAACATGGCTGAGATAGAATCAATATCTCCGTAAGCATACAGAACAAAATCCTTAGAAAAATCAGGATTTATGAGTGTAGGTGCTACTGCAAGTGCCTCTTTAATCAGCTCAAAACTCCTTTTTCCATCTTTAGTCTAGCTGAATGGTGTATTTTTTCTTAGCATGGCTGTTAGTGGACTTAACAAATCTGCAATATCTAGGATAAACCGCCTGACAAAATTTATTCGGCCAATGAAACTTTGCAAACCTTTCTTATGTGCTGACAAGGAAAGAGCCAAAACTGTTGTTATTCTGTCAGGATCAATGGTAATTCCCTATTTAGAACCACATAACCAAGCAATCTGCCCTCATGGACAACAAACACACACTTTTTTGGATTAAGAGATATCCCAAATTCTCTGCATCTTTCAAAAATCTTCCTTAGATGCTTTAAGTGATCTTTTTCTTCCTTAGAAAAAATAGTGATGTCATCTAGGTAAACCAAAACAATCTTATACATTAACTTATCAAAAGCCATATCCATGGCTTTCTGAAAGGTTTCCCCAGCATTGGACAAACCAAAGGGCATCTTTATGTTCGCCATGGTACCCCATTTGGTGGTAAAAGTTGTTTTGTACTGATCTTCCTCCCTTACTAGAATCTAATTATAACTTGAATATCCATCCAACAAGGAAAACCTCTCAGAACCTGAGACTACTTGAAGGATCTGCTCCATAGAAGGAAAGGGGTGTCGGTCTTTCAATGAAGCTCTATTGAGATCTCGGAAATCTACACACCACCTTATCTCCCCATTCTTTTTTCTAACCGGTACAAGGTTGGAGACCCATGAAGTGTGTTTGATGGGGAATATGATACAACTTTCAATCAGCTTATTTAATTCCTTTTGCATAAGTGGCTCCAGCTT